>JAYKKI010000004.1:63897500-64497500 GCA_039881145.1 Druceiella hillmani
TAATGAATTGGAAAAGCTTGAAGAAATTGTACATCGAAGTAACAATGAAACTTTCACAGTGTGTCGGCTCTTTGATCTACGAATATCATTGCTGCCTAGTTTTTTCAATCTTGTTGTTACATACATTATTGTAATTGTTCAATTGATGGGCTTGCATTCAAGTAAATAAGTGGAATTAGTTGTGTAATTGTTAACAATATTGTAAATTAACTTTTTATTACAGTAAATTCATTTCATTTCGTTATGTATTATGTGTTTAATTTTTTGTTATAATTAATTATTATTGAATATATTTGGCGTTACTTTTGTAGAAATTCATTATTCACATTTAAATGAAACTACGTGACATAGTATTATTTCTACTTTCTTTAAGTTCTTTACCACGACCTGGGTTTCTATTCCTGGGTTGTATTATTACAACATATTCAGGTGGGATATTAGCAAAGAAAATTTCTTTGGTGAATGGTCATGCATTTTCAAAATTTTCATCTTTTTTTCTTACAAGAACTAGTAATGATAAAAAGTTTTTTTAGTTTTTGTAAATCACAGCATATTTAATTATTTTAAAGCTTATTCTAATGCAGAATGAGATTAAAGTTTTTATTTAGATATATTATTTTGCTCTTGTCTTATTAATATGCACTAGTCATCTTCTAATATGTAATGTTATTATTATTGGTATTGCTTAAAAATTTAATTTTATTCTTTTAAAATTTAATGGGGCTGCAGGGAGGGCTGGAATTTATGCAATAACATCTAAACTCGTTTCTTTTCCAAATAAATTTATTTGCAATGATGAAAAAAGTCTGTTTGTAGTAATATGCATTAAAAATAAAAATCTGAATAATGTAATACTTTAATTGAAGCAAATAAAAGTGGCAAAATCATAGCCATGTCAAATGCATGAATATATTTACAGCTATGTATTAAGAAAGAATGTGAACGTCTCTAGAGAAATAGCTCATTATATATTTATTAAGATATTAAAGGGAAGAATAAGACTTACTGAATAATTTTTTATTCCTATAGTAGCATTACTTCTAAAGTGGTTTAATATTTATTTCTCTAAAATAAAAATATTCATTAATTTACAGCCTGAAATTTTTTCAAATCTAAAACATTTATTAGAAGGAATAAAGTTTAAAATTAATTTCATGAAAGTAAATTTATAAATTTCGTATAGTTCAATTTCATATAGGTATCAATATCTTTTTAGTGGTAGATTATACTGTGGCTATAAAAGCTATGTTATCAAAATTCGATCATTTTTCATACAATATAAAATATTCAATTCCAAAACCCAGCTGGAAAATAAGTTTCGATGCATATAAGTCGTGATACTACAAAAAGGTCCGTTGTGCCCTGTTGCATGTTGCTACGCAGCATGGAGACAAATTATTAAGTAATCTCTTTTATTACAATACAACAACTTTGCAAGTCTCAATGATACACATCTGTACTATTCGTTGCGTCAAGTCATTAAAAGTTAGTGGATATCATTGGAATAAATTCATTTAGATTGATGCAGAAGCTGACTATGAGTGTCTTCACTGTTTTGTTGGCATATCTATATTCAAATGTTACAACAAATGCATGCATAACCCTAAAGGAGTTTCCTTTTTTTCTGAATGAAAAGCTGGCCCCTTTGGTAATTTCATGCATACTAATACTGGTCTACAGCATGTGAAATGATACATAGGAGGGTTTCCCGTGTTAAACAATCAGCAAACAATGTCTCGTACGCTAGAACCAAAATGCACTTGGGCTAACATATATTTTGCTTACTGTTAGTATCATATTTATAGCTAATGTGGCTTGGCGCTTGTATGATAACATTCTGATAATTCCACATAAAACTATTTATAATATTTGGTGAATGAATCATTATCAATTGATTTGAATAATCAGTTTAAGGATAGGTACAATGAATAAATATCAAAAAGATCAAGACACAGATATCTTTATAAAATATTACATTGATAGAAAAGAACGTTTCTTTAAAAATGATTTTAGTTAATATTGCTATATATTCATCAAATAATCAATTTCATTTAGCTAACTTACCGTGTTACATTGTTTTTTAGCAGGTTGACCATTTCAGTAATTTTACTTTCCATTTTGTGTGATAAAATGTATGTTACGAAATATGAATTGTCCGCATCACAGAGAAATGTTAAATATGTAAATTATCAATTTCTCCGTTTTATTTCTGTAGAGTAATATAATTATAATACTGAATTCTGCTTTCTGTAAAGCATATAAATATTATCTTCTGTACAGAGACGTTGCAGCATTGCACAGATAATGTAAAATTATCGATAACATGGAATCAGCTGTGGTAATTAAATTAAGCATTATTAAACAGGCTAATCAAAACAGGGCTACAGAAATCCATCAGCTATGTGTAGAAAAAATTATTATTAAATAACTTCTATTCATATTTATTTAAAAAGGAACACGGGTTTCACTGACCGTTTAATTATCAATTTTATTACAGAAGTAACTCTGACCATGAAAGGAGAATAAAACAAGTCATATTGTCCATTTTTTACTAAAATTCAACAGATAAAAATCGTCCAAGAAGAAATCTCACAACTTTTCATACAGATAATAGAAGTTTAAAATTGTCAGGCACACAATAATCAAACTTATACAAGGGGGCGCTTTTAAGTTAGCGAAATGGAGGATAAGTAATGAGAATAAAAATACAAAATTATTTTTCCTTTTCAATATATTCACATTAGGGTAGCCTTAATACATTTTTCAGATCTTTCAATTACCTTATGTATAACTTCATGAAAAAATGTTTCGTCTTTTTCCGAAAAATAAGCTGATACTGCGTCCTTCACTTCTTCATCGCTTGAAAACTTCTTTCCACGAAGTTCTTTTTTAAGGTTTGGGAACAAATCATAATCACTGGGAGCTAGGTTAAGACTGTAGTGTGGGTGTTCGAAAATATCGAGTAAAAATCGAAATTGTACAAGGCGGCCAGCGCAACGAGGCTCGTATGAACAGGCGTGTTGTCGTGCAAAAACAGGACACTTTTGGTCAATTTTCCCCTTCTTTTTTCTTTGATTGCTTCTTTCAACCTCTCTAGAATTGACGCATAGTATTTTCCGGTTATGGAAACACCATTACTTTTATAATCCGTCAACAGGATCCCTTCTGAATCCCAAAAGATTGTCGCCACAATCTTTCTAGCCGACTATGACACCTTAAACTTCTTGGGTGGCGGTGTGCCTTTCTTGTGCCATTGCATTGATTCTTGTTTGGACTCAGATTCATAACGATATACCTAAGTTTCATCTCCAGTAACAATTCGATTCAATAGTCCATCCTTGTCTTCACTACAGAGGTCCAAAAATGCGCGAGAACACTCCACGCAGAGTTGTTTTTGAGGCAGTGTGAGCATTCTCGGCACCCATCTTGCACTGACCTTTGTCATGCCAAGGTGATCATGGAGAATTTTAAAAATCGGTTTATCCGATACTCCAACCATCTTTGCAAGGTGTTTGTTCTTTAGTCTAGTATCTTCCAATACTAATTTTTCAACTTTTTCAATAATTTCCGGAGCAGTCATTTCGATCGGCCAACAGTGGCATGGGTCGTCTTCAAGTGAGCCTCTACCCTTTTTAATGAGACTATGCCACTTTTAAACCATGGTTTTACCTGGACAAGAGTCCTCGTAAACGGATGCCATCTCTTTCAGTATGGTTTGAATCGACTTTCCTTGCTTGATAAGGAACTTTATAACGGCGCGGTACTCGATTTTTTCCATAGTTTAGACTTCTTCCAGATTGAGTTGTTTGTTCGACGATACTTCAAAGATTGATTGTGATAAAACTTGGTATTTATACTAATAATGAGTAACATAACCAGCTATCATTTTGTTAATCACCTTTACTAATGGCCTACCTTTCCATTCCGCGAACTTAAAAACGCCCCCTCGTATTTCTTATCAAACATAATTTATTAAAATGTTAATTAAATTTTACACAATAATTTATGTTTAAGAAAACATTTACTTGTGCTTATTAAATAAATGTGTATATGTGCACTGTTATACTAAGAACCAGAGAGAAGTTGATAAAAATTGAAGACGGGAATTACCATAATTTGTTTGTAATGCTTTTGGAAATATTTTGTGAATTTTGGGATGGACAACATTCTTGTGTCAGGTCCCAATTGACAAAAAGTAACATTTTGTAGACAATAGTTGTGTGTTTAAGAATAAGTAGATCTCTTGAATATTTTTTTTTTCAATTGACAATTTCTTACTTTTCCCTGTTTGGAATAACATGACGAATTACAGCCATGAAAATTAAAAGAATAAAGTGTTGTTAGTTGGTCCTATAAATGATATTTAATTTTCAAAAAGGCTTTACTGATATTTTTCAAAGGTTTAATTTTCAAGGAGTAGCATTTCAAATTATAATTTTGTTGAAAAAATTGGAAATTTGTTATTTTTGAACTTTGAAGGTAATTGTTTCACAAACAGTTTGGTTTTTTCATTCTCATCAAATTATGCAGACGCATGTGCTTACGCACACGCAGATACACACACACAAACACACTCATTTTTGGCATATCAGTATTGGCAATTAAATCATACAGTGAAAAACAAATATTAAAAAAACATAATTTTTTAATTTTTTCCAAAAAAAACAAAATTTTTTTATTTTTTCCACTATATGATTTAACTGCTGATTCTCAATTGCTACTTAAATTCCGGCACTGACCAAATGGTAACCCAGTATGCAAAAACTTAGAACACTAATTATTCCATTTCTGCAGACAGCTTACAGAAGCAAATGCACTGTTTAGAAAAGACCAACAAGGGATTTCAGTAAGATATTTTTACCATTTAGCCGTCTTAACAACAAAGCCAAATGGACTTATGCGGTAGTACATTATCCAATATTCCTAAAAAATTATTGCAATGCATCTACTATTGAAATTTCCTTTGCGTCTTTTGAGAAGTAAGTAAGTACGAGTTTCGGTTTCGGGTTCTTGGGCTATCTGTGTAGATTTGAGGTCGGGTTCAAAATCAGAACCTCAGTTGTTTGACGGGTTAATCAGAAAAACTGGTTTTCGCGTCTCAAATGATTTTTTTAAATTTCTTAGCCTCAAGCTCTACCGCACTCGCTCTTTGTACAAAAATGATTAAGTTGATTAATTTAATATAAAGCAAACCTTTGAGTTAGATAGGTCTTAAAATGTTTGCGTTATGATATATTCTAGCAATACCCAAGCCATTATGATTTCTATTGAGGTGTTTGCTTCACAATTTGGCCAATAAGCTTTATTTATTACTTACGAAAAATAATCACAAATAAACTTTAGTTGTGATTATTTTTCGTAATTGTAATAGGATATTGGTCTATAAATTGAAAATATGAGATGCTACAATCTTATACTAATGTCGATTATCGATCTTTAAAAAAGACATTTCATAAATTCTTATTGACCAAAACTAAATTTGGATGCTGTCAAACACTTTTATAGCTTTTGATTGGTAATTAATCAATATAAGTCTTACTTGGGATTACCTGAGTAAACAAAATTGTCTTCAATATTCACCTTTCGGATACATCTGTTTCTGAAAGTAGGTTGTGGCTCTACAAAACATATTTAGGGGACGAGTGGAATTCTCATGTTCCCTATTCGTTCCATAAAGTATTATGTAGTCCTAATAAACTCTTCACCCTCAACTCCAGCTTAAGATTTGCAGCTTTAACTCTTGACCTCGGTCTTAAAAGCTTTCTTATTACTTTAAACTAACATGTTCTATAAATATTAATATAAAGAATTAAATGCAAAGGGCTCGTTCAAATGCACTTTCCAATGTGTCACAAAATTGTAACGTCCGCTAGTAATATTAAGCTCTGGTAATAGTAACAAAATTTATGAATGAATATGTTTTATTTTATCCTTTCTTTAAAATTTATGAATGAATATGGTTACAAATTATTTATCCTATATTCGTGCTGAAACTCATTATGCATGTCGTAACAGCAGATGATAATACTCAAAATTGCATCATTATTCTTAGTAAGAAGAACATTCGATTATATAGGGTGGTAATAATTTTTTCCGTGTTTCTTTATTATTGTTGAATGAGTTGCCATGGTAACAATATCTATCAAGGCTATAGCACACAGGTTAGAAAAAAATCAATATCATAAACCAAAATTAATGAATAGTTGTCATAAGAGTATGAACTTCTTGTCATAAGGACAATTTTCTCAACATTTGTGAAATAACAAAAATAAATTGAAATCTCCTTACAAACAAACAAATCCAAAAGGCCTTTATTTATTGTGTTCACCTTATAATGGTAATAAATTTATCTTTGCATCTAGAAGTCTTTTTTCAGGGGCTAATGCTCGTTGATATGTGAAGGGGGAAGGGTTACAATAGAGAATTATTGCTTCTCGAGTATTACAAACCTATGTAATTTTCTATAAATGATGTTTATTACGTTTGATTGGTTGCAGGCACTTCTAAATAACATATTGTCTCCTAACTTTATTCATCATGCTGATTAAAAGACATAAATTTTATATTAATATAATAGCACTTTAATTTATGTAAATGCTCTGTCCTTAGTATGTCAATACAAGCCCACATTTGTTTACATAGTTGTTGCTAAGGTCAGGTTATTATAATTAATTTAATGTCTACATATTAATCATTTGCTGCCTAGCCTTATACATTCATGGTTCAATTCCCCATTTAATAATAATACAGATCTAACACTAGCAATTCCTTCAATTAAAGTGATTGAATTAATCCTAAAACCACACTAATGACCCTTTAAAGCTAAACATCTATCGAAACAATGGTTACATAGAAAAAATATTTCTTTTAAATATACATGATATTTTATGCAATCTATACGATCAGACTTTATAATATGAGGGGAGGTCAAAGAAGTCCCTCCCTTAACTCTAATACATTTCTCACTTCTGTTGTATAATTTATTTAGACCCTCAAAAGAAAATATTTGGTCTTTATCATGAAAATACCCTGAGATTTGCATGAAGCTCGTTTTCTATTTTTGGGAACAAGTAATAGTTGCAGTGGCCAAGTCTGAACTGTAAGGTGGGTGTTGCAATATTTCAAAGCCCCACTTGTCAAGGACAGCCATCACAACATGCTTTACTTCATATTTGTAGAAGCCATTCTACTTTATTTTTTTCGGCATACAAAGGGACTTGGAGAGACCATTTATCTGTACCTGTACCCAGAATAATGGGAAAAATTAATGTCCGACTGTTTGAAAATTATTTTAATTAATGTCTGTTGTTTTTGCAATTGATGCGAAATTCGGTTGACTGAACTGACTTTAATGCAATTAGAAAATAGATTTCTCTAAATTATAACACAACATGTTTAACTGATTTAACTGTTTCTTCTACTTCATACCAACCGAAAATAAAAATCCTGCTCCTAGTTTTTAAATAACATAAGTTATTTTTGGTATTCGTCGTTTGTTTCCACCCAGATGATGTACTTGGTTCCATTTAAAACTATTTACAAACAACTGCATAAAAAAACAAAAAGCAGTAAGCAAAATTGTTTTCAAATACCCACAAAAATACTGACGATGGGTTAAAGAGGCCTGCAAAAACATTTGAAATGAATTTACTCACAGAAACTCGCACCGATCCCACACCACCTCTCACAGCCCTGGCGTCATTAAATTCGAAGCTACTGGATTCGGTATATGCATCGCGTGTGGAGGGGAGTCTTTTAATGTTGTTATTGTTACTAGGCTGGAGCGGCCCCCACGTCAGCAGTTAAAGGCTTAAGCCTTATGTCAATACCAAGTAATAAATTAACTAAATAATTTTATTTGCTCCAGAGATTAAAATCTATTATATTTCTGTAATTAATGAGTCTATAATAATTTAGCCAATAACTTTAATTAAGACCTGAATAGTGATTCATTGTCACAGTTGCAAATATATTTGTACAGAATGGAATAGGGTATTTCTGTATTCCTTTCGGTATTACGACGGTGCTTGCTTATCTTCACAATTATGTTATAAACAGTAGGCAATTTATATCTCTCTCTTTTTGAATCTCTTAAACACATTTCCAATTAAAAGCATTAATTAATTAATTCAATTTATACAAATATTTAAAAATTTCCAAGGAAATTATCGAAATCCATAGATATATCTTTTTAAGTACATAATATTTTAATAAAATATAACATATATTAATACGAATTTAACTTCTAAATAAGTTGGTAAAGGAGGTAATGAACATAAACAAATTAAAAAAGGGATGAAAAATGTCGATCACAAAGGAAAGAAAAACAGAAACAATTTAAAATAACAATTTAATTGGTTGTTAAAAACTGTTTTTAATTTCTGATTAACATGAATACACAAATATTACTAATATTGATTTATTTTTCAGTCATTTTGAAAATGTACAGACGTAAAATAAATGTTATAAAGAATCGCACTAATATTTTATTTACAACTGGATTTCCACTTATGTTCACACAGCTAAATAAACAATATTGCTAGAAATTATTTTTGTTTATAAACCACAAGAAGCTTAATCAATAAACTAATTTATGATAAATTGAGAAACTGAATAGTCACAATCACGTACGTAGTAGTTAGTCCCAGAAACTCGAGAAGCAGAGAAGCACGGAGATCAAACATACGGATCACACTAAACTGACCAACCTCGCTTGTCTTAATAAAATCTTGTATTAAAGCCAAGTGACTGCGAACATTGGATGCTGTAAGGAAAGAATACATTTACATAAATAATGTATGTGAAGTTGACACAAAATATCTAATTCGAATTAATATGTCCATTTGTAAATCAACCATTATTTACTATAAAATTAATTAATTTATGTAGGAAGATGATAAATTATGAACAATAATTAAGCTATGACACCATTCAGTACTCTATATTGACGTGTAACTGGTATATTATTTGTTAAAGGACTCACAAATTTGGTTGTCAGCATGCAGTGCTATTAAACAGGCCTTAGTCTTTTTTATTTCCAAGAACAAATTTTCACATAAAGTGCATATAACAATCAAGAAAATTAAATGATGTATTGGCCAATAAAACACACCTATAATTGACTGCATTGTATAATTCTGTAACATAAAATTCTCATATGAAACATAGCCATTAATGCAGTTGAAATTTTTTGTAATAAGCAGTAAAGCAGCAATAAATTTTAATTAAAACTATCCATAGATTTAATTTAAATTTCAGTAAATATTTGTTATTAACTACATTAATTTCTCAGCATATAATTTTTCATAAGACTATTGTAAATGTATGAAACATGTTTGAAATTAAAAGAAAAAATATTACGCACAGCATATTTTATGAACCCGAATAGCAAAAAAATGCTATTTATTGACACCATGAAAGTGATGACAAGGGTGAATACAAGCTGAAAAACAAAAAAATTTATACATGTTTACACACATTTAAAAGTATCCTTAAAAGCAACAATTTATACAATTTCAAACCTGAATTTGAAATGTTTCATTAAAGCTTTCCCAAACTAATGTCAGAACTGTGAAGAAGTCAGATAAATTGTAAATGCTTCTGCTTTTCAAAGGCAGATTAAGTTCGTAAATACTCGAGTGAGTTGTCGTACTTTGAGGACTAATGAAAATGTCTTGAGATGGAAATATTTTTTTTAAATCCGTCTTGCCTAGAAATGAATTCACTAGTTTTAAACGTCTGTTGATACTGCAAATCAACAAACAGAAAAGAATTATTTCTAAATCGTAAATTGTTCCTCGGATAAAACCAGCCATAAAACTTTCAGATATCAAATATGAATCGGCCCTAGCAGACATAATCAGAAGGACATTAATGATTTTAAAAATTACGATGAACACCACAGCAATAAAGACTATAGTTTTGTTTTTAATCTTGTCGATTGCGATCAGCTCTTGCTTATAAATTGGCTCAAAAAATTGGTCTAGTTTATCGAAAGTGTTGACGAATTTATTTATTGACTTCTGCCCCCAAAATGGGTTGAAACATATCAGATAAGATGCATACAAATTTTCAGTAAATTTAATTAGATGTGACATGCGCAGTCCTTTAGCATAATTTTTATAAAAAAATTCATATACAATCAAAAATTGTAGGGACAAAACAACTATTAAACTGTATAAAACTTGAACTTTTGATGCAAAACTCGAAATATTTTTAATCTTCCTGAATACACCAAATACTGCCTGGACTCTCAGTATAGGCCAGAACGTAATTTCGAATCCTGTGTCTTGAAAGTTTTGATTTAGTACAAAAATTTTATTTTTTGGCATTTTTAATTTCTTGCTTGATTGTTAAGTCAATTCAATGTAATGCAGATCCACTTTGTAAATACTAAATGAGAAGTATCTCTCAATAACACTCAAATCATTTATAAAAAAAGAAAGTCATTAACTCTATTTTTGTATCAACAACGAAATTAATAAATTGGTAAAAAACATTAATTCTGATATATCAAACAATAAAAACTAATTGATTCGATAAAAATAGCACTTTCGTATTGGGACTCTAAATATAAACATGTAAAAGTAAAATGAAGTTTGATTAACAACCCTCGGGGCCTCATTTCGGTGACATGGCATCAAGGACAGCAAACTTTTTTCCCGTCATAAAACCTAGAAAAGTGTTTGATAAATTTCCAATAATATTTCACTTAGTGGAATGCCAAAAAGAAAATATTTTTACTTGCGCATTACACACAATATAAAGAGTCATAATTCAAACTCCACTTCAAAAAATAATAACATTTTGCTAAATATTAACTTTGTAATACAGTTCCAAAATTTAATTCCCGGACATCCCTTTGATTAGAAACTGTCAGACTTGAACAGACTGATGGACAGATGATTAGGACACTTTGGATTGGTTATTTATTAATGTCAGCTTTAGTATTTCTGCATGCAATTTTACTTAAGTAAAATTTCTGTTAAAGTGCCAGGATTAATGCCTGATCTTAAATTATTGCAATGCCTCTTTATAAGTGATAATATTAAACTTCTTTCTGTATTCTCACGTAAAAAATTGATTTAATGTAATGTTTATGTAATGTTATGAAAATTATGTAATGTTTTAATGTAATGTGAAAATTATATAATATTAAATTTATGTAATGTTTTGAAAACATTGTTTTTAGTCTACAAAGAAAGGGAGATGAGAAGTATAGACATCTAGCGTCAAAACTTGTGAACTAACGTGTAGACCAATGATCATATCGAATAAAAAATATATAGTTTTCGTATGTCATATTAACCACTTACTTATTTTCCTATTAAAGCTACTTAAATAATAACTACAACGTTACAAGTGCTCTGTCTAAATTTACAAACATCGTGAAGTTGTAATCTTCATAACTTCATGCAATCTCAGCTCACTTTCTTCTCATTCATTTTAGGTTTTTCTCAAGTCAATTAGTATGCTCGAGTGCTTGAATATAACAAAATTTATGAGTGAGTATATTCCATAGTGCTTATGTTACTTGTAATTCTACACCAAGATGTGCCCCATTTATCATATGGTTATATGAAAATTCATTATGCTCATCTTAATAGCAGAGGGTAAAATTTAAAATCACGCAAATGCTCTTTATTTTTACCAATTTGTTTTCCTACTTTTATCGATATGGAGAGCACCTTTAATATTGTTTTTGGAGATACTTACCACTTTTCTTAAACTTAAACACTTAAACTAATTTACGAACCTAGAAGTTTCTGTCTCTTCAAAAGGGCAGTGTGAATTTTAATGTAACAATGGACATTCTTAAGCTTTTTATTTATCATCAATTTAAAATTAAAAAATCCTATTAAATACGAGTATAACTCACATTACAAAGGTTCAGTACACACGCAGATACATATATTCATTTAAGTACACATAATATTTATTAAACTATTTACAATTAATGTTGTCAGTTTTTTGTTTCATAATTTTGGCTTTCGGAGAATGTGGGAAGGAATATCTTTTTGTGATCATTTTCAGTAATATTTCCAGAACTACTTATTCAATTCTGAAAAAGTATTGGAATCAACAAAAATACCTAATAAAAAAGAATCAAAAAAAATACCTATAAAAGAAGACTTAATTAAATAATTTATTAAGTTATTTAATTAAGTCTTTTTTATAAGTATTTTTCCACATATATATTGCTATATATTAAATATAACAATTTAAAAACAACACCATCATCACAAACAGTTCAGTCATCAGTGACAACGAGTCGATTCGGACGTCAAGTCCACCTACCCTGCACATGCAGTACAGGACACGACACAGCACTCGTGTGGAAGCAGCTGACCGGAGGAGACCCGAGGCTACTTTCTAGGAACACTGTTCGCGGCCGCAGGCGAAAAACTTGATATAGATTGCCTTTCACAACTTCAACGAGTCGCAGCACTAGCGACACGGAGGCGCTCACGCCCCGACATGCATTTTATAAACACTAAACTATCAACAAGATTCAAACAAGATGTACTTTGGCAGTGATTTTGTCAGAATATTTAGGTATTATGTGTAAAGAATGGACTGCAGAAAATAATATTGATGAAAGTCATCACACTTAGATAATATGATGATGTATTCAACCCACATATGAATATAGGACTTTTTATTCTAAAGGATTAATGTGATATTTGTATTGCTAATTAAAATTAGCCGAATACTCCTGAAGGATTCAGTATTGATAAAAACACAACTAAATCTCTTAAATCTGAGAATAAATAGTTTGCATGGTGTGGAACCGGTAAGATTTTAATGGCAACTTTTGATTTTCAAAAAATTCCTGCTCACACCGCACGGTGAAAAAAGTTCCTGTTATTGTTAGTGAAAATTAACCATTTTTATATATACAATATTGATACGGGAACAACCCCTTTTGTTCCCGTAGTCTGATATATGTGGGACGAGACCACTGCAAAATGAGGGTCCAACAAAATGGCCAACTTTTTGTACATTTATATTACAAAAGTTACTGCAAATAGAATCAAGATACATTTATGGTCTGATAACTGAGGTAGCCACAGTCACAATCGCTCAGTTTTCGAGATGTACTTGCATGCAACTAAGCAGTTTACAGTTTGGGTATACTATAAATTCCTAGAGAAAGGTCACACTAAACAAGAAGGTATAGGTGATATATACACTTCAAGAATGATATGGTTGTATAAAATAATACAAAGGTAACCGATGAGCCTTGTGAAGTAACTGAAGTGTCTTCAAAGTATATTTTAGATTTAAAATTCGATATGAACCAATATGCATGGCTCGAAAGCCCTGATAATGAAAAGCTGAAATAGAACCAAGCTTGAGACACAAAATTAGACCCAAATAATTGCTATGTTATAAATAATATCAGCTAAATGATGATATTATTGATTTCTCTGTGCGAACGGAATATATATCCTTCAATATGTCTTTAATATGAAAATTTAATGCATACTGCAATAGAAATATCGGTTTCTGAAAGAAAATGGCGCATGAAAAGTAAATTTTGTGACATTATTCAATGTACTAGTTACAAAAAACCTATAAGAGTAACCAAGTATACTAAGCAGAAATTAGTAAATCTTAATATATTTTGTTTATTCAATGATGATAATTAGAACTTTGTGACATGTATCAATGTAGAAAAATAACATTACGTATCACTTTTATTGATTCAATTTACATCAGAATGTAACCCTTGTTGTAATAAAAAATAACATATAGGTACTCATATATACCTGTTTGTATATCCATTCAGTTCCATTTTTGTGATTACAGTATGTTTAACCAAGATGAATAGATTATTTGTGATTAATAGGAAGAAATAGTTGACTTTAATTGTTATTCAAGATTGTGATTCCAAGTTTTATAATTTTTCTCCAATCATGCCGTTGTTATTTTATTTATTTTATTATAAATGGTCCAACTCTTGACCTCAATCTCACCTCATGTAAATAATATTATATAATATGATTATGACCATTAAAATAATTGCTTAATTTATGGGTTTTATTGAACTGCTTAAACTCTAGCAGTAATAGTATATATACTGTTCACAATATCTTTTAAAATAAAATTGATTTGAGATAATCACAATAGTTTGGTGTCAAATATAGTTTCCCTTTATTTAGTAACGTGGTTAGGTATATAACATAAAAAGGAATAGAAATATTCATTTTTATATTTTATATTGTTGAAGATTTAGAATTAGAAAGCCCCATGCAGAAGCAGTCCCATCATCCAAGTAGACAAAGGGTGCCTTTGTCTGTATTTCAGAAATTATATGTATTACAGTAAATTGACCTTAACTGTTTCCTTGAACATGCTTTTATTAAGAAGTACTATCAAATGGAACAAGATAGTTCTGTTATTCTATTAAATCATTACAGTTTTACGTTAAACACCCTCCACTGAAAAATCATGTTTTTGCAGATAACTGTTTGTTCTTTAGTACCATCGAAATAAAGAGATACTATTCCTAAACCTCAAACCACAATGTTTCAGGGCCTCTCTAGTGATCAGTAACCCTTCTCATGTCACACAAGTGAACAAGAACCTTTGAAGTTCCTCAATAGTATTTCGTATCTAACATTAAGCTCTTCGGCCCAACAGAATTAGAGACCGCCCTTCTCCATTAAGCCATTCAGCATCATTGTTCATGTAAATGACTACTTGGTGAAAGTACTATCGAAGATTAGTCCACCTTCAACCAAGTTATGGTCTAAACTCTATGTATATCTTTATGCTCACTGTATATGAAATAGTGAATAGTGATTTGTATATAATATCATAATCATAATATATATCGCTCTACGCAAAAAGATGTACACTGGAACGGAAAGCACCCTCCCTGGTAAAGAATATAAAATCGACATGAACCACATGGAACAAAGTGCCAAAATTCACCAACTAGAAGTTACAACAGAACTTCAAATATCACAAAAAATCTAACTTATATACGGAGTCTGTTTGCCTCGTACAAAATTGGCTTTGAATGTGCCACTATTTTCATTCAACTTCTTGGTATTTTAGACTAGAATGCAACAATGAAAAAATTTTAAATTATTTGTAAAAAAGTATAATAATCACTATTGAACCAGGTCTTAACGGCGTGTTTGATGAAAAAGTATTTTTGATGAAAAAGCTGCATTTTTGCGAAGTTTTTTATAAACTCTAGGAAATATAGTAATTCCAGCAGATTACTTTTTATAATTTTTGCGAAATTTTAAAGATTTTTTTTAAACTATTATACTTTAATTTGAAATGAAAGAAAAGTATTTAAAATAGCCATTCGTCCTCTTTCATTTTATGACAAAAAAATTGTCAATAATGCAATAGCAAAAGAGGAGAAGAAAAATATTTATTTAATAAAAATAAATTACAATGTCTCATACATTTTGTAGGCCGGGCGAAGTGGCCTTTTGCATCTGCTAGTCATTCTATACTTAGCAGTGCTCATGATTTATTGTTAGACGCTCTTCACCTCACATTTTGTAAAAATTCTCGTCTACACGATTGTTATTATTATAGTTGGATGAACCATTTTTAAGCCAAATTATGAAATTAATATAATTGAAATATTTCATTTCATGGTGTATATTAATTTAAGTTTTGTGAAAACCGGAACAGTACTATTATTCATTATTAATATTAAAAAATAAATAAAACTGGTTACAATAAATATAAAATACATATTTTCATTTTAGTTACAATATAATGTAAGCGTCCAAGATACTGCATATGGACTTTGAAGTTGTTATACACCAACGCACAGAGTCATTACACGTGTATTAGTTTCTGAGCTTTGTTGTTTTGGAAACATGTTCTTAATGCAACTGCTTATCTGAACAGATATGTTGTATTGTTTTTATTTTTCATAAAGTATTTTTTTATTGTTTTTACCATTTTAGATAAATGTTTATTATCAAGAATTATGCTGTACGTAGAGTGGTCGTTTAACTGACAAAATAAAAAGATGTTTATTTGAAATAAGTTTTACGCAACATTTAACAATAAATATTGATATAAAAATTGTTATTTTATTTTCTATAACATTTTCCATGAATTAATTTAAACTAGATCTCTAAACAAACTTACGGCAGAATTACATTCAAATCTGTAAGTGTTGAGAGTAAATCCCTCATAATTGCAACTTAACAATCTTTTCTCCCAACATTCTAGATGAATCCCTAAAGAGTTTAAGTTGTCTTATAACCAGGCAGAGAGCAATGAAAATGCTAAAATTCATTGAATACAAATCCATTCAGCATTTTTACTAAGCTTAACCGAAATTTACACTTGAGCACAATACATATTCCTAAAAACCTAACATACTTTTCTCTTTATCTAAAGCGAGTGTGAAACTGCTACACTATAATTACTTCAGTTATGTCAAGTTGAACAGTCTAAAATAGAGGAATTTCTAAAAAATAAATTCTTGTTATACAACATATGTTATTATACATATGTTGTTATACATATTATACATATACAACATATGTTGTTATACAATATATGTTACACTATTTAATATACAAATTGATGAAATGACAAACTTATTTTTTAACACTTACGTCCCTTTACTGATCTTTATATATATATATATATATATATATATATATATATATATATATATGTATATATATATATATATATATATATATATATATATATATATAAAATATATATTTGTAAAATTTTTCTTTAAACATCTGTAATCATTAGTAGTAAAAGAACTTGAACTGTCATTAAAAGGTGAGGGTTCATAATATGCTATAATTGCTATAAATGTAATAATTTATGATTCCAATAAGATAAAGTTAAATATACAGTGAAAACATTGCTGTGATGTTTGAATTCGACAATGACTTGTAGATTCCAAATATCCTTGCTTGCTGCCAGTGAACTTTGAACATTAACAAGAATCATAGAAATCAAGTTGGGCAAATTCATAAATAATTTACAATCTCCACACGTGTACTCAAATTTATAATCAATCATTTATGTACTCCTTGATAAGATCACAATTAAAAACTAATAATAAAGGACAATTAATATTTTCATTAGTTATATTTAATTAAATAAAGTTATTGGATTTACACATGATTTAAATTGCATGATATCAATTTATTTTCTATTATTGTATTAGACTTGCTATCTTAAAAATACAGAACACAAAAATAAATAATGCATATATACACGACAAATATTGCATTTGACTAAAAAACTGACTTCATTAAGTGAATCAATTCATACTTGTGCCCGAAATAGAAAACTTCTCTGTGAATTCGATGTAACACTAATGTAAGTATGTTAATATAGTTTAGTTCAAAAATTATTTAAAATTTTCATATAAAGTATGTGTGTAATAAAAAATGCGAATGAAAAACCTTTCACAAGTACTAGGTTTGAAATGAAAATTTTTATTTACACGCCATTTTGCCACGCATATTTTCCATTTGGTTCAAGGACAAAATTGTGTGTTGACAGTGAAAGATATATTAGAAGAGGAAACTCGCATTGTACCTTAAACTGATATCAATTTCCACATGAAAAAAAAATTATTTTATATTTGCAATGCTTTGATACTCAAAGTAAAAATAAATAACTTTTCACTGAGTATTTTCTAACTACAAAATTATAGTAAATTTTCAAACTGCAATAACACTATTACATACGTTATGGTGATACTAGCAAAGCTCAGTAATAATGAGGCATTCAGCCTGAAGAAACCGAAAGTTGTAAATTTGTCTATTTGGCTTTCTTCCAGAAGATTGTAAATATCTGCTAACTTCCGGCGATTTGCTGAGGAGAAAAATAAAATCTTATTTCAGTTATTGGTAGACGAGTTTTAAAAATATCGTAATAAGATTAAGCAGTTATTCAAAACTTTTTCCGCGTTAGGTAATCACTTTATGAGTTTAATGTCTCTTTAAGGTTTAAAATATATTAAATTATGTACTTACCAACAGGAACAGAAAATTGTATTTTGGCCATAATAAATTTTGTTGTTTGTACTTCAAAAATTATTTTCTCAGTAACAATGCAAAGGAAAATAATAAGAATATAAGAAGTAACTGGGTCCATTAGTTCGATAAACCATTTAGTTGAATCATCAACCTATAAATAAATAGTAAACACTTCTACGAAACAAGCATCCAGTGAAATAAGTCAATCAAAGCAATAATTAGCTACTTTATGTTTGAGAACAATAGTAATTACAAATACTTACATTATGCTTTGTGTAAGTCAGTATATAGTGAATTGAATTTAAAATTTCTATGAAAGTACCCATGAAATATAATAATATCTGAAATGAATTACGTCAATTATAAAAAGTACAAATTATACAATATTTCATAATAGGACAAGGATGTTACCTGAAAGCCGAATACTTGATTCAAGTAGAGACAAAAGTCAATCAATATTGTATAGAAATTTGATAATTTTTCAAAATCAACTGAATGTATTACTTCTTTAGATTCCAATGGCATTATTACTGATAAGATTTGTCTTACTACTATTTGCCTTATACTAGCTGATTTGTCTTATACTAGTTAATGACTGATGTCGGCTTACATTGCACTGATGGAGAACTTTGTTTAAATAATTATTTACAATTTTCAATCTCTCTGAGATGCCATTGATAATTATAACAATGTAAACAATTTCCAAATCAATTAACATATTAAAAATTACTGTAAATATCGTGCCAAATAATTTAATATTTTCATGGTAATAATCAAGGTAAGAGCTTGCAACATTTATTATTAAACAGGCTCCGAAAGCAATAAAGCTGTGAATTTTTGTTTTACATAGAATGACTTTTCTTTGTCTAATATCAAAATTATTGTCAATGTTATTGAAGTAGTTCATAGTTCATCATTTGGATGTATAAAGAAAATATGATCCATAGATGTTCTTCCATGAATATATAAAGTGTCTTAACTTCATTTGATTTCCATATTCCATACATTGAGAATATTGAACAACATATGTTGTAAATCCTTTTTAGCCAGTCGCACAATGGAGGTTTTTGCAGTCGTTTTGAATTTATTCTATGTACACCCAAAGCAGATTGAACCAAATGAAAAAACTGCAGGGAATCATTCAAAGATTTGTTTGTCTCCATTGCTTTGTTCACCATGATTGATTTATATTGAACAGCAAACAGTTGCGTCTGTCTCCTTTCAGTAGCAAGACATTTATTGATCGGTTTGTATCTATGAAATAGTCATGTACTTCTATTAATGTGTTGCATTACATTCATTATTAATTTTTCTGTTGTGAAGTCCATTAAGATATGAATTTAATAGTTTTACTATTTAATTTGCTTTTAAATATTTTTTTAATCTCTATTTTTGTTTACTGAAGATAAACATAAAAAGATTAATACGTTGATACTTTTGTTGTTGCAAGTTACAAGTTTTCTAATTTATCTGTAGACAGGGGTCAAAAAGTTCACGGAATGGAGGGGTTCAAGGGAGAGGAGATTACTCACTTATGTAGGTTCTAATTAAGAACTAATTATGAGCATATATTCTAAGTTTCAGGTTAATTGTATACTTAACCTTGGAGATATCATAGATCAAGTAGCTAAATCAGGAAGAAGGCATAAAATATGGATCTTTGTGGGAAGAAACTTGTCGATGAGCCTATTTTGAAGGTAAAATATTCTTTTCCGAGATAATAAGCAAATGCTTTGGAAAAATTTGAAAAATGTGTTAGGGTTAAGAAGGAATATATTAAAAAAGAGAAATTACACTATAGTATTTCCACCCCTTCCCTTTCATTACATAAACTTTTTGACCTCGACTATATTTCTCCTCGTAAGTTTTGTAGCATGCAATAGTGCATACAGCAACAATCAAAATTGGGCAGCTGACTGAGATGAAATATAATACAACCATGAGAAATGGTCCATATTAAGTATCATTTTTATTTTAGATATGTTTCTATAATTTCTGGAATTTCTGAAAAAAATTTCCATATTTTGTCAGAATCGGAAATTTACTTGTTTTATTTGCCATTACTGCTCCCTTTTATTTCCATTTATGTCAAAAAAGTAAATAATTTTTTTTTTAATTAGAGGTTAAAACATTGATAAGGTATGTGCTGGAATGTCCTGGATGAGGTTTTTAATGATTTCCTAGGGAATACGCTCCCATTCAACTATAATAATTGTTTTTAGCTCTTAGATATTCTGTGTGGCTGGACATAAAGCTCTAATATTCCATTACAGAATGTCCAACAGAGATTCAATAAGATTGAGGTTGGGAATTCGTGCTGGCCAATCTAAATGGCAAATCCTGACCTCTGTCATGTAAGCGTCTACTTTATCCACAGAGTGTGCTCGAGCATTATCTTCCATAAAGATAGCAGCAGCTCCTTTAATGACTAGTGACAGTTGTTCACGAGGAATTAAGATTTCCCTGATGTATCGTTGGGCATTCAGAGAGCCATTTTCAATGAAAATTAACTCAGTAAGATCTTCACAAGGTATATGCCCAATACATAATAGGGCCTCCACAGTGAGTTGTAATCTCATCAAAAGGTTCATCAGCATAACGCTCCCCAGCTCTTTTGAGTACTTTGCAACGTGTCCCTCACCAAATAAAGAGATTCCATCTGCATCAAAAAACGAAACCCTGTTCAACCTAAGTCCATTTCGCACAATTTTGGGTAAATCTTGATCTTGCAGCACGATGCCAACAAATTAACTTAGGATCACTAGCCAGTATTCAGCTGTGTATATAAACTTCTAAAAGTCACCTCCTGACAGTTCATAGGCATTACAACTCTCACTTCATCGAAATTTTTTTTGATGTTTGCATAGGTAGGCTTTCAATTTCTTAAATTTAGGCTCACAAATATTGGTCATCTCTGGGCCCAATGTACTGTTTTCTTCCCAACCCCAATATTTCTTTTTAACGAAATCTTTTCCAGGTCCTCAGAACAATAGACCGACTTACACCAAACCATTGCGAAACATAATGTTGAGTACATCCTGATTCAAGAACAGTCACAATATTACCTGCGATTACTTTTATTTCTGCTTCAGTCTGTTACAAAATTTGTCACAAAAAAGTTATTTTCAAATAAATAATACAACATTTTTAATTTATTTTTAATTTTATCTGCCGATACTCTTCAATCTCTTTTTCTAAAGATTTCCAAACTGTTTTACGTGGCTGTTTTAGTTGCAAAGTATATATTTATATATATACATATATATATATATATATATATATATATATATATATATATATATATATATATATATATATATGCACTCATGGAAATAGGAAAGAAATGCAAAAAAGGGTCAAATTTACAAACAAATTTGTTCATGTTGCATAAGCTTATAATAATTATTGAATTGAATCTATTATTTAAAATAAAATTTTTGACATTACAAAAACTTAAAATAAAAGAAAACAATTTAGAGGCAGTAATATCAGTGTCTTAATTGTAAGTAGTTTGGAGCTATCATGGTTAAAGTTGAATATGGTTCTACAGAGGGCGCAAGCCTCCTATCGCTCGCAGGTTATGAGATCTGCAGCGTACCGATTCGCCTTGTGCCAACATGCCTCGCAAAACGGTAAGATGGGGCGTGCATGCTCGGAGATTGCTCATGAGTGACACACAGGGGTAAACAGAGTGTTCTACACTTGGAGACTTCGACGAAAATGAAACTCAAAATTTACGCTTCCGAGATAGTGCCACGGTGTACGTTCCACTATTCAGTTTTTAATTGCTGGAGAGAGACGTAGAGAGAGAGTCGATCCCGCGGATTCGTCAGTGTAGACGACTTCCAGGTTAGTTCTGCGTAGCTGCTGAAGATACACTGAACGTTTTGGCTGCCTTGTTAAGGCCACCCTGTTCCTATTACCTACTTCCGACGATTGTGGCTGCCTAGTTCTTGAAAATTTCTTCCTACGATTGTGACTGCCTAGTTCCTGAAGAGTGCAGTTTCTTGTAGTGGCTTCTTCTTCTGGTCGTTCCGATGATTACTGGAGTCCCCCTGATGACACACTGACTATCTGCAATGGGTATGGATTTCTTTTATTGGCTCTGTCCCGACACAATGTGGCTTCTGATTTCCCCTCCCTCCACCCTATTTTGTTTTGTCTCTCTCATTACTCCTCTCTCTCTAACCTGGCTCCCCGATAGGTTTGTACACCGCACGCATTATGTCTCTTTTTTATTTTAGAGTTGTATAAATGTAAACATAAAAAATATAAAACACAGAAATAAAAATATTAAACATAAAGATTACAATGTAAAATATTAATTAATTTAAATCACTTTTGAGTATATTGTGCTCTCCGTGTCGTCCAGATTAGAGCAACGGACCTTACGACTCTTATGTTCTTTCTGTTTCTTAATTCAATAAATTTAATTGCTTTTGTCCTCGATTATTAGCAATATATTATATTGATAAATACAAAAAGCTTTTGCATGTGATAGAAATGTTTTCAATTATGTTAAATTTTAATAATCAGTAGATAAATAAAAAAAAATACGATGGAGGAAGTACTATTATTACATTTAAAAAAATATTGAGTCTTAATGACAGAAGGACAAAACTAATAGTGGCACAGGAAAAAAATTAATTAAAAACTAAACTTTATTGTCTGCTTCAGTCTGCCCAGCACAATATATTTTTTCAATGTCATATAAGGATTTTATTTAAAATTTTTTTTAAGACTACCAATTTCAATTTTTCGTAACAATCAAGTTTGCATGCTAAAATATTTTGCAAAAAGAAGGCAAGTAGTTTAATATATTTATTTGCACAATGTGAACTCTAATGATTATAAAGTGGATTCAAAATGCATAACCATTCCTAACAGTTTTGCACTAAATATTTAAATTTGGTTAAGTGAAAAACCTGCAACTACAGGTTTCTTAAAATGACGATCCAAAAATATGTCTGGTCACTTCTTTTTTAATGTAATGTCTCAAAACTAATGCGCAATAAGTGTTTTTGTTTAATTTACATTTATTAGTAAAAATATGTTTTCAATTTTCAACAATTCATCAAAACAAATTTTTAAAATTGGTATTACGGATTTATTTTGCTTCTTCTTTTTGAACAAAGTTCGAATCTTGGATTGGATTTTTACCTTTTTTTAAATAAAAGTTACACAAAAAAATTCCTTAGTTCGTTCACCAATGTGAAATACAGCTGAGATAACAAATGTATACATAATTTTTTAATCATAAGAAGAAAATGTGTAACAATGTTGGTTGCATACGAGTTTTGCTGACATAAAGACGTGGTACTATGTGTGGGTTAACACAGTAAATATTTCAACCTAAATTTAAAAAAAATTGTGACATTTGTCTAACTTATTAATATTAAAGATTTTATTTTTTGCTTTCTCTATTTGTCGTAACAAAATAAAACATTTCTTTTTCAGCTAGCTAAAAGATTTGGTAGTTTGACAGAAAATGACAATTCACAGATTATGTGTGTGTATATCTTAAGATGTTTTGTTAGTGCAAGGTTGTATCTGAATATGTGCAGAATAATAATACTTCCCTACTCACATTTAAGACTTAATAAAGTTGTACATAATACATATAAAGAAATAGTCTAAGGTTCTAGAAATAAAAAACACTACTTTAGCTAACCAGTGCTACCACCTAATAAAAGGGTTTTCGTTCTCAGCACAGATGGATTCTGTAACTCAGAGTCCCCCTTATCTTTTGTCTGCATGTATTTTGTTCTTTGTGATATTCTATAATACCTTATTATAATGACTTAGCTAAATCTCTGGACACAAGCTTGTCGGCTTTTAAATTCAGCTCAAATATATTTATTTGATTTTGATTCAGGATTCTTGAGTAAAATGTATTTGTGCTGTATATTATATAAAATTAACCACTGTATACCAGACATTTAGAAGCTAATGTAAACCATCAATGTTAATGCATGTATCATCACTTATAAAGTAATGCTGTGAATAATTTGTATAAACCGACATGTTCAATGGGAATAGATAAATCAAATGCCCATGATCTTATTTTTTATAACTTTAATGATTCATTACACCACTTTTAATTAATAAAATTGGTCATAAAAACTAAAATAAATAGTTATGCTTGTTACAAATCCACATTGATTTACGCACGCACTTAGTTATTGTAGACATTAAAAAACTCAATTTTTAAATAGTTGCAATACATGTTAAATGCGAATGTGTCATCTGAGATTGCAACATTTAAACTACGACCAAAAAAAAGTACCACTTATAAGTAAAAAGGAACTTTTTACTTATAAGTGGTACTTTTTTTTGCAAAAGTACAACAAAAAACCTTATATTTTTGTGCTGTGGCAAGCATCTAAATAAACATTAACCAGTAGTTTCATACACAAATCACATGCTTAGCAAGCACCCGAGGCTAGTTCATATGCTTTTTTTGTCCTGTTTCAGTGATTTTACATAGTCTTCAAGTTTATAATTTATAGTAGTGCATTTTACACTTTATGACTGAAGCCCAAATTTTTGTATGACCACCTTACTCTTGCTAATAATCATTTATAACGGACCTAATAATTATAGAAATTCATAAGATCTAAATGTGTTTAACAAATTTAATGAGTAAATTTATACTTGTCTTTTTTACATCCAAGCAAGGTGTCTACTTTAACTTTTCCTACTATCAGGATTATAAACAGTTTTAGGCACACATCAAGAGCTTATTTACCTTATTATCTAAGAGATCTTTATTTAAAATTTTACTTATTTTCATATCTGTTTACAGTTTTTATACCAATTGTGATTATTATGGATATTCCAACATTTATCTTATATTTATTTAGATAAACTTCTTTATGCAATATTATCTTGATGGTATTGTTAATGTAGTAATTCACAAGGCTTTATCTTTTATTCACAAAATGTAAATTCTGCATCTAATTCCAAAGCTCATTTCCATCCAGCTACTGGTAAACAATCGATTGAGGTTTGAACATTTGAGTCGCAAAGTTTATTATAAGCCAGCCTATATTCATTAGTTTAAAACGTAAGATGTTTATTCAATAATAGCTCAATAATAATTAGTGGTATGCTTGAAACTAGAAATAATTGAATGTAAGTCTGTTAATTTTGTTTGTCTTTTTAAAATTACACCGAAAATTAAATGGTGAAACAGTAGTATTTAGAAAAATGAATTTAATGTTTTCGTGATATTTTGATAAAAAATATTTAAAAAGGCATTTAAATTTTAAAAAGTTCTTCATTTGACATTAATCAACTTACAAAATAAAAAATAATGTAAATACTCAATAAGTCTTCCCAATTCAAACTAAAGCTCATATTCAAGAAACTCAGCTTCAATCTGCTTTTTATATCTGGACAGCTTCACAACTTGTGGCAATGACTCTTTGCTGCCTAGATTTTCTTATCTTTTCAATTTCACTTTATAATTGTGTTGCATTCTTAATGTGCTATCATTCCATCATAGATTTGATACTGAATTACAAATTTATCAGAGCATGGCTTTATTTCCCAAATACCAAAATATTCTACTCTTTCCTAAACCTAGAAAACAGTTGTGTGATGATTCTTTGTGTCTAAGCAAATAATCTTCTGATCGAGTTGATTTAATTATACATACTAACCGCAACTATTAGTGTAATTACTTACAAATCTATTGGTACAATGCTTCAACGTTATCTTCGACAATTCTGATATATATATATATATATATATATATATATATATATATATATATGTATATATATATATATATATATATATATATATTAACAGATTTGGTAAATAAATAAAACAGCAGGTAAATCTTTTCCTATGATTGATTGCTATTAACAATTGAATGAGTCACCTTGGCTTTAAAATATAATATTCAAATTGATCATGCTAAAAGCAAAAAAGGACTTCACAAACCCACAAATTACAAGGCTATTGATTTTGCACATGGATGCACATGATTTTGCACATTATCGAAGAGGGTCTTCATTCTCTGTTGCTACTGTGTAGAAGAAACAGTAAACTCTATTAAAAATGACACACCATTGTTTAAAAGAAACAATCCTCTTTTTAGTTGTATTACAGTCTATCCTAGGTGTCAACTGATTTTTTCATAAATTAGAACAAGCAACGTTAATTAAAATAATTTAAAAAAAAATGTACAGTTTGACATTAATTTTTCTCGTTATTTTGGGAACTGGTACAGGCATATGGTCTCACCATACCTCTTTGTATGCTGGAAAAAGTGTAGTAGAGTGGCTTTTGCAAATATGTAACGTCATCAATTTCATATTTCTTTTATCAATTGGTATATTTTGGCAAAATAAAACTTGTTTGCTGATTGTTTAGAACAATTCGATGACATTTTCAGTTATTACAGTATTTTATTTAGAACAAATTGTTTTAAAAAATTAAAAATCATGACAGTGGTGGGCATATTTATTACATTTTCAAGACATGTAACACCTTTCATCATTAGAAGTCTTAAAAATCGAAGCCTTTTTTCCATAATCATATATTGCAGCATATTAACTAACAAGTTGGAACTGCTTCTAATGTGTCAACTTATATATACAATTACTCAACTGTTAAAAGCAGTGAACGATTACTTGGGACGTGTGAATCGAGAAATATTTCATAATAATACAAACCGTTTAGTATTACCCCGAGTGGCAGAATGGAATGAATTATATGGGAATAGTCATTTTGATGTTTCAAGTCATCCTATGTGCATATCGATTTTGCCAAACATATTGACTATAGTAAATGAAATATGCAGTACACTCAATAAAATGTTTGAATTGCAGGTACAATGGAATAAATTGCAATAAATACAACATTTAGGAATGTTGTTTTGGTATTAATGTAATAATTTAATTTCTACTTCAGGTACTTCAGCTTGTACTTTCAACTTTTCTTTTATGTATTAATGCTGTTCAACTGATGTTGGACTTGTATTTGAATAATGTAAGTAATGATGATATTATAGATATTGTTGTAATTTTGAAAGTATCTATAACAGTAATTAATTTTAATTTTCCACTTTCCTTACAAATACATATTTAATTAAATAATAAAATTGCATACAAAAGAAATATAGAACATGTAAAAGATATTGCTACTAGTCAAAGAATATTTTAGCAACTATGGTCACTAGAAATGATTATGTTTATTCAATGGTTGACAACATACATTGTTATCTTAACTGTTGTCTGCACCTTCAATGAGATATTGGTTCTGAAATTTCGCAAATTGAGAATAATCATTGCAAAACTGAGACTTTCGCCTCAACTGTGTAAGTATTTCTTTATGTACTTTCAAGATGTTAATTTTACATCATACTCATTGTCTAACCTCATTAATTTTATTAATGTTATTTCAATGCAAATGACAGTATCTAAGTTTAAATCAGCAAATCATTCATACTGAACCTATTTTTTACTAATTTAGCATTTAAAACTTTGTTCACATGATAAGTGCCTAAAATGATTTAATGTAATTTCGAATGTATCAGCTACGATATGATCCATGACTAAATATTGAGAGAATCTAAATGTATAAATTTATTTTTGATCAACCGGGTATAACCCAACAGCAGCTAAACTTATTCTGATTGGTACCGAAATAATATTTATTGTTTAATTACTTATTATTGTTAATTAATCAAAATTTACATTTTTTATAAGAAATAATGGAACAGTTTTTAAACAATTGGCTGCACAAATAGAATAGCTATTACATTGAAATATGGTCCACATTCCTGTAGATCTAAAAATAAAAAAAATTATTCGTAGAGTGTGCTTGAAACAATTTTTTTCAAGCTACACTTTACGAATTATTACCAAAGCAATTAAATAGTTCTCTAGGAAGGTTCTGAGGGCTTACTTGACGCTCATTATAACAAAATCAGCCAATGCAGGGGAAGATTAATATAATATGTGTTCTATCTAATATTATAAGTCTTCACATATTTATTTCCAGTGAGTGACACATTTCAATTGTAGCTATATAAAAATATACAAAGGGAGTAATGTAGCTACTTGTTTATGGGGCACCAGTTTTATTTATTATCATATCCATTTACATCATTAAATGAACAAACTCTTGTGATCCTATCGTCAATTTAAATTAAATGGAAGACAGGCCGATGAAACATTTCTTAGTAAATATTTTAAAGTCCAAATTTCAATGTGTGGTTCAAGGTTTCAGTGGGTCAAGAACCTAAACAATGACTTCTATTTTTGAAGGAAAGTTTTTACTCTCATATTTTATCTATTTCTAGCCTATATATGCAAAATATGTCATTATAATGAAGCCAATATTTTCAAAGTTATAAATGATTTTAAATTATATTTAATAGATTTTGAATTGTTATTGAATTAAATAATATTAAATGAATATAATGAAAGTAATCTTTTTAATGAAAAAAATATTTTGACACAGTCAAGGAAAAATCAGTTAAACAAACCTATTTTTCCATTTTGTCCAAGTTACATTGGTTATTAAATAAAACCACATTGCGGTTTAAGGAAATTTTATTTTGGTAATTATATTAATTCAAATTGCACAAATAATATAAACAAAAATATTTCATGATTTTTCAAAAATTAGTCACATCTTTAATACATAAAGCATGGTCATGATGAAGGAATGCCTTTTCCAAATATATTTTTCCATTGTTAGATTTTAGTACACAAAACTACTACGCGAATAAATCATTGACTTTAGAGACTAAAGACTAATTTATGGAAAGTGTCGTATGCTACATACCAGTGAATATGTTTTCTGTAGTTTAGCCAACTTCATACATTCAAAGGAAAAATGGATGAAAATAGTGTCACTTGATTTGCAGTCCTATGTGTGTTGCTACACTATTTTAATTAAAAGAGCAAGATGTGTAATGGATAACGGTTCCATTGAATACGGTCAAATGCCAACTCAAATTTGTTTTGTTTGTAAATATCCTTATACACACAACATGTAAATTTATACAATAATATGGATTTTTTTTTACAATATAACTGTACTTTAACTCCATAAGAAATCTAAATAATTTTTTTATTAATATGTTTTTATTACATAAGGCCCTTCACTCGATAATAAATTGGCAACGCTTGAGGAAATTGTAAATGGAAGCAACGGGAGATATTTCAGTGTGTTAGCTCTTCAACCTGCGAATAACATTGTTACCTAATTTATCCAATTTTGTTATTACATACATTATTTTACTTGTTCAGCTTGCGTTCAAGTGAATAAATAGAATTTTTGTAATAGTTAATCTTACTATAATACTTTTTTCGTTTAAAGTAAAGCAAACAAACTAAAAGTTTTGGTTACATACTCATGAATTTTTTAAAATATTTGTATTTGTGTAGTATGTAACTATAGTTCTTAAATATGTTTAAAGGTGAATTATCTGTGCTGTATTCAGTTATACCATTTTTATGTTGGTTTATTTTCAAACTTTTCATTATTTATAATTTTGAGAGTAATTATTTCGTATATTGTAAAGGCAAAATTAATTATCAATTATAATTATTTCTTATCTTAGCAATAGAAGAATGAAAAAGGCTTATTTTCAAAACTTTAACCCAAGTTTAGTTTTTCGCACAATGTTTCACAATGTTTATATTATGGAGTTACAAAATTAAAAGATATTAATTAGTTCTTGAAAATTATATATTTTTACGATTTTTCTGTAACATGAAATAATAATTTATATTAAATTGCTAGACTAACAGCAATTGTTACAACAATACTTGTTCATTTTTGAGATACAGAAACATGAAAATATATAAAAGATAGTAACAGCAAAATAAATTACATTCAACCTGAATAAAGTTTTTACTTTAAATGTATTGAATATGTTTAATAAGCCAAATAAACTTCCTCATTACATAAGCTGCTTCTCTGGGATAATTGTATTTATAATGTCAACAGTGAATATCTAATGAATTTTGTATAGATATTAAGACTTGAATGCTACATTGAGCTTTCAGCCTCATATAGTGGATACACAAATTGATGTATTAGTACAGCGCAGCAGTTTTATTCAATTTAAGTAATTGTTTTTATTGTTAAATACAATCACGCTCAAAGTTGGACACTAATTTTATTACAAGAACGTATCATATTGGTTGTGTATTTCACAGGACGTATATTTGACTAGAAACTAATTCAAGGGGATTGTCTAATTTTCGAGTTGTTCATCAATATTCATTCGCAAATTTCATATAACAAAGGTATACTCGTATGATATCTCACATCATAATTGTTTTCATACTTGTCCCTTGTTTAGTTGTAATTTTCAGTAAAAGGTATATAGTCCTTAACCAATTTTTGGAAAATTTTACATTAATTTACAAACATAAACAATAAAATGATTGTAAATTTTTTTCTATTATGAGATTTTCTATCTATTTTCCGGTTATTTAATATTTAAACTATTCGCAATTAAATGAAACTACGTGATGTAGTATTATTTCTACTTTCTTAAATTTCTTTACCACAAAATTTACCACAAAATTTCTTTAATTTCTTTACCATTAAAAAAGTAGAAATAATACTACATCACGTAGTTTCATTTAATTATGAATAATGAATTTCTACAAAATTAAACCCAAATATATTCAATATTTAAACTATTCTAAAGTGAGAAATATTAAAACTTTTATTTATATGTATACTTTTTGTTCTAGTGTTATTATTATGCATATGCATTGTGTCATTTGATTAAGCCTGTAAATTCATACATTAAAAGTTTAACAGTTTGTATGGAGATTTCACATTTATATAATTTTATTCAATTAATGGCACATAGTTTTTCAAATAAAGTTATTTATGCTGATATGTAAAATTTATTTATATTAAAATTTTCCAAAAAGGAAAAACCTGGGGAAGTGAATATTATACTGAATGCAAATAAAAGTTGGGAAATTGCAGTTACATTAAATGCATACACTTGTCGCTCTATATTAGGAAAGAATCATGAAATTAAAAAGAAGAAAAAATTTACCGATTTTTACTACTAAACTGTTACCACTAGTGTAGTTTGAAGTTACTATTGGAACTTCCTAAGATAAATACATACATTAGCTCGCAGTCTGTAATTGTTTCAAAACTTCAACCTTTATAAGAAGTAATAAAGCTTAAAAGTAATTTCATGGAAATTAATTTGTAAATTTTATATTAAATTTAGGTATATTTTCTAGTGCAATGGAAGTTGTAATAATATATAGTTATTAAAATGAGTCCCTATTTAAACCAATTACTTATGCCTAGTATATTTATCAGGTCTCTATATATATAGCTGCCTTTCATATTATTCAATCAAAGCACAGACCATTTTAAAAATGTATTTTTAGTGGTAGACTATGTTGATGCCATAAAGGCAACATTAGAAAAAGTTACTAATTTTTCCAAAAATAGATCATTTTAAATTCTAAGTCCTTGCAGGTACTGCGAGTTTCAAAAGGTCTAGCTGTAGCTCGTACAACTAAGAGAATGTCTTTTGTACCGTATCGTGGAAGAATCTGAGGGAAGAACTATTAGCAATCTCTTTTTTTTATTACAAACTTCATTAGAGCTATCAACAATACACCTATGTTCTAGTTGTCGTGTCAATTTGTATGAAGCCAGTGACCATTATTAGCAAAACCACTAAGGTAGGCATTAAAAATGATGACGATTTTCTTCTCTTTTATCTTTTTGGTCACTGTTTTCCTTACATATCAAGATTTAAAAGAAATGCATGAGAGAATCTAAAAAGGAATGTATTTTTTTTTGGCAATATTTTAGTGGACACTTGGACAATTCTATGCATTTTAATTTTATTATTGAAGAGCTGTCCGCACAGGTCAATCAAGGTAACGGTGTCTCTCACACTGGAAACAAAACACATGTCAACGTATATTTGTTTTACTTTTCGTTAGCATAGTTCGTAAAGTTCATGTAGCTGAGGGAATTTACTACCGATTCTTCACAAAATGGTTTATAATATACGATAAATTGATCAGTTTAAAGATTGGCATAAGAAATTAATACAGTCAAGTGAAATCTTTGAAATTTTAATTTTATGTTTCCTCAATACTCTAATTTATTGTATTATATGCATATATCAATGTGTATAAAGGATAATATTTCTCACATGACACTAAGATCCAAAATTTATTACAAAATGTTTTATTGAAAATTATCTTTTTTTTTAAATGTAAATATAACATCTTCTTACATTAACTTAGTTTTTTATACAAATTGCTTGATGCGCTTTTTAAATAAAATGAAAAGTATGGTGAAATTATTACTTTTCCTGTAATGTTAAATGTATTATTTTTGAGACAGCGATTTTTACCAAAACTAAACAGTAATTATTTTTTTAAAATTTGAATATAACATCATTTTACATTGACTTAGTATTTTTAGACAATTCACTTGACACCTTTTTTAAATAAAATTAAGTGTGGTGACCTTACAACTTTTCCTGTACTGTCAATTGCGCAATTTTTGACAGTGATTTTACTAAAACTAAACACACATAACACCATTTTAAATTGTCTTAGTTTACTAGACAAATTGCTTGATGCATTTTTGAAATAAAATTATGGATTCAATAAGGCATCAAAAATTCAGCAAATTTCATCGACAATGCATTACACGACCACTACCTAAACATTCTTTATAGTACTGAGGGAAATTTCAAAATTCCGTTTCACAAACCTTTACAATATATACTATAGTAACTTTTAGTGCAGTAGGATAAACTATTGTGCAATTGTTTGATTGCTCATAATTTCGTCACTACCCAGGGGTACACTGAACACATAAAATAAAGCTGTGATTGAATTTTCAGAATTTACACTGTTCATCAAATTTCAGCTGAATAAAGGTCCCGAGGGGACAGTTTGCAAAATATAAAAAATTAAAAAATATTATATTCATATGACAAGTATTCCTAAAATATAAGCCTTTCCCAATAAGTTTCATAGCTAAATTCTCAATAAAATGACGGCGTTGCAGTTTTGAGTTTTGATTATTAGCTGTATGTATCACCTGACTATTAATTGTGCTGACATTGATCATAGCGTAAAACACAGCAATTGCACAATTGGCACAATTGTCATTTTCACATAAATGGTCTACTATGCCAATTCCGCCCTTGTTGTCATTATAATTCAAAATTACTTCGGGTTTTTGAGTTTCTGTATCAACTTGAGCATCATTGTGCATAGTACTAATCAGCATGACATTCTTGCCAGTCTTAGGAACATGTGAAACTAAAACCATATTGCTACCAAAGCTAAATTTGACTTGACACTTCAGCCACGTAAAATATTGAATTCCGGAGGGATTTCCTTTTTGTTTTTCCTGATTGTTCCAATCGTTGTAAGACCTTTCTGGAGCAATGCTTCAGCTAAGGGTATACTGTTGTACTGATTATCAGTTGTCACGTTACGACCAGTATGGTATATTGGCTCGCATAATCTTTGAACAACACCTAGGCCAGAATTATCTACATTGTATGGACCTTCATTTGTCTGTTTACCGGCATAAATCTCCATGTTGAATGTGTAAAACATTTTAGCATCACAGAGACCTTGAATCTTTATACCATAAGGGTTTGGTTTATTGGGGATATAGTCTAAATGAACATCGGCCACGAAAAGCTTCTAATTTTTCATCAATAGTCACAAATGCAGATAAGGTGTAATTATCCTTGCAGTTCTGGACAAACTTCTCAAATATTTCTCTAATATGACAAAGCTTGTCAAGTGCTTTTCTCTAATGCCTTGTAGTACCATCGTCAAATCTCAAAACTCGGAGCAGAAATTTAAACCTCTGGGCAGACATAGACAATCGAAATGTCTCTACCGAACCACCATCTGTTCGAAATAACTCATTAACATTGATATGATTGGATTTCTTCACTCCGGTTAACAATAACAATCCCATAAAACATGTTTCCCTGTTATATTTATGTTTTATGGTGTCAATATACTGGTTGGTGTACTTGATAATCATATCAATTATATTATCTTCAAAGAAGTGTTGCCAAATAATGAGAGGGTCCTTTACATTTTGCATAGCCCGTATTGGTCCCGGTAACTGAGTTATAATATTGTGACTTCTAGTACGGTATAATTGACGATGGGGTTCCTTACTCCATTTTGTACATTTGTCCTTTCCCAAGTAAAATGAAGAGTTGTTACCTGAAGCTTCTTGATCACGCAGATCCTCTTCGCTGTCCGAATTGCAATCTGATGCTAGATTTTCTGTTTCAACATCGCTTTCAGTTTCGCTATCCGATGATTCTTGTGGGCTTTCCTCATCAGATCTTAAAACGTCTAGTAAAAGAGCCTCAAGACGACGCTGTTCTCTTTCGTAAGATATTCTGAAACAAGGTATTCATATTTGATAATCAAACCTGTGAATTTTTTTTAAAAAATATCCATAAAATAATACAAAAATCACATTAATCAAATACAATAAAATAACATAATAAAGATAACAGTAACTGTAGTACTAACTTTTGATGTTATTCTCAGGTTTTTAAAATTCTGTGCTAAATTAATTGTAAATATGATACTTACATGTTTGGTGATGCCGGTCTCACGGACCAGATTGGCGCCAAAACTTGGGAACATGTGTTTTCGAATCTTTCTAATCATCCGGTCTCCTCGATATACACGTCACCAATGGCGAGTTAGTAGCTTCAGTAAACGACAATGTTATTTCATATTAGCATAAGATTACTTTGTAGTGCAACTTTATGATTTTTTGTAACAAAGTTATTGTAATTTAACATCATTGCCATATTTATTAGCGATAAAGACTTTATAATTTTCAGTGGTCAGTTTTTTTCAGTTTTGTATTGGCAAAACATGAAATATGCATAGCGCTTTATATGTAAACTTTTAGTGAATGAAATACGGAAGATGGAAGATGAAATGTTTAAGAAAATATATAATTTTTAAAGGCCTAAACTATGCTTGTAACAAAACATTTTTTTGCCTGAAAGATATTTCTATACTGTTATTAAAATACTGGCAATATATCTGTAATTAGAACTAAATATCCTTTGCGTCATATTTATTAAAAGACAAAACAAGTAAATTAATTATCATACACATGGTAAAATATTGCAAGTCCACAATTTGTTGAATGGCAAATGCCTGAAATATCGCCCAATATTTAATGTATGATACAATATATATATATATATATATATATATATATATATACATACATACATATATATATATATATATATATATATATATATATATATATATATATATATAAATATATAAACTAAATACAAAATAAATGTGCTAATTATTCTAATTTTGCAGATAGTTCACAGAAACAAATGTGACCAACAAGTAATTTCAATAATATATTTTAACCGTTTAGCCCTTGCAGCAATGGAGCCAAATGGAATAATATGGCACCATATATATCCAATATTGTTCAGAAAATATTGCAGTTCTTGAGCACTTGTAGGTTAAGATATATAAACTGATTTTCATGAAAAAGAATTATATACAATATTTGTCATGCTGTCCAAATAAATATTTTTTAAAATTCTTAAGCCATTAGCTATATTGTGCTTGACACTTATTGAGTTGAATATTTAAACTTCACTACAATTTCTTCATAGCACGACACTACTACGACTTTAAAATATTCTTTAACGGTTGTCAAAATGACATTTTCTGAGAGGGCATTAGCTATGTTTTCCAAGAGTTTCGTAATTATTTAAATAAGTAAAATGAAAGTAATAAGTAGTATGCAAAGCGTTGTCGTAGTTAAGATGTAACAGCGAAAAAGAGCAGAGCAACACACTCGACAGAAAGAAACAGACAATTATGTGTCAGGCAGAACTGCATAATCAAATCAAATCATACCACAGGAAACATGGTCAAACTACTGATTTCATGAGGGATGTAAAGCAAAGTAAAATTCTGTCTTCATTAATCTTTTTCCTGTATAAAAACAAAGATTATTTATACACATATGACTTATACATTTATATCTATCCATTGCTATTTTTGGTTGGTCTTATAAATTTGGTATTTGACAAATTGTAGCAAGTTCTAATCTACCATGAATTGTAGTTAGTGGCTGGCTTTAAAATTTATACGCTGATCTTCCTAACATTTTTCTTAGACAACATTATGATTATGTTTCTTACTCAACATGGATTGGCATCTCTTATACACATTGTCAGTTACTGAATTGATTTTTACTTGGTAATGGTGGTATGTGTGATTTGGATTTTACTTGAATCGCTTAAATAATGTAAATAATTTTCCATATTTACCTTTCGATTATATCTTTTACCTCAGAAAATATATTCAGTTTTCTGAAAAACTTGTTTTTCAAAAAACTGAATATATTTTCTTTCTCTGTCTTGCAGAGCAAGGAAGAGAAAAAAAAACTACATGACCAGTGCAACTCTTGTTTTACCCATTCCTTCTATTAAGTTAAATAAATTCAAATGCTGCTATTAAATTTTATCATTTCAACTCAAAATTTATAGCCTTCTTCCCTGGATCTTACATATATATAATAAAACACATTTTTCTATAAATGTACATCTTTCTTATATTAATAAAATGCTTATTTAGCATAAATTATTTACCTTAGGTTCATAATAAAATCCCATAGATGGGTTATAATAAAGATGAAAAAACTAAATATTGTACGACTCCCACACATTTTTCTTTTATAGATTTTCCTTCCTAAAAATGTTTGATGATTCCTCTTCCTGTTCAGGATTTGATTCCAGACTATCAGCCAATACTGGATGAGTGACTTACCTTGTTGACAGTTTTTCTCGGGTAGTGTATGGTTAGATTTTAGGTAATGAAAGAACATTCCCGGTGTTTAATTTTATTAGTTATATTAGATTGAGAATACCAACATTGTGGATTGTTAAACATTATAGTTTTATAATGTTTAACAGTACAATGCAGGTGGCATTGTTTTTATTGCCTATCCTGCCATCAGCCAAGGCTCCATAAACCAAAAGTGCTATCTACGTCTTCATAAAATCCATACACGGTATAGTTCTTAGGTCATTTGTCAATGAATTGCAATATACTATAATGTGGCTGTTGATGCTAGGGGCATTTACCATGTTAAGAACTATACTTGTTGGTCATCTCTAATTTTTTGGTTGCGTGAGCTGAACAAAAGTGTCTATGCATCCTTTTGGTCAAATTGTAAAACTTAGCCATATGCAGTATGTTGGTAGGTGTGTTCTCAGTACCCCCCTCATCACATGACATCAACAAGTAAACCACTTTTGATGGCTTGGGCTTGAATAAGGATCAAAACAGTGGTCCATTCAGGCAAAGTAGTTCTGTCGTATCTCAATTCTTCTAGAACTTCCCATTGGTCTGCACAAAGTGTGCTTACTATCATTCACCTGTATGTCTGGATTCGCAGGTTCTCGATTAACTTTACTGATATGAACCAATCATCAGTCGATAACCTGTTTCCGTATGCTGAGGATACTGCATGTCAATTCTTTCACCAAATACTATATTATGTATGGCATCTGTTTTATATCATTTATCGGTTCATTCAAGTTTAAATTTATATCAGGCTTATTGGGAATGTGCAGATTTATTGGAAACTGCAGATTTTTATATTTAAATCGTAAAATATCTCACAAGTAAATCAACACTCACTCATTACAGTGACATAACTAATTCCACAAAAATTTTAAATGAATATCTGATTCAAAGTCATATGAAAACCCTCACTAGAGTTTTTTCGGCAAAATATTTGTACCAATTCATGTGTCACTTCCGTCCACTGATCATTCTTGCAAAAATTCCATCAATTAACTATTCTTTAAAGCGGCGTTATGCACCTGTCATTCCTCTGTATGAAAAATTTGGCCTCCTCAAAGCAGGTATTGTTGGCTGGTTGGCTTGTGACAACTGAATAATCCGGGGAGATGCTTGCGTGTCAAATTGAGTATGTGAACTTCTTGAGAAGACTTGTTCCACAGTTGTAGAAAAATCTTGTGATGCACTTAATTCATTTTCTTCAATATAAGAAATTTAAAATTACAAAAAAAATTGACTTTCTAGAACGCAAAGGTGATAAACTTACAGCAAATAAATATAAAAAGAAGGAAGTTTATATTAAAAATGTGCAACGTGACTCTGTGTAAAACAAATTGCCAATCTAAAAACAAAAAACACATTTCACATTCCTTAGCAATGTAATTACAATATATCTTGGCATTTTTTTATCAATTTTTTGTATGCAAAATGCAAGCAAGACGTATCATATATACATATTACTCATTTCTTCAAACTATCATTTTTATTGGCATAGTTGTATATATGGGAATTCCATATATTTAAATTATATGAATTGTTTGGTATTTTAGATAAGCATGATCATCAATAAATATTAGAGTATTCTCATTTACATATAATGTCAATACCAAAAACTTAGCTTGAATTTTTTTCATTTCTTAGGTACAGTCCACAGTAACAAATGTACAGTTTAAGAATGACCGACAATTCATTTCAATAATATATTTTTACTATTTATATCTCACAACAACAGACCAAATGGCTATATATATAAATATGGCTAAAACGTAATACATCTTTCTATAAATACCAATATAAGTAACATATTGTTATGTTAGGAAATAATTTCTATTTTGAAATACGAAGTGCTCTATCAACATACACTTACAAATAAGGTGTCACAAAGTTGTAACCTCAGTAGCTTCATACAATCTATGCTCACTTTCTTTCCATTCTTTTGGTTATCACTTTAGTAATAATAAGTTTGCCTTGAGTGTTCCATGAGTGAATATATTTTATCGTAACTACATAGATCGTTATTCCACACATATGGAGCAAACTATTCCTTTTATGTTTATGCTAACGCTCGTTATTTGCTTAGAAATAGTATATGATAAAACCCAAAATCCCATGATTTCCCTTAAGAAGAATGCTCATTTAGATAAATAGTTCATAAATTTTCAAGCATTTTATTATATTTATTGAATGGGTCGCCTTAATAAAAGTATCTCTCAAAGCCAAAGGAATGATGTTAGAAAAAATTCAATCACGTAATGTGTTAGAGCCAAATCTAATTTTAATAACAGTATAATCAACTTGTTATAAAGATAATTTATGTATGTCCTCAACATTTGTGGAAAATTAATCAAAATGACTTTACACACAAATACACAAAAGGATTTTATTTACTGTGTTCACTTTTGAATATAAACAATTTATATCTATGCCTAGAAGTCTGTTGTCAAGTGCTGATACCCATTAAGTGGCGAGGTGGTTTGATAGTATTTAACTTGTTTATAGACAACATGTAATTAGGTTGAGGTTAGCGTTAGGTTTATTGCTTTACATATATTACAAAATAATACTGTTTTATTTATGTTTATTGTGTTTGATTATCTAGATTTTACATTATGTTGGGACTTATACATATATTTAAATTCTTTCATTAAACTGGCATATGCAACTTAAGTCACTTCCAAATAACATATTGACTGTTAACTTTATTTACTTTGATAATCAACAGCTTTAAATAAACAAAGCCTATTCACCATAGCATTCCGGTTTGTGTCATGGAAACTGATCATTAATCCTTTCATGAAATACTTGCCTATGAGTAATCCTCAGCACCCGTCCCTCATCCAAGGTAAGGTATGGCACATCATATCAAATTTAAACCCATATTTTATGGGCTTACTTGTAATGCATATTTAAAATTTGCATGTGCCCCGAAAGCATCTCTGGTAATATTTATTTATTGTAAAGTTGTGCATCTATAGTGATATTTGTCCCGGAGTAATTATTGCAATATTGAGCTATTAACGCAACACAAATTATTTGGACTTGTTAATGTATTAAAATAAAGAAAACAAATAATGCCATCTGCTGACTATCATGTATATCCAGATAACAAGTAGCGCCATCTATAAACAACTATGTATTAACTTGTTGATATAATAAAGGATAAATGCCAGTCTATTTTAAAACAGCATACTGCGTTTCGTAAAAAATTAGAAAGTGACAATAAAGTGCAGTTTCGACTAAGATTGGTGGCAAAAGGTTTTACACAGCAAGCAGGAATAGACTATAAAGAGAAATTTTCACCAGTGCTTCGTTATTCAACACAAAACTGTTCTTCGCTTTAAGTTTTAAATATGATTTAGAGATAACCCATCATGATGTTACTACAGCATTCCTAAATGGTTACTTAGATGAAACTGTCTATATGAATTTGCCTATAAACTTTGTGTGTCCTGATAAGAAAAATAAAGTTTTAAAGTTAAATAAAGCCATTTATGGCTTAAAACAGTCTGCAAGGGGATGATACAAAAGAGTTGATAGTTGTTTACAAAAATTAGTCAAAAATTGTTATAGAAATTCTATGTATGAACCTTGTTTATATATTAAGCAGAATGGAAATGTTAAGACATTTGTTAACTTATTTGTCGATGATTTTTTTGGGTTTTCAAATTGTGCTAAAGAAACAGAATATCTTAAAAATGAGTTAGGGATTATAAAGATTATCAATGTGTAATTTTAGTTCGTTTATTTGAGATATATAAACATGTGTTATCGCATTATTTTAATAAGGGGGCATGTTAATGTATTAAAATAAAGAAAACAAATAACGCCATCTGTTGACTATCATGTATATCCAGATAACAAGTAGCGCCATCTATTGACAACTATGTATTAACTTGCGGATATAATAAAGGATAAATGTCAGTCAATTTTAAAACCGCATACCGCGTTTCATTAGGACTGGTGCATAAAGATCATTTTCTAAGTATTGTATCCACAGATTTTTATTGTCGAACTGCAAAATATCTCACCAGAAAATTAAATCTTTATCAACTCGTGGCAGTAGCGTAACAAGTTCTGCTAATATTCCAATTGAATGTCTCGACCAATAAGCATCGAGTAGTGATAGAGAGTTAGTGGTAGCCCATAAATATCTGTTTTTACCTTTCATGTTGGCCTGTGGCGAATTTAATTTGTTAATAATCAATAAAGATGGTGTTTCCAGTGAAGTACGGGAAAAAATTCTTGGAGGGAAAGTGTACATTTTATTGGGTTTTGACAGGTCTTCATAAATGAGAATGAAAGCCTCAAAAATTTGTTTAGGTATCAATGATTTGTCTACAAATGACATAAATCACTGACGTGTCAGCAATGTAATATCACTAATGTAGCAATATATGTTACCTAAATATTATCTGCATTATGATGTATAGAATAGCGATAGTAACTTATAAATTCATTATCTTATAAGATAGCCCACAGTGCAACATCATATGAGTCCGTCATGCAGTCAGTTATTACACCACACTGAAATTATCTACTAAATGCTTATTGGCCAATTTGTGCACGTTCAGCCATTTTTGTAACCGATGATGTTTAGTTGTGTATTTTTAAATGGTAAAAATAGACTTTTGATTGGATATTATCCGAAAAAAAGTATGATGTAATATCGTAGATACTCGTAAAGTACTGAAATAATTGAAGTAACAGTGATTGCAAAGAAAGTGCAACGGTTCATATAGGAGAGCAAGAGAGTAGGGGAAGCATGCAAACCAATATGTTGCAACTCACATGAACTATCACCAGTGTATAAATTTGTTTATACACACAAATACATACATATATCTATATATACACATATATATGTATATATATATATATATATACATATTTAGAACATTTATATATATATATTTAGAACATTTAAATATTAATTTCATTATATTTCAAGCATTTTAACCAGGTCAGGGAATATTCACTACTGTACTCTAAAGTAAGTAAGTTCCGTTTCATCAATTAACATTTGGAAGAGTTGATAGATTGTTCCCGATATTTATGTCTACATCAAGTGGTATAATCCACCGAATTTGTACGGAACTAAAAATCTTTATGATGAAGGAATACAAATACTGTAAATTCTTTTTGTGTCTATTATTCATAAAGGTGATTCTGTGCATCACACTGTATACATTTAAATTGTGTTTCTGTAAAAAAATATCTTGTTGAAATCAGAAATTTGATAGCGATAATTCCTTAATATTTTCTATTCAGTTATATGCACAGAATTCCATAGAATTTATAAGTAATGGATATATTCTTTGTTACGCCTGTATATATAATCAATTATTTTATGAGAAAATATTGTATATTTAACAATCTTTTTTTTCTAGCTGGCTTCCAGATACATCCAAACAATCTTAGGACTAGAAATTGAACTGTAATTGGAACAACAGTTCAATTTCTAGTCCTCATCATATTTACACACATTGCAACCCTACTTCGGTTCGATCTATTTACCTAGAACAATTACAAAAAAAAAATTTTCGTTTAGTCTTTCTATGATGAGTAAAATAAAAGTTTTATTTTGTTAAAAAAATTCTAATAAACAGATTTTAAAATCTTTGTACTCAGTGAATCTCAACATTCAATGCATCAAATCATTTAGTGATGACACCTGGATAATATAATTGGTCTTTGGTATTGACAGCATGGTGTTTACCTAAGCAAGAATTATTAATGGGGAGGATGTAGACAGAACTAAATAAATATCAAACATCAAAAAAATCAATATTATATTTTGTTACTCATGTCAAACAATCAATAGATTCCACAAGGTGATAAACTAATGGATGTTTAGTCCAAAGACATTTAATCAGTGAAATAAGCATCACTTGTTTCCAAAACACTCGTACTACAAATCAGTTGGAACACAGACATTATAAAAGAAACAATATGAGCAACCATTCATTTGAAGATACCCTTTGGCCAATTTTAGTGTATCAGAAATCATTTGGCGTTTGTAGGAAAACTGCTAACCAAGTTCCCTGTAGATTTAAATTTTGGTGTGGAAAGTTGTACAGCTTGTTAATTATGGCAATGTTAATGGTGATATATGTGTCATTTTTGGTTTTATATGATTACATCATCTGGTTGGTATTTAGTACACTCCAGATGATTCATGTTCTGTACATACTGTTGATTGAAATAATTTTTGATAAAAATTACTTTGAAAAATTAATTTTGAGAATTGAAGAAATTGATTGTCTATTCAAATTAGAACACAGACAAAATTTTTTGAGACACGATAAATGGCGAAACCTTATAGTTATTTGCCTTCTCATACCCCATGACTTTCTTGCAATAATTTTCGATGTATATGAGGCAACAAAAAAAGATCTAAACATTTCATTGTATGCTCCTTTTACTACTATTACTACCATTACTTTTAATTTAGAAATAATATTGTTTTGTTTAATATTATATAGTATAACGAAACGTGTGGAAATCTTAAATTTCTTCTTAAAATCTAACAATGCACAAAACATGGTGACACCTGTTCATGCTATTTTTGGGAGTTCTCAGCATAATCCCAATTCCAACAATTATTTTACAATTTTATTACCTTTAAATGAAAATTCTATTCACCATTTATCACAATTCTATGTTCGTTTACTAGATCTGAGCCACTTTTTGAACACCATGTTTAAATTTCAGGTCTGTATTGAATGTTTTAATTAAAGTTTTCTGATAATGTTTCAGTTTTAAATAAACTCTTTTAAAAATGTTTATACAAGTATGATTATAAACTGACCTTTAACTTTACTTTTTAGCTCCTCATGTCACTCATTATGATATTTTCTGGCATACTCATTAACACATATGGTTTTCTTGAAGATTTAAAATATAACGTGAGTATTATTAATGCAGACATTAACTAACTTAACATGTAACTACAAGTGTAATAAACTATAAAGTTGTAAACAGAAAACCGCAAAAAAATACTAACAAATTTTTCATACAATGAAGGATATGATTACAATGAAAATTAACAACACCATCAATGAAGCATTTAAATATAGTTTTGTAGGTTTCTTTGATTATAACATATAATTATTCATTTAAACAAATTTAGTTTTTTTATTAATGAAAAAATCGGCATTATTGTGAATCAGTGGATAAATTCAGGCTGTTTTCTTTTCATTTTAAGTAACAAAATTATTATTAGATTCATTCTCGATCAATTGGTCGATAATGCATCTGATATATTTACTTTGCCTTATGTAGTCTCTTATATATTGAATTTTCAATAACCTTGATATGATTTGTTGGCCCTGTGTCCCAGTACCATAACAAAACTTGCATATGACCTATCTTTATACAATATTTTTCAAAGAAAAAATTAATTACAACAATACATTTGTAGTATTTCCATAATAGCTAAATAAGAGTAACCAATTTTAGGTGGATTGTGATTTTTCTGCAACTAGCTCGGTATTTTCAATCACTGCAGCATGGCTATGATAACATTGTAGTGTTATGTAGCTCATGACCATTCCCAGAGACACCAGATTCAATCATTGAAGTTATAAAAAATATTCAGTCATTTTCAAATCTATGGTGAAGTGACAGAATGTAATTTACGTAATGTATTTGCTTGGAATATTGTTATTAAAACTTGTGTTGTTCCTTCATTCATTCATAAAGATAATATTTCAGAAATTGGATGTATCTCTTTGCATTATTTACTTATTATGGCCATTACACCAGATTGCATTGTTGACGGCCATGTGTCTTCTTTGTGAGAAAATGTACTTGCAAGTAGAGACTACAAAATCTCGTTTGACAGCATTGCAAGTCAATGAAGAAATACGTAAGTAAACAACTTTTCTTTTTTCACATTTACCAATAACTTGTAAATTACATAATTTCAACTCCTATATTGAGTTACTTTATCCAACCTACAGTACAATCTGAACTCAGTACCTCCTCGCACTTGTGGGTCCTGTTCTGAAGTTGGCGGGACCTTAGCTCACGCGATAGCCAAATACAGTATTTTCACTTCTTCTCTAAACATGAATTTGTTTTTCTATTGCAGCATAGAGCATGGCTGTAGCTACCCTGGGTAGGGTAAACTTAACCTGGAAATTTTATTTTCTCTTTTTGTTTTTTCTTAATTTATTGTATGAGTTTGGCCCATGCATGAAGATTATTGAGAAGGTCAAAACCAATGTTTGGCTGCATCATGGAAAAGTGCACCTCCACCCATCATTGGGAATGGAAGTGTAGCCTTAAATTTCGCGTAGTAAAATTTCAATATTTTGCTTGTTCTTTGTTCACTGTCACTGTCTGTTTTGTTATTGATAGCAAGTGTTTATTCTCCCAGTGCTTTCTTAGCAGTTATTCTATTTTTTATCGCATATTTCTAAGAAATATGAAAATATTAGTTGTTAATGTATCATTATCAATTCATTCTTTATCATTAATTAAAAACATAATTATTAGACCCAAAAGATACAGAAATAAAAATACTTTTTATTTTACAGAGAATATACATATAAAGCAATATAAAATAATATATGCTGAAAACATTAATTAATGCTGAATTACTTACATTCAATTATATATTTGGTTGAGCTAACGAAACTATCAGATTACAAGACGGTCAAGATATACATTTTATTTTCAAGATAAATATTTCAATATATGCGTGTGTATGTGTTTAAATTGTTGTAAAATTTAAAACGAAACATGATGATGTTATAAGTCAGTTTTTAATTTACATAATCAAAGCAACTCAAAACTCAATGACATCACTTGTTTACGATTATATATTAAATGTGTAATATTTATAAAAATGTGATTGATTGTTCACAGCATCTCTCAATCACTAGAGATTAGGAAGCCAGGCAGCATGTAACAAAGTGTGTTATCCAATATTTTGAAATAAAACAGTTATTGCACCATCTTTAAAACTTTGATTATAGCATTATAACTTGGTGTTGCCACAACTACTGTTACTGATTCTGGGCAAACTGGTTATCATTCCTAGTATTTTCTTTTTTCAGCAACCAATGTGCGACATCACATCAAGGTTATTAAAAACATGATAGAAGCAGGTGAATTGGGGCAGTTCACCATTTTCCAGTTGTTTAAGCTGAGAGTTTCATTTCTACTCCATTTTTTAGGCTTGATCATGAGTTACACTGTTGTTCTGATTCAATTCATTAACATCGGTGATCTATCTTAGTTTGAAAATTATAATTCAATTGCTTATCAATTTTAGACAATGTTAAACACATATGTTAAGTAAAATTCGAGATATACTTATATTTATTCCGTTGTTAATAAATAAAATATGTCCACTGACCTGTTTCCAGTCAGATATTGAAAGTGTTCACAATTTCATAAGTATTCATGATTGTAAGAAAAGTAAAGGTAGACATAGTTAATTAGATATAACAAAATACAAGTAACAAATTTCCTCAATAAACAAATTTATAATAATAGATAACTAGTAATAATACGTCAATCAACTATTCAATCAACGCCTGTTTCTCTAGTGTACACTAGAGAAACAATTCTTTTTACAATAATTTTAGCTATTCTGACTGAAGATCCAAACAGAAACATACAAACAGTATATATGCGTTCTATCAGATTGTTCATATTCATGTCTACGGTAGTGCCTCAATCTCTTGGTTAATGTTTTGGGAGAAACTAGGTCAAGTAAATAGGGCATGAATGTTGCTAACCATCCAAGCGGCACAATCCACCTGAGTACCTATAGCTTTCCATCTGAGATTCAATACCTTGAACAACTTTTTCTATAGACTTAAAAAATATTTTGAATGAGCATTCTTGTACTCATAAAGACTTACTGAAACAAGCCAAATGTGTGTATGTGAGCAAACTTCAGACTCATCTCGGGTTTCGTCTTGAGCACTTGTTGGATGTATGAATGGATGCTCGTGATTGAGTAGGAAACTCTGGTCAAATTATTCGCCATTATGCTCCTCCGAGCATATGAATAGAGTATAAAAACCTGTACTGTAACAAAAAGTGACTGTTTTAATGTGTGCATTAATTAATTGTTTCGGGTCAACTATTTTGTATTTGTAACAAGAGTGACTATTTATTATTATTTTAATCAGTTTACTTGTATTATTAATATTTTGTTTAATAAATCATTGAAATTATATAATATAAATTCACATGCTTTTTATTTAACAAAACCTTTGTACATGTTGGTGTATAAATATTTTTCACACCATTACTTTATTAGTGACATTTAAAGTGTATACAAGCAGTGACAATCCACATTAGTTTCTAAATCTCTGAATCAAATGGTAAATGGTATTTAAACTAATTTTGATAAAAGAATTAGAGTACATTGCTATTTTGCAATTAGGAATGATCAAATGGTAAGGAATTTATTATGTTACTTAAAGAATTTATTAAATATGTCAACTTCGCCTTGTTGGGATCGGTTGAGAATCATTATATCGTACTGTTGGTGATCTTACTGTGTCTTACGAAAAGTACCTACTGTTATAATTAGCCACCGGTGCCGAAAATAAAAGCTCTTTTGTTCTCAGCACGGGAAGCTAAGTTGGTAGCATTGCTTAGCTAACGCAATTGTTTTGTGTTTCTAGGATTTTAAAGTTTTTCTTTAAACATAAATATTTTTTGTATGAAAAATTGTAAAGCTTTCGTTTAAACAAAACAATTTTTGAAGTGCTTATTTTTAATCCTCACCAATGATAAAGTTTTACACCTTGCATTAATCAAACATATCAATATATACACACACACACGAAAAATGTAACGCGGTGAAGCAGCCAAAGTGTAAAACTTATGGAAAACAAAAATTCCAAATTCTCTAATTTTAGTAAGAGGAAAAATATTAGACTACAAATTATTACATTATTTTAAGCATAATCATAATTTTTCACCGTTTAAGGGTTTTTAATAATAAAATAATTTAATTTATAGTACTTCAGGATACATTTTGTAAGATTTTATACTAAAAGTGATATAACAAGAAAACCATTGGCATGTTTTGAATATCATTTTCGGTCACATTGGTAAATGTCATACCCACCTAAAAAAGAAACACAAAATAAAACAAATAATATGAAAATAACTAGACATATTTTACAATTTTTTAAAAATACAATGTATTTTCATGAAAACATCACTTAACCTAAAAAATATATATATATATATATAGTATACCACATACAGTATCAAGTCCATATGCCAGCAGAACTCGCAGGTGACCAACATAATTATACCTCCCCCTCCTGTTGTATGATTAAAACTACATTTTTGTTTTCCTCAGCTGTGTTTAACATGAGAGTTTAAAAAATTTCCATTTTTTATTTTTGTCTAAAGAAAAAGAATGATACATTCAAATATTCAAACTTCATACTGATTCTAAAATTGATGAGTAGAATTGAGTGCTTTATTGCTGCGGCAATGACTCAATTTGCGAAGCGATGATAAAAAATTTTTATTTATTGCTTACTTTTTTCCTTGTTCTAATTTTCTGTGGTAATGAGGTAAATGGTAAACCCAACAAGTTTTAATTTAATTAGTAACCAAATAGCATGACTATACATTGTGTTGTTAAATTGGTATAGCAAGTCGGATCCTGTGGATTCCTGAATTCAAAATAAAACAATTAAAATCTATAATTTTTTTCACACTTTATCCCATCCACACCGTAGACACACTATATTAAAGCCACGTAATGGGTCGGATGTTGAACACCAGCACATTGCCTGCCAACTAATAACAATACACATGCTGTACACGGCCATTCGTCAGGCTAACAATGCATTTCTTTGCGTGCTAGATACGAGTAGAATCATAAATATAACTCAAAATTACATATGAACATTAGCACACACTTACAATTTATTGTCCCTAAGTCTCTTTTTTTTATTTTGTTTGATGACAACTTTGATAAAAAAGTAATGATATGTTTGATAAATTTAATATTAATAGTTTGGAAAATAGGCACTACTTCTCCTACAGCAACGGTTCTTCGTGGGCTCCATTCATTTCCACACAGTTTATTTTAGTTAGTATTGACGCCCTTGCACTCGTCCTAAGTTATTTGTGTTTTATATGATAAATGGGCATGACAAAGACAAGCCGCATTACAATGACATTGAGGCACATGGCTGAACCCACATTTTGTAGACACATCGTCGTGTTGTAATAATCATTGTTTATATAAGTTGCACATGTTTTGAAACGTAAAAATAAGAAACAACAAAACAATGAACGCAACAACAAATAATAAACATGAAGGACAACAATAACAAATGGATAAGATATAATATACATATTAAAAATATACAAAACAAATGAAAACAGAATCTATATTCCTCTTTAAATTGGTATAAATTAGTTTTAACTCTGGAAAGAGATAAGTTGTCATTTGTCAATACACATGCTAATGCATGTAGGCCATGCTCGGTGCATGCATACTTTACACATTTTAATTTATAAATGGGTGGTGGTTTGCAAAAAGTCTAATCTTCATGAACATCATTTTGAAAAACTCTAACTCACAAACCATACACCAAACATGTAGATTTTATTGAAGTTTTTTACTTTTGTGTTTAGCATAAAACATTTTATATTATTATTTATATACATAATAACTTTTATATAAAATATAATACGGTTTCAATTTATATTTGGTCTGTTTTAATTATTATATCGTGGGTTGTTCCCCCGAGCGGCGCTGAGCAATGTGCGCAAAAATAGAGTGTACGAAAGAGATGACAAATAATTATAAATATTATTTCCAATTTTCTGAAAAAAGTCATTTTTTAATTTTATTTTCATGACAATCAACTATTTTTCAGTCAACAAATAACATCTTTCTTGTTCGACACTTATTCCCGGACAGTGTATATATGTATGTATGTTTCCTGCAAGTACCATGTCACATTTGTGCTAGTAGTCCTCATATTATGTGTGGAAAATGTAAATTGTTATAATGAATATTTTAAGAAATTTAATCTTACAAAATAAATCTATAAATTCTCAAATTTCTGCCTATTTTTAATAATATCCGAACTTACTATAAATTGGACACAATTGGATTAAATTTCAATATTATAAGAATATAAATATTATTAAAGACATTTTGATTAATTTTTCTGCACGCCTTAGATAAGTCAGCATAGTTTTGTATTGTTATAGATAATTAATATCTATTTCAGTTATGAAAGAATCATAGTGTGCATGGATTATATTTAATCATATAAATTTATTTTAAATCTCTTACACAGGATGAAGAATATCATGTAACGCTGGTAAATTTTTTAAATTCAAGGAGACAGATGCAATACCGATAATTGAATGCTAAAGATAATATAGATATTAATGAGATTTATAATGTTAAAATCTGAATAACATTAGTTTATATTTTACATTGGAACCTGAAAAATCAAGAACAGGATTAAATAATGTTTAATCTAAGATAGATCATGTTTAATCTAAGGGAGATCAACACACATAATCAACACAAATAATGTTTAATCTAAGGGAGATCAACACACCTGACAATATATATAATATTATATAATATATTTTAACCTCGATAATATTAACTAGCAATCTGTTAAATTTGAGAGTAAGATTCTCACAGTAGAAACAACCGATTGTGTATAAAGAAATACATATTATGATCCAAAATGCAAGATACATAAAAAGTATAACCTAAAAAGACAAAAATTGACTTCATATAAATCACAGTTTTATATTGTTCGATTATAATTGTATTTTTCATATTTAGAATCATCAAATTTTTACAAAATTTGAAAATAAGTGTCATCTAATGTATAAACTAGAATTTGGTATTGTACAACTTCTAGCTCTATTATTGTGTATGACTAAACTGTCTCGGTACCTAGAGAAGTCAATCAGCCTTTTCCCAAAATCCTTTATGTTATAAAATGTGTTAATAAATATTTTATACTTAAACAGCAAAGTAAATCATATACTTAACTTTCAAATAAGCAAAGACATTGAATAGCTTTGTAGTATATAATAAACTTTTGTATTAATAAATATGTACATTAATTCTGTATTCTCTTCTAAGTTCTCTTTATAGTGACACAGAGTTTTCTAAGCTTATTTTACATGCTAGTAATGAATATCGCTTTCACGCAATCAAGCATTGTTATATACGTTGTTCATAGGAAATAAGTGCTAGAAGTATTTTTCCACTTGTAACATGTACAATGTACTGGAGGAAAATGTACTAAAATATCAAAGGAAATTAGGCATATTTCTGTGACAGTTACACAAAGTGAGACTGAATTATCATGGTTGGATTAATTTTAACAGCTAAAGGATGTCAGGTGCATTCACTGCAATGCAATACAATTACATTCCAAAATAAGATTACTATCTCTCTATTGAGACAAGTCTGCAAGATATGGCTTTAACGGATAATGATAGTAGCTTTCTAGAATTGCTTTCCATTTCATGTTTCCATTTTTTTCAACTTACTATAATTTAAATTTATGTAAATTTCAATACTTATGATTACGATTTATTCTGTTTAAAAATTTGGTAAAAATTACTATAATGTGATGTCAAGTACCCTAAGTGTGGACACAGATATAGTACAGATGGCGCCACTGTCAATATTAAATAAAATGTCACCTAACTTATATCAATAGGCGCAGATGATGGACATGTTAAAAAATAATAAAAATTGATTGTCACAAATTGTAAAATATTTCCTAAAAAAAATAGCCGATCAAGTATTTCAGGCTCGTGTAAAGCATATTACTTTATTGAATTTATTAATAATAAAATTAGTTGCCATGTTAATTCCTTCGACAGGTTTGTACGACCAAAATGTCTGTTTTATTGAGTGCCTTAACTTAACTTAACTTTTTAAGAGAAGGTTGTATACATTGGCAAAAATCAATCAAGTTATAACTTTCAGCTGAATGCAGCATTTTTCAAAACAATAACTAAGCCTTACACAACGAAAACATTTTATTTAAATAAAAAATATCGAGAGCCGGTAGTTGAATGCTTATCTATGCGGTAAAGAATTTAAAGAAAGTCAAAATAGTACTACATCACATTGTTTCATGTAACTGTGAATAATGAATTTTTACAAAATTAATGCCAAATATATTAAATACTCATTTATACAATATACTTGTATAGTTTTGTTACAACTTTTTATAAGCTCCATGCCAGCATACAGTTTAGCTAATCATGTTGGATGCGCTTAGTGCATTTATTGAACAAAATTTCACTAATTTATCAATTTTGATATTTAGTTTTAATATTGAGTAAACTTTTTGTTTTTAATTTTTTCCATGATTCTTAGATAACATAAAACAAAATTCACTATAAATTAAGTGTGGTTACATAAGGAGATATTGCGGGGTTATTTGCACAATAGAATTAAAATAAAAGTTAATTGAAAAAAAGCAATTAAATTTCCACTAAAAGTCACAATTGTAAGTATCTGATTCACCCCAGTTAGTTGTTAATGGTTTAGTGATCCTGTTTTCATCTACTGAAGCAATAAAACCTGTATACAGCGAGTTGCGTCCTCAAGTGATTGATGACTTTTTTATTTCAAAGATTCTTCCCAATTCAAACCAAAGCTCATATTCGACAAAATCTGTGAAATCTTCACTTTCGATTGGAAATGTTTATCAATGATGCGTCTCAGGAAAATTTAAACATTTACCAGCATGTGACTAAATTGTTTTTCAAATACCAAAATAACCTCCCGATGTATCAACATACAATATAATTCTGTGACGAGTCTATCAGTGTGCATGCAATTAGATTAAGAATGGTTTTACTTCAAATAAACATAGTTGATCCAATGATTATTGTAATTAGGGGGAGTCTTCTGAGTAGTTACTTAAGTTTTTGAAGAAAACAAAGCATAATGACCATATTTTATTAAGACAGTTAACATTTTGATATACACAATTATTTCAAATAAATCAGCATAAATATAGATAATATCTTATAATATTTAACCATTAAAAAGGAACTATTCACTGACCTAGTCTTTATATCATTGAAATTTGGCACCTACTACTTGACGGGTATAAAGTCAAACCCCTCAGACTGGCCAGTAATGAAACTTGATGCTTTTGAAATTTCATAAATTGCACATTAATCTTTCATTAAACGATTAACATTCTGAAACACGTAATTATTATTGACATTCAAGTAAATCAACAACATAAAATATTTTTTAACCATGAGCAAGTAATTATTGGTTGAGTCTTTAAGTTTTTAACACTTAATATTTTAAGATACACAGCCACTGCAAAATTTCAAATAAGTCAATGTATTCAATAATTAAGCACGGGAATAACAATAATTCAATGACAATTTAAAAAATTTAAGATGAAATTTTAAGATGGGCTTCATGAGCCCATCCTTTATACGACTTCGCAACAAATAAACAATAGTAATACAACCGTAACGAACAACATAGTAGTAGTCCCGCAGCTGCTTTCAATTGGTTTAACTTTTGTTTTCTTTATTTTTCCTGTCATCTGTCTTTTTAAATTAATGATTGCCAGCTTCTTTTCTTTTTTTAAATTTTGTTCTTCTAAACATTATTTGTATTGCAAATTGGTTAAAATTTTATTCTTTTCAGTTCATTTTTTTGTTTGGGCTCTTTGAGCTGTAGCATCCAAAGATGAATCGTGCTTGATGTCCATAATAAGTACTGACTGAATAGTGTAAGGAGTAGCAATGTCAATAACTGGAACTTTTCCTGAAACATATTTCGTGCAATCTCAGGCATTATTTAGGTAGTGACATCAGAATCTTAATGATGTCACTGCCTAAATAATCCAGACCTATGAATATATTTTTGCCGCATGGATAAATTTCTGCAAAAATAACGTGTAACTTTTTGAAATGCTTCAGCTACAAGACTTGCAATGCAATATTCAGTAATTCTAGCACCAACATTAGTCCTGTAGTACACGCTATGTAATTCATTGTAAGCATTTTTGAATGATTTCATGAAAGATCGGTCTAATGGTTGTAATTTATATGGAGTAAGCGGTGGGGTGCCGATCAAGTATATGTGATTTTAATAACGTCTCATGTCTAGTGGCTGCTATGCCCATAAAGCACCATTGAAATTGGTGATTGTTTTTTTGGTATGGTGAGTTTTATAAAATGTGACAACCGTTTTAAAAATATTTCATTATTCATCAGTCTTTTAGGCTGAGCTACAGATTTACTTTCTGGTGGTGCAACAATCATTAAATGCTCATTTAATCTTCCACGAGGAAATAAGAAAAATGGGGGAAAAAGTGTCCCATGGCTTAATGGATGCAGCATTAAGATTGTAAATTCTGCGATTCACAAACTTAAACCTGGATGTCTTAATGAAATCATCATAAAATGTTTTTCCTGAATTTTTTCATTGTTAAAGTGATGCGGCAATTTAAGCTTGTCATCTGAGTCATATGCAAGATTTAAAAACTTTTTTTAGACAAAGGCTAGCGACGATTATCTAAACCTTTCATGTGACTTCAATAATGGTTCATTCTCTTATGAAAATGTTTTCTAAAACCTTCCCATGACAGTTTTAAACTCAATCGCTTTACCTAGTTTCAATAATGCTACTTTATCAAACAAAGTACTTTTTGGTGCATTGAAACACTCAGAAGTTTCTAGTATTGTAATTTGAAATTTTATTAACTCCCAGATACCTTTTTTCTCTTCATTATTTCAATCTAACAAGATAAATAATAGGACATATAAAATTATATAGCATAGAATAATTACACCATTTTATCAAAATGAAATTGTCCAGTACTAGGGAATCTTTCAGTGACCGAATATAGCACCACATTGTAGTAAAATTTTAATTACAATGGAATTAGTTTATAAATCTGCTACAAAAGAATATCAACACCTCAAAATTGAGGCCACTTGGGCCATAGGGTTTTTTCTGTTGAGTTTAATATCTCTTCATACATGAGCATGAATGAAAGCGCTATATTAGGTTTGAACACGTTCAGTCCAGTACTGGGTGCTGTTCGGCAGCGCTATAGGAATTTCCCTCACTTATATAACCATTGTTATAGTTACTTCAACATTATCTCTGATGATACTAAAATAAATATTTATTGGATTAATAAACCAGTATGTAAATCTTTATCTATAACCAATTACTACTTACAGTAATCAAATAGCTTAAATTTAAAATTTAATTCCGATAAAGACAAATGAACGAAAAGTTAGAGCTTCACAAGACCCAGAAGTTACAAGTTCATAGCTTTTACATGTGACCTAGAATAGTACTAAAAATACTATCAGACGAGATAGATAAAGTCAATAAACGATAACTACTTTTATATAGGAAACAAATTGTCTTATCTATTTTTCCAAATTAGACAAAGTCATTTACCTAAACAGGTTACATTATGGAGGAGGGTCTTCATTTTCTGTTGGTATTGAGTAGAAGAAACAGTCAATTCAGTTAAAAATGTTGTGTCATAGTTTAAAGAAGTCAATCCACTTTCAAGTTGCATTACAGTCAATTCTAGGTGTCAACTGAATTTCTCACCAATTAGAAGAACGAACGACATCAATAAAATTCATTTTTAAGACAATTTATAGTTTGACATTAATTTTCTATTTATTTTGGGTACCGGCACCATATCTATTTACATGGTGTTATCTAGGTTTGAGTAGGCCATTTAATCGTACCGAACTAATTTCTTTACTAATTTAGTTGTTTTACCTAACACACATGTGTAAAAATGTGTGTTATTCTTCTGATATTAATTTTCCTTTCAAATAACTGAACAATTTTAGCTTATGTTATGTAGAGAAGTTGTGTTTCACTTTTCATTATCTGTCAGTCAGTCATATGAAGCTTCCAACTTGTGATTGTGACTCTCCATAAGAACACAAAACCGATATTTTTTTCACGCCCAACATGATTTGTTGTAATTTTAAATATAATTGGAAATTCATTACGAACACACCAGCCGGTGCAGGAGAAATGAATAACTGGTATTTCTTATTTCCAAGTCTACATGCATTTAATTTGGAGTGGCACATTCAAGCTGCGGCCATATGAAATTATACAAAGTGGGTAATGTAGCTACTCACTTACACAAGCATCAGTCCTATTTCAAATTACATAAACATTAAATTAATAAACATTTGTGATCTTGTCATTAATTTAAAAATAAATTGAAAAACCAGATATATACTTTATGTCCATCCATAACAGATTTTGAAAAGGGCACACGGAAATTTAAAACTTTCAGGAATTAAAAAACTAATTAGTTTTTAAAATAATGTACAAATTTATATGAATTATTTTCAAGAAATATTTTGGAGTAAAAGAGTAATAAAAAATCACATAAAAACTTAAAGTCTAGAACTTAAAGTCTAGAACTCTTAAAGGATATTCTAACTTTTTATATGTATATATATATATATATATATCGCAATGACATGCTGTTTCAAAATAAGTACATTAAAATGAAAAAAAAACAATGAACAAACTTTATTAAACTTATATTACAGGAATAAAAATTAAACATAAACTTTACACAAAATATTTGACCGAACAAAATTAACAGGTTTTCTGCAAAAATCTTCTAAAGCTTCTTTTTTCTCAACTGCAGTTGGCCATTGTAATATTTTGTTATAAAAGTCAGAAAATTCTGCCGGCATATAATGTTTAACCTTAGCAATATGCAATTTTCCTATTATTAATCGGTACTACTTCATTATATGCTAAATGGGTTTAGTTTGGTAAATTAAAACATATAACTTTTACTTTGGAGAAAATGAAAGATTCTTGAGTTAATGTAATTTTTCATGATAACTTCACTAGTTTTCTCCTATCAAATACAAATTCATACTTTGAGTAACTTTTTGTTTTTCATAATCTCTTTTCTATACTTCTTGCCGACAGTGGTTTGGTTGAGCCCACTTCGTGAAATTAAAAGAGGAAAATTTGAGTGTTCTGTAAAATCAACATATTGCTGATGACTGAATATGTGATCATCACGTCCAATTTTTCTTTTGACTACTGCAAATGTTCTGTCAAAATCATTGAAGGAGTCACCGCGTACAGGAAAATACATACGGATCATCATATTTCGTAGAGGAAACAATGCCATCAAATATCAGATAACAGTATTGTTTTTGCTCTGCCCAGTGTAGCCGTCACAAAAAAGGTGGGACCAGTTAGTGAATTTGGAAATACTTATTGAAGTAATTCATTTAAGGAGATCGATACTTTATTGGGACTTTTAAGGTTTGCCCTTCGTGGCAAGAGTAGATTGTCCCTTTATCTGTCTTCATGATATGTACACAAAATTCATACACCAAAAATTGTCTATAGTAAAATATTTCCTGTACTGGTAAAATACATGACGCTTAAGCACTACAAATTCTGTAGTTTCTTTTCTTATGGCACTTACATTTAAGTAGGGATCTTTTAGTTTAACATATAGTTTTTAACACTTATTATAAATGTCAAGTTGTAGTCCACCAAATGATTACACAGAATTCAAATTAAGATATTTCCGAAAATAATTTATGTGAGGTAAACTTTTTATTTTAGATGTTTTAATTACATTGTGTTTTTTTTTTCGGCATACCCCTCTTACCTCCCTCCTCTTTTTTTTCGAAACATCATTATCAAAATCTGAGACAGAACTCATATTGCAATCACAATACAACATGTTCACCAGCAACTGGCAATGCAAAAAACTGAAGTAATATCATTATTATTTAGGCAAGTGAAAAAACGAAAGAGACAGAAATATTATTTGGTGACAAAATCAAAATGCATTTCATTTGAAAAGGACACATCTCCTAAACTTTTAACCTTTTCAAAATGATTGCTATATACACCAGGATGCTTATCTTAATATTATTAAAACCATGTGTCTTTTTTGGACAAAATGCATATGAAGATATATTTCGATTACATTTCTGAGAAAAACCAGTCTTGTACAATATACAAAATGTGTTTTGAAATTGTATATTCAATTTGTATATTAATCAATGTCTCAGTTAAAGTTTTTCAATAGACCAGACATAGGCCCAAACAATAAAGCCAAACATTACATTTAAAAATCAAGTTAGATTTATAAATCAAATTTTTGATTTGATACATCTTTTGTCATTTTTTCCGATTTCACATACATAAGCTGGTTCCATGTAACACTACAGGATTGAATGTTTGTTTATTGTTTGATACACGAGTCATCCAAACCTGATATATCAGAAGTCTTTAAACATATAGAAATAGTCTTTTGAATGTGCTTTTGACATTTACATTTCTTTTCTTGTAAACCTCAATTGACAGACAATCGCTGCTCTACGCAATACTAAATCTAAGAAGATACAACTAATTTCTAATTAATTCATACATATATGTTTTAAAATTCTTTAAAAAAGAATTTTAAAACATATATGTATGAATTAATTAGAAATTAGTTGTATCTTCTTAGATTTAGTATTGCGTAGCCAAAAGTAGTTTCTTAGATTTAGTATTGTAAGCCATAAAACTTGCTTGGATTTTTTAAGGGAATGTTATATATCAGACATAAATTTGAATGTATAATAATTGAACTAATAAAATAATTCCAACGCATGTAGAGTGTAGTAACAAAATGAAGAGAATTAACAGTCTATTAAAAATTGTAGCTTAGCAAATATAAAGTAAAACTACAGTATAATAGGGAGCAAGAGAAAATAATTGTAATACTTTTTTTTATTACATTTAAATTTGACCAACAAGGAAATCAACTAGGCCTATTCCATTTTTAGGAAATACCTGTATACATACCTATATAAGCATATATATCCCTTCGTTATCCATAACTTGATATAATAATGTTCATCTAATTAAAACATGAGACTTATTTCAAAATCAACCAAAGCCCCGACTCATTTCTTTTCCCTTCGAGTTGAGTTATTCACCCACCTCTGACTTGAGCACACTCGACACTTCGTAAAAATCTCTGAATAATCTGTGACTAAAATTATCACTACAGTTAACAGATTTTAACGTATTACTTAAATAAAGCTAATTATAAAATTAAATGGGTGTTTTTAAAAAAAAATATAGTTCTCATATGTTCGAGAAATAAATTAATTAATACAAACAAATATTTTTATTGAATTGAATTAGTATATAGCTTTTGTCATTGCGTCATTATTATCACTGACAATTTTTCATCTGAGCGAATTTATCAAACTGGTTATATTGGTTATTAAAATTAATTAGTGAAAACTATGCCACGGGAGTTACAAAAGAGAAATCATTACAAATAACAAATAACATTTCATAATTTTTTTAAAATTAATTTACAATTGCATCTTTAATCTGCTAAGAAATATTATCAATAAGATTTTTCTAATGTCAGCTTTTGGAACACAGAAACTACCACACGAACAAAACATTGACTTTAGACAATATAAATTATGATTGTTAGTGAGAGACCTATTAACTCTACACATCATTTGAATGTAGTCAGCTTTGTACGTTAAATGTCACTCGAACCTCACAATGTCAAATCGGAAAATAGTCAGACTTGATTTCCAGTCTTACGAATATTGCTCCCCTACAAATACTAATCTGTATAACAATATTAGTTAGAGATTGGTTAAATTTATCATGCTTAGGTATATGTATACCTAAAAACGTATCTTGTAAATTCATACGTCAATATGGCTATTTTTTAATTGTACACAATTCAACTACACTTTTCAACTCTGCCCACATAATATCCTACTCCATTTCGTTTACTATTAATATACTATTATTATTAAAGGTCCCTCTCTTGATAAAGAACTGGAAAAGCGTGAAGAAATCATACATCGAAGTAACAGTGGAACTTTCACAGTGTGTCGGCTCTTTGACCTACGCATATCATTGCTACCTAATTTTTTCAATCTTGTTGTTAAATATATCATTGAAATTGTTCAATTAATGGGCTTGCGTTCAAATGAATAAGTAGAAATCGCATAATTATATAATGATATTGAAAATTAAAATTTTTATTAAAGTAACAGTAGTTTTTAGTAAAGTTACAAAGTGAAATTCGTTACGTAATAAATTTTGTTAGATAACATATATGAAATTTACCATCATTTCTTCTTTTTTTTGATTTACATGATAACATGAACAATAATTTAATTCATAAATGTGTTATTTTGCAAAAAGTTTTGATTGCCTATTGATGGCGATATTTAAAATTATTTTGCTAAAAAAATATTATATTTTTTCATTATTTATTATGCAAGCTCTAAACTTTTTTATTAGAAACATTCGAAAGTGAAGTGTTTGGGTTAATTTCCATTTATTTTTTAAATTAGTTTATTTTCTATTTTACCTTTATTTACTAGAATATAAATATGAAATTAATTCTAAATTGAAATTGTTTTTATTCTATGCACGAGAAGATAATGTGAAAAAAAATAGTTCATTGTTGACACTTCTTAAAGATGATGTAATATATATTTAAATATGTAATAGCAAATGTTAAAAAGCAAAATTGTTATATTTTTATAATTTTCCCAAACTTATCTGTACGGCGCGTGTTGCTAAAATAATTGTACTTTAAATGTTTGAAGTTGGGACAAATAAACATACTAAAAATAAAAGTAATAAAGATCTTTTTACTTTTTATGATGTAAAAGTGCACCAGCTTGAAAACGTGTGTAGGATCAAAATTAATTACGTTCAAACAGAATGAAGCTTTAATTTCAAATATATTGAACATGTTTAATAAACAAAACTGATTTCCTTATTATATAAGCTGCTTCATTAAAACAATTGTACTCTAGATTCTATTGAATGCTGTGTTTACATAACTCTCAAAAAAATATAGAGAATACTGTATTAAGCACCCAGCCTAAGATAAATGTAATTTAATGCAGCACTTTTAGTCAATTTAATTAATTATATTTTAATTACATTAATTTTATTGCAGAAGTACATCAGATTAGTTGAAAAACTTGCACGACGTATTCTTACCAATGAATTAATTCAACGAAATGATCTTGAATTTCCAAATTTTTCATAAATTTCCTCACAAAAATTTTATAAGGACAAAGGTATATGATCTATTACGGGATAGTAACAACAAAAAGATCATAAGGTATTTTTTATTGTAAACGTTTTATTATTTTCTGATCACATTGGATTAAAGGTTATTCTAATTGTTCTTATCTTATTAATATGCTCTAGTTATTTTCCAATATGTAATGTTATAGTAGGTAGCTTGCAGGAAGATTTAATTTTATTCATTCAAAATTTAATAAGACTGCACGGAGATTTTAAATTTATATCTCGTTTCTTTATCAAATAAAGTTATTTGCGATGTGAAATAAAAGTTTTTATATCATGTATATCTCAGTGTCAATAATGGTGTTCGACAAGGCGACTCACTCTCGTGTCTGCTTTTTAATATTGCACTGGAAAAAGCTATTCGGGATTCAGATATTAACACTAGAGGTACCATCTTTTACAAATCAGTTCAGTTCCTGGCGTATACTGTTGATATTGATATAATTGCTAGAAACCTACCAGCCTTGAGAGAGGCCTCTCGGTCTTTGGAGATAGTTGCAAATCAAATGGAACTGGCAATAAACGACTCCAAGACTAAGTATATGGCTATACAAAAATCTCCACCAAATAATGCACATGCTCGTTTGGAGATTGGTTCACATACATTTGAAACGGTTAACTACTTTACTTACCTTGGATCTTGTGTGAACAATAAGAATGACACTATCTCTCAAATCGCATATCATCGATCAATAAACCATTTTTTGGACTAAGCTCCATCCTTAAATCTTCTTTTCTTACAAGAAAAACAAAATGATTAGTATACAAAACTCTTATTAGGCCAGTTCTAGCATATGGTTCAGAAACCTGGCCTTTGACTAGAACTGGAGAGATTAAAATAGCAGCCTTTGAAAGAAAGGTTCTGAGGAGAATTTTTGGGGATGTCAAGGAAAATGGTATTTGGCGAAGACGTCTTAGCTCAGAAATCTATAAGTTGTTTGGTGAGCTTGGTGTCATAAAAACCATCAAAATCAAAAGAATGAACTGGGCTGCCCACGTATCTAGAATGAAAGATGAAAACCCAGTGAAGAAAGTTTTCATCGCAAAACCTCTAACAACTCGTAGAAGAGGTAGACCAAAATTACAATGGATGGATTCAGTGGAAGAAGATTTTAACATTCTCAGAATAAAGAACTAGAAAACCCAGGCAAAGAATAGAACATCCTGGAAGAATCTCCAACAGAAGGCCTTGGCCCACCCTGGGCTGTCGTGCCAAATATGATGATGATATCATAAGTGATAAAAATAACAATTTAAGGAAGAGATACTTTAATTGATGTAAATAAAAGTGGTGGAATCATAGCTACATGTCATGCATAATTACATTTACAGTTATGTATTAAATATAGAGTATGAATGTCTCTAGAGAAATAGTTCGGTATATATTTACCAAGAAATTAAAAGGAAGAATAAGACTTACTAAATAATCATTTGATTCCGTATATATAGTGGCATTACTTCTACAGTGATTTAAAGATACTGACGGATTCATTAGCCTGAAGCCGGCAATTGTTTCAAAATTAAAAATAATTATTAGAAGGAATAAAATTTCAAAACTGAATTCATAAAAATTAATTTATATACTTCACATTAAATTTAAATATTAGGCTGGCTAGTAAGTTTTTAGCCACAACTTCGGGACTTTTCTAAAAAGGTCCTTGAAACTTCTAAAAGGTTTTAGTAGAATATAAATAGACAAAAGTGCGATCAGTTGACAACAGACAAGTGACTGCATGCCGAAGCTTTAAGTGAATTACATAAAAGATAATGTATTTAAATCTATATCAAATACGGATTCTATTACTTTACAAATTTCATCTGAGTCACGATGCAAAGACTGCCGCAAATAATATATATCTTGCGATGGGCGAGTCCACAGTGTCTTATGCAATAGTACGGATTTGGTTAAGAAAGTTCAGGAATCAGGACTACGATCTTGAGGACAAACCCCGTACCAGACGTCCTGTCGAGTTGGACGTTCAAAAATTATGACGCCTAATTGAGGGGGATCCTCGACTCACATCTTGTCAATTGGCAGATGAGCTACACTGCAGTCATGGCACCATAGAAAAACATTTGCACGCATTGGGAAAAGTAATGGCAAAATATGGTGTTTGATACCCCACGAGCTGTTATCATATCACCTTTAGTCATAGTTGATACTTATCAATAGTTGTTGATATTGAAATACAACTTCGACAGGCTGGATCAATTAGTAACTCTCAATGTGAAGTGGATTATGTATGTTAACCATACACGCAAACGTCAATGGCTGGCTGTCGAAGAAAGAGGAATTCAGTATCCAAACCTGAAATAAGTGCCAAAAAGATGATGCTCAGCTGCTGTTGGAATTTCAAGGGCGTTATTCATTAGAAGTGGCTTCCAGAGGATCTACAATTAATGCGGATATTTACTGTGAACAATTGTATCGATTAGCTAACAAATTGAGTAACCAACAGGATTAAGTTTATTTTCTACGTAATATTGCTAGACCATGTGTTGCAACACTTACTTATGATAAATTAGAGGAGAGGTACTACTGACTCAACCACCATATTTGCCTGACATTGCACCTCTGATTACCATTTATTCAGGGCTCTAAGTAACCATTTACGTGAAAAAAAGTCTCAGAAAATCTGAAGAAGATCTCTAAAACGACATTAAAGAAGATCTCCAAAATGACATTAAAGAAGATCTCCAAAACGACCTTGCAAAATTTTTTCAATCAAAGTCACGAGAATTTTACAAGAAATGCATATTGTCACTGACAAGTAGTAGATAATAATGGTGTATACTTAAATTAAATTTAGTAACATGTAAATTTTTTAATAAAAAGTGTTGACAGCAACTCGGAGTTAAAAACTTTTTAGCCAATCCAATATATATTTAGCAAAGTAAGGGAAATTTCATTAAAATATTATTACCAAAAAAATGTTCTAATTCCAATCATTACATTTATATCTATTACTTATGTATATAAGGTCTTTGTCTATACAGCTACCATTTGTCTTTCCTATAAGCACTACAAAACAAAAATGTAAAGAACTGTCCATTTTTATGACCCATATTATCAATATCTTTTTGGCAATAAATTATGTTGATGTCATAAAATTTACCACAAGACAATTTACTAATTTGTCAAAGAATACATCGTTTTCAATTCCAAAGCTTTACGGGTGGGGTGAGTTTCAAGTGTTATGACTATAGCTCCTGCTACCTCATAAAGCTCTGTTGTACCCTGTTGCACACTGTCAGGCAGCATGGGGAAAAATTATTAAACAATCTCTCGTATTGGATGCAACTCTTTTTGTAAAACTTAATGCTGCACTATTTGTCATGTCAAGTCATTTGAAGTTATGTCAAGTCATTATAAGTGGATATCATTGGAGCAAAATTACTCAGATTGGTGCAAAATATTATGAGTGTCTGCCCGATGACTTACGGAGATTGGGGTATTGTTTTGTTTGCATATCTGAATTCAGCCATTGCGACAAAAGCATGCCCGACCCAGAGAGAATTTGCTTTTTTCTGAATAAAATTTCACTGGGAACTTTGGTAATTTCGTACATACTAATACTGCTCTACAGCGTGTGAAGCGATGCATAGCAGGGCGTCCTACACTAAGCTATCAGCGTACATGTCTTACATGCTAGGAACAAAATGCATCCCGATAGTATAATATATATACTATATATATTATATAATATGATATATAATATGATAGTATAATATATATATATATATATATATACTTTTCATTAATTCCTTCTAAAACTCTTTATAATATTTTATAAACAAATCATTATCAGTTTAGGGGCAAGCACAATAAATTAAAAACAGAAAGATCTAGATACAAATACCTTTAAAATATTAACGAGTCACACCTATGAAAATTAAATAAAAACTAAAGGAAAGAAAAAAAAAATGATCATAAGATAAATAGTTTATACCTTATGTGCAGAACAATTAATTGTCTATACAGTTACAATAAAAAGTTGTAACTGTATAGACAATTAATTATTCTGCACGTAAGGTATAAACTATTTATCTTATGCTCATGCAAAAACTCATTACGTATGTCGTAAGAGCAGGTGATATACTCAAAACTGCATGATTGCTCTTAGTAAGAACATTTGATTATACTGAGTGGTAATAATTTGTCATGTATTTTTTTATGATTACTGAATGGGTTGCCGTGACAAAAATATATATAAGGCTGTAGCATACACATTACAAATAAATCAATATTAAAATTTGGTAAACGAAAATTTACTTTTCATAAGAGTGCAAACTACGCGCCATAAAGATATTTATCAATTTTATCAACACTTATAGCAAAAGCTATTGAAATACCCTTACCCTAAAACAATCTAAAAGGGATTCATTTATTGTGTTCACCTTTTAATAGTAATCAATTTATCTCTCCACCCAGAAGTCAGTTGTCAGGTGTTAAGGCTCATTAGTGGCGAGGTTGTTCGATAATATTTAATCCTTTAATGATCATATGAAGGGAAAGAGTTACATTAGAGTTAGAGTTATTGCTTCACCAATATATTATTTTATAAACTGGTATAGTTTTCCAGAAATTATATTTATTGCGTTTCGTTATCAAGATTTTAATTTAAATTGAGCATTTTATATCCATATACATTTCACTCATTAAAGTGGAATGCGTAATTTGTTTCACTTCTAAATAATATATCCTGTTCTCACTTTATTTCGCTTCATAAGTAACAGCTATAAATAAACATACAATATGAGCCACGTGAAATCGAACTGCAGAATGAAACCATAATTCGCTTTGTGAATAATCTCGATATTAAAAGTGAAAACAATTAATATCAATTTTGTTCATTCGGGCTATAGTAAGAAATTGTTTTAATACTAAAGTGGCCTGGATAATTGGACAAGTAAATTTTGTAGAAACAATATAATATGTTTGAAAACTGGATGCATTAAAACTCGAAGTTATTGCAATCTAATAATAGCCCTTTATTTATATAAACGTTTTGTCCTTAGTATGTCTATAAAAGCACGCTGCATTCGTTTATATAATACTTGTTGAAGTTGTGTTGTTATAATTAATTTAATGACTATCCATTTCATATAAATTAGTCAGTTGCTGCCTAGACTTACGCATTATTGATCCAACCCTGCATCCAATAACAATACAGATCCAACACTAGCAATGCCTTCAAATAAAGCAGCTGATTAAACCCTAGATAGCAAACCTTCGTAAATATCGGTTTAAAGTTAACCATTTCTCAAAATGATGGTTATGTAGAAAAATGGTTTCTTTAAATTCGTATATAAATATTATATTTTTTACGATATTTTACGTGATTTATAGTGACAAGGTTTTATAATAAATTTTCAATATTGTAACTAAATATTTCTTTACAGAAATATACAAGACATTTTCGAAAATGCCAAGCAAAATCAAGTTTTCTCTTTCTAAAAACATAGATGTTTCTTCTGTTTCTACAGGACTTGGTTGCAGAACATTTTCCAATACAGAACAAGGGAATTGGCTCATTGGCATATGATCTTTGCTAGTAGACAGTTACATTTTTTGTGACAAAGGAAGAAGAGTTTTTGGCTAAAATTATTAATGTGAACTAGTTATGAGTCGTAACATTCCTGTTCGTGCCACGAGTAATACATGTAAATTTTTTTACGAAATATTTTCTTCTAGGCAGTCCTGTTCCCTTTACAAAGTAAGGTTTGTCATCTGACCTATATGACACTTCGTTTAAAGTTTAATCTTAGACTTATTATGCATATACAAATTCCATCTGCCTGAAAAGCCTGCATGTATATTGTAACATTTGTCCCCAAGTATTTATATAAGAGCTATCCACAGAATTCAAACTATGCTGAGCAAGCTAAGTAGATCATTGTGTGGTTCTTGTAGTCACAGATTGTACTGCACATCTTCAAAAATCTTATAACAAAATCAAAACATCATTGGCAGCGATATAAATAGTTCCACAAAAAATGAAGCTCATCAGGAGTCAAATGAAAACCCACACTATTCTTTTTTTTCTAGAAAATATATACATATTTTTTTACTGTCACAGTTTCATAGTTTTCTCTTTTCATAGATATATCTAAGTTTGTTCACTGGCAATTCTTCAAAAATATAAATTAGACAATGCACCTGTCAATTCTCTGCCACTGCCATATGTGCACCACTGCAACAAACTCATTGGAGACTAATTTGTCTCACCATGACAAACCATTTGAATGCAACATTAAAAAGAAACAACAATATTACTTCGCTATGCCCATCAAATGGACAGCTGTGAACTCTCTAGTATTAATAGTGTTACCATAGTACTTGGTTTTATGGAATTAAGAGGTAATTTTTTAATAGGGGAATAAAATATTACTCTCACTTCAGAAATAACTCCTGTAGGTTTATTTCAAAATAATGAAAGAATCTCCACGAAAACGACACATTCCGATATGTCTTTGATTAATTCAACACTTCCAATAGGTTTTCAGTTAATTTGAGCTCAGAATATGGTCTGTGAAAATTTTTCATGTGTTCAGTAAATCCTTCTTATTACATGTTTTCTGATAAATATTTCTGAAAAATTAGTTTTTGTGCTCTTTTTAAACTTTACTCATACCGAGATGCAATTTTGTTGGCTTTGGCTAACAATATGTTTAATTAAAGTTTATTTACTGTTTACCTACTGCCTATAAAAAAATATACTTTTAAAACGATGGAGACAGTGGTATACTCTTGGTCATAAATTGTATAGGTAGAAATTAATTTGGCACCCTTGCTCATAAATTGTGTAAGTTGAAATTAATTTGATGTAAAACATGCATTAATTTATCTGACAACACCAAATTAGGTAAAAATGATAGAAAAATTTCCAAAATTCTTATATATTTTTGATATGATAGACCAATACTTGATATGATAGACAAATATGTCATGTGATAATCAACCAGAGAAATGCAAAACCATCAGGTGGTGCAAGTTTCGAGTCCCAGGGATGACGATACAAAAAAGATGTTGCCATTTTAAGTACAATAGGATAATGTTAAACATATGATAGAACAGGAACATAAATCTAGAAGGAGATGTCTTCAGTACGACAGTATCACAATATACACATATATGCAAGAAATTTCAGTTACATTTACATGGTGATTGTTTCGAAACATTCACACAAGCTAACAAATAGTCTTCAAGCACCAACATTACGTTTGCATAATGTTTCATATAAAGTCTCCAAGTTAGTTATAGTTTCCTTCTTAAGCTATCATGTTGTCAAACTTAATGAAAAGAATGGGTGAAAAGTGGTTTCAAAAAAATTGTCTTTACAAATGACATTGTGACTGTTTGTGAGCAACTTAACCATTTTAGTGCCATGGTTTTCTACTCATATATACTTAAAAATATCAAACAAATCTTTTGTTTTTGACCTCATTTACCCTTGTCTCGAAAAAAACTGTATCTCCTCCAAAAATTATTCAATTTTAATAATTTTTTCGGTGTTTTCTTAATAAAAACTTGTACAAGGATAATAAAATGCAAAGAAAATTATGGAAAAATATATTGTGAACAAAAATTATAACAAAAACAGAAATCAAGGTCACATCGTATTTACGTAGTCTGGTACATCCTCTATATCAGCAAAATAATTGCTATCGTCACTATCACTCAAAATTTGCATTACGCCAAATCGTGAGCGCACCACAATGTCACTCCCACTATTGCTTTCTTCACAACTTGAAAAATTATCATTTTTACTCGAATTATTTTCGTATTCCAACATTGTGGGTTAAAATTTTCTTTTCCTAGAGCCTTTTTATATTGTAATTACTAATAATATTATAATTTGAACTTTATGTAACACCTAGAAAGATAAAAAATTAGCAATGCGCGCGAGCGACTTCCCCTACCGCGTGCTAAACAGCAACTGATTTCACACCATCACACTCGTGGCAAATTTAGTAAGTACATGCACAAGTGCGATGGCGCTCATCGGCACTCAAATGGTTAAATAAATTAAAGGGACTGATTGCAAATTAAGTTTGGGCGGGAGAACAGGTGAAGCTTGCAAGCATGGCATGTCATCAGTGTGTAGCTTTTATATATATATATATATATATATATATATATATATATATATATATATATATATATACATACAAATATATTACATAAAAATAAGGTCTAATGTTAATATAGAATTCCATTTGAATTCTTTACATTTTTCTCCAACCTTTTTAAACTTTGTGCATTCTGATGCAGCTCAAAAAATTCCAATGTAGGACCTAATTGATGTATTCAACTTGTGACTCAAACTTTCTTGAAGAACTTTTCAATGATAATTCGATTATGTTTCATAAGTTCTAATCAGGTCTGTTCATATCTCAAGTCTATGAGTGGCTATCATTTCATCCATTAAGCAACAATCAGGAATATTGGAAAGATAGGAGAGTTTATTTAATGTTTATGTCAACATTATGTGAAAGTGGACTAATAAACAGTTTCCTTGATTAGGAAATTTAAATATCATTACAAGGAATGTATCTATTATTCATACAAGTTATTCTATTCATCAAACCTCATGAATATAAAGGAAGATTTTGTAAAAAATATAATTTTTTTCTTATAGATATTGCTAATTCGATAGACAATTTTTGTCAGAATAGGTAGAGAATTTTCATATTGTTCCTTAACATTTGCTGCACAGTTTGATGTACAGAAACATTTATATGAATAATAAACACATTCTTTGTGACGACAGCCTCTATGTATAAATCATAAAAGCAAAACCAACCCTATGGTTTCCAAAGTGTTGAGGCCATAGGGAAACATTTTGATAGCTATGGACAACACTTTTGTATTTGAGCTCCATTTTGGCTTGAGAGCTGTTCGTAATGAAACTCTCACTTGCCGCTACTACCAGGTACAATGTTAGCATGACTTTGTTTTATTTTTTTGAAGTTTTCAAAAGCTAAAGGCATTAAACACCAATGGAATGGAAAATGGTACACAGATATAAAAATGTCTGCAAGTGATGTAAAAATTTGCAGTTGGCCACATAGAAATTCGAGTGGGAGTCTACCAAATGCAATGAAATATTCGTGAAACTTAAACAAATTATACTTCAACATTGGAGGAACATTAACTTTTTGTTTTGGTTTCTGAGGTTTTTCAAAGCAAATTAATATGATTTTGACAAAAAATTTTAATATTGGAAGGTCTGTGCGAGATGAATCCTGCATATGCTCACAGGAAACCACTGATGGTAATGCATTGATTCTTTTTACAAATTTCTTCAGCATGTTGTAAGCAGATGAAAAAGATAACTTTCAAATTCAATGGGTGACGAAGTTTGAGTGTTCCACGTCACACCTGAAATCAAATGACAGGATTGTTGTGAGGTACTCAAAAAGTTAAACGTGTCATTCAAAGCCTGAGAAGAGAAATGTTCAGCAAGGGTGTTTACCCCTGCATGACAATGCTCGTTTTCATGTTGCCTGTACAACCATTGCTTTTCTGTAAGAGTATGAATGGGCATTATCATGCACCCACCCTATAGTTCGAGCTTGATAACCAGTCACTACCACTTGTTCCCTAATTTGAAAAAAAGATCTGGAACACCTTTTGGCGATGATGACGAGATGAAAGACGCAAAATATCACTTTTCAATGACATGGTGGTGAGACGACATGACACAAGCATACACAAACTACAGAAGTATCTAAAAAAGACTAAAATGGTGATTATGTAGAAAAACAGAGTAATGTTCAAAGTTTGAAATAATGTAACAATTATTAAAATTAAATGGTTTTTTCTGAGTTTAAACATTAGGAGATTGTGTATTTGGCATCACCCTAGTACAATTATGTCAAAATAATGTAAACATTGTGTGTTAATCAAAACTTGCTTATAATGCTATTATATATTCTTAACGCAAATAATATATTTATGATACTTCGCCTTTCTCGTTGTGTCATACAGCTGAGGTTAAAAATAATGAAACATTTAGAAAATAATCAATTAAAAATTAAATAACAGAATACAGCGTATATATATATATATATATATATATATATATATATATGTATATAACCTTAATTATTGTCGTCACGTAGAAAAAAAAGGTGAAATAACTTTTCTGTGATAAATTTCTTTATTTCATTTATTCCTTTAACATAAACATATTAATTTATATTATGATTTAAAATGACAAAAATTCAATTTATTCACTTGAACGCAAGTCTCTTAACTGAACAACTACAATGATGTATGTAATAACATAATTAAAAAAATTAGGTAGCAACGCTATTCGTAGGTCGAAGAGCTGACACACTGAGAAAGTTCCACCATTGCTTACATGTATGATTTCCTCAAGGATTGCCAATTCATTGTCCACTGAAGAACCTTCAAAAATAGGAATATGTTAATCAAACAAAGTACAGATTGATTATTAAAATGTTTATATTATTATATAAATTTATAAGTTAAGTGTTTACATAAAAATATATGTACACATTATATAAATATTATATCTATTTACACAATCACAAAAAAATTGAGTTGCCATTTCACTGATTTCAATGGAACCGTCATTGTTACACAGGTCACCCTTGCAATTTGAATAGGGGAGCAATATGAATAAAATTGTAAATTAACTAAAATTATTTTTGTAAATTTTTGCTGTTTTTGTTATGAGTGTATAACTAAAGGTTAATTTATAGAAAGTGATATATTAATACAACACACCATTGAATATACTTTCTGTAGTTACCAAGCTCAGAAAATATATTCACTGGTGTGTTGTATTAATATATCACTTTCTATAAATTAACCTTAAGTTTTTCTAACGTTAAAGTTTTATTTTTGCGGTAGTTTTGTAAAATAAAATCTGAAAATCGAAAAATATATGTCTATTGTAGACAGTCCATAAACAATTATTGATTATTTTAAGAAATTATGTAATATTTGTTTTTTTTTATATTATTTGAAATATTTGAATTAATGTAATAACCAATACATATAATTGCCTTAAACCATAATGTGGTTTTTGCAAATTAACTTTAATGACCAATATGATTTGGGCGAAATGAAAAAATTGGTTAGTTTAATTTATTTGTTCTTTGATTATGTTGTGAAAAAATTTACCTCATTATATTAATAATATATTATTTATTTAAGTCACTATTCATATTCTCTAAAATGTAGTGATGATTTTGCTCTGATACAATTAGTCCCTCGAAAGCACGGGCTATTGTACGTAATATCAATGCGCACCATGTTGATAAAATAATTTATAACTCCCAAACTATTGGTTTTATTGCAATGAATTTTTTGACGTAGACCGTAGACAAGAAATGCAATTGCAAGATAATTGAAGTATTTATATCTTATATATGTAGTTATGAGTGTAAAAAATAATGAATCAGACGAAAAAATATTTCTTTTTTCCATAAGAACAAAGACCTTTTAAAATAAGTTTTTATAGAATGCAATTTTTCTTATTGTCATATCATCAGGGTATAAAAAACATTATACCATACATAAACATATAAAAAAAGAATCACATTTTTCAGTTAAAATTTAAGGCAACATTAAATTTTGGCTCACAAAAAACTTATATCCGAACGATCCTAGGCAGTTCAAATAGAAATTTGGGTACTCTTGTCTCTTCAAAATATTTCCTAACAAATGTTTGTCTATTTGTTGGAGAGTAACATAAAACTGACCATATCAATTTATTTTAAGCTTTCACCGAGAAAATGATTAAGACACAAATGATAATTTAAAATACACTTTCCTAAAGAAGAAAAATTTGAAACTCAGTTATTAGCAGTATTAGAAATCTTTAAAACTATTACAGATATTCAGCCTAAAGTTCAAACTAAAATATACAACATTTTTATCCCGGTGAATGGTACTTTGAGATGATGAGACGTCACTGAAACTAAGAAATAAATTGCTTTTATTTTGAATATCTTCAAATTTAGGAATGAAAATGTTGGGATAGGACAAAATCACCACTGTAAAAATGGAAAATATATGCAAACAGATCCACAGGGAATAAGGCAAAGTACATTTGTTTCAAACATATTACTCTCCTTTCATTTTCATCCTAGTCAAACATAAAGAGAATATTTGAATTTCCATTTATTTGAAAAATGGACAAGAGTATCACAAGAATTTGTTTATTTAGTGCATACCTGATAGTAAATAGGACTGGTACTCCATAAGCAAGCAGCTATGTTACTCGATTTATATATTTTCATATAGATACAACTAAAATGTGTAACTCGGAAATAGATATATTTGCAGTCAATTGTTAAAGAATTGCAGGATTGTTTCATATAAAAAATTCCAATTGGATTGGATCACAATAATAAGTCTTTGAATAATAAATATAAATTTAGTGCTAATCGGAACAAGTTTATAATATATATCCAATTCTATGATTCTCTAAATATCCTGTCATAGATGGTATCATAGCTCTTATCATGTGAACAAAGTCTTATGTGGTCTCATGTTATAATTTTTGTAAAGAAATGAAATAAAATATTGTTTTGTGTTCTTCTGGAGTATCACATGACCCAAGCTTCACAAGACTGACCGATAATAAAAAATTAATGACAACTTCTTGCAAAATAGTTCAATCGTTTGAAATGCAAATGAATACCAGAAGAAAAACACATATATTACATATTTGTATTTTAGATAAAATTGCTAAATTAGTAAAGGAATTAGGTTCGGCATGAATAATTTGCAGATTTGAGCTTAGATAATACAGTTATTAGTAAAAATAACGATTTAATGCTATAAGTATGAATAAATTTATGTTTCAATATATAATATTAGTATAATACCCATATTACTCTTAGTATAACATATAATAAAAATACTTACACATTTGAGGCGAAAGTCTCAGTTTTGCAATGATTATTCTCAGTTTGTGAAATTCCACAACCAACATCTCACTGAAGGTGCAGACAACTATTAAGTCGGCAATACAAATTGTGAGCCATTGAATAATCCTAATTATGTCTAATGACCATAGTTGCTAAAATTTTATTTGATTAGTAATAATACTCTATATATATATATATATAGCCTACATTTTTTGTGTACTAAAATTTTAATATTTAATGAAATATATATTTGTAAGAAAAGAAGAGTTAAAATGAATTAGCGTTGTGGACCCTTATTAGATTACAACAATAACAATAGTATAATTATTACTTACTTCGTGCAAATACAAGTCTAACACCAGTCCAATGGCGTTAACATACCAAAGAAAAGTCCACACTACAAGCTGAAGTACCTGAAATTAAATAACAGAATTAATACAAAAAGACATTCTTGATTATTACATTTATTTGTTGTTCCACTCTACCTGCAAGTTAAACATCCTATTGACTGTACTGCATATTTCATTTACTATAATCAACATATTCGGTAAATTCGATGTTAACATAGGATTATTTGAAATATCAAAATGGCTATTTCCATATAATTCATTCCAGTGTACTACTCTGTGTAACACTGCATAGTTTGTATTATCATGAAATATTTCTTGATTCATACGATTCAAATAATCGTTCACTGCTTTTAATATTTGTATAATAGTATTTATAAATACACACATTAGAAACAGTTCCAATCTGTTAGCAAATACACTGAAATGTATGATTGTGGAGTAAAGACCTGCGTTTTCAAGACTTCTAATGATGAAAGATGTTAACTGGCTTATAAATATAATAAATACTCCCAATGCCGTCATGACTTTTAATTTTTTGAAACAAGTTGTTCTAAACAAAATACTGTAATAACTGAAAAGGTCATCAAATTGTCGTAAACAATCGGCAAATAAGTTTTTTTGCCAAAATATGTCAATTGATAGAAGAAATATGAAATTGACAACATTATATGTTTGGTAAAGCCATTCTATTATACTTTTCTCAGCATATAACGGGATACTGTGGGACCATATGCTCGTAACAGTGCCCAAAATAATGAAAAAAATTATTGTCAAACTGTAAATTATCTTAATTAATTTTGCTTCTTGTAATTTACAGAATAATCGGTTAACACCTAATATTGACTGTAATAAAACCAGAAATTGGATCGGTTCCTCTAAACAATAACTCGTCATTTTTAAAAGAATTGGCTGTTTTTTCTACTCAATACCAACAGAAAATGAGGACCCTTCGACTAACCTATTTAATTAAATTAAATGGCTTGGTCTACTTTGGAAAATAAACAAGGCAATTTGTCTTCCCATATTAATTATTGATGTTATCTGTCTTGTCTGAAAGTGTTTTTAATGTTATTTTAGGTCATATGTAAAAGCAATGACCTTATAATTTGTAAGTATTGTGAAACTCAAAATATCCTTTTTGCATTTATCAGAATTAAATTTAGATATATTTTAAAGCCAAAGTATATCAGTATTTTCAATCGTATAAATAGCAATTGATAGTAGGTGACGAGTAATTATACCAAGAGCTTTATAAGTAAATACACTACTCAATGGGCTCAGCACTTATGATTGAATCATCTTGATTCTTAAGTTTATTTGTATAGACGTTGAAAAGTTCATTAAATATTTACTTTCTAGGTTTATATATTGGGTGGATACTTAGGTATTTGGAAAACTATACAAAGCCATGTGCTACTTAATGTTTATTTCAGTACTAAAGCTATGATGAGAGAATATTAAGAATGCAATATAATTGTAAGGTAAAATAAAAAAGGTGGGAAAATGTGCGCAGTGAGACAGAAAAACATTTCCTGAATCCCCTCATTCTTACTTATACTTTATGAGTCATTGTTATATGTTGTGAAGCTGTCCAGATATAAAAATGAGGCTAATGCAGAGTTTCATGAATATATAGTTTTGGTTCGAATTGAGAGAAATTCTCGAGTATTCACAACAGTATTAAATCAATCAATTGATGGAATTATTCGCAGTACAATCAATGCAACTATTTCAAAGTGCAATTTCATCAATATTTCAAGTGAGATGTTGATTGATTAAAAGGTTAATATATTTATTTCACTGCATACAACAATAGAATCACCAAGCCATTATGTATAGATTCTGCTATGCACAATTTGTGAATAATTACAAATTGTTCACAACAACAACTTGCAAATTCATAGTTCGTCATAATATTAACGAACTATATTAACCAAAGTGCTACTTTTCGGTCTACTAGTCGATCAGCTTAAGACCTTCATTCAGCATATCTATTAATATTAATAGATGAAATGGCTTGACAAAAGTTGGCACATAGTCGATAAATTAACAAAATAACATCAATATTCAGAATCACTTTCTGATAATTATCAGTATTTCCTAGTTTTTTAGTGAAAATGTAATAATTAGAAACTGCACACATAGGATAAATTTATCAGAAATTGCATTTAAGTTCTCCAAACATCCACTTTTAAATTAGTATTTTATTTTGCGAAATCATTTTGTGAAAATAATTGTCTAATTTTATAAAAAATATACATATGTATATTTATGTGTGTATATATATATATATATATATATATATATATTTTTTTTTTTTTATTTATATGTGTAAATTAAATTATGTATATATATATACATATATATATATATATATATATAAACTCTTCAGTTGAAACTTTCAGGAGATATATTTTTAGAATATTTACATAAAATTTTAAATAATTTTAAAATTTAAAGTTTTATGTAAATATAAAACGAATTTGCCGAGATTGCCGAATCACAATCAGGGAATTCGCTGATGATGTTGGCATATCGCTTGGATCATGCCATGAAATTTTTTCGAATATTTTGGATATGAAACGCGTGGCAGCAAAATTTGTTCCAAAACAGTTGAATTTTGAACAAAAACTAAATGAAGTCAACAACGATACAGAATTACTGAAACATGTTATATCAGGTGATAAAACATGTTTACGGACATGACATCGAAACTAAGACTCAATCACCCCAGTGGAGGCATTCAGGCTCTCCAAGAATGAAAAAGGCTCAACAAGTGTGGTCAAATGTGAAGGTTATGCTCACTGTGTAATTTGATTTTAATGGCATAGTGCAGAATGCATTCTTACCACGAGGTCAAATGGTCAATAAGGAGTACCACCTAATTTCAACCCCGTTTGCGTGAAGCAATTCGGAAAAAATACCCGGATTTGTGGAAAAACAATTCATGGCTTTTGCACCACGATAATGTACCTACTCACACTTCATTGCCTGTTCGTGAATTTTTGGCCAAAATAATACTGTAACGATGCCCCAGCCTCCATATTCACCAGACATTGCTCTGTGTGACTTTTCCCTTTTTTCAAAAATAAAGAGAAACTTAAATATCCATTGTTTTACAAGCATAGATTACAAAATGGTTGGCTGAGGTGAGACGAGAAATGAGAGTGGTTTGCTCTAAGCCCCTTTGACAATGAGGACACATACTTATATTGACAAAATCTCATTTTATTTAATTCAATAAACAAAAATAAAAAACAAAACATAATTAATTATACTGCAAAATTTTGAATGGAAAGTTTTTCTAGCATCGTTTTTCATGGGCCGAGCAAAATTTGACTAAATTTTAAATTAATAGTAGTGCATTCCTCGTTTAAATGTATATAATACATAATAAAATATAATGAAGTATGTGGTAAAACATTTTTTGTATTAAAATATTTGGATGTGAAGCCATGGTACATACTTCAAATTCAAAACGTCAACAACTGGATGCCAAGGCAAATAAAATGATTTTTGTTGGTTATTCAGACACCACCAAAGGTTGCAGATTGTTAGATAATAAAACCAGAAAGATTAGTTGAGATATTGTATTTTTAGAAAATTCTATAAAGAGAAAGTATACTATGGTTTCACTAACAAAATGTGTAAACATGAACAAACCTAAAAGAGTGGTAAATGAAAGTATGGAGAATAAATGTCAGGATAGTCCGAATAGGTCTCCAGTAACCATCTAATAAAGTCCATCTATTCCTATGACGATTCCTTATATGTACCTGAATAAGATATATCAATTGTTCAATACAATAATATTACCACCAGATCTAAAATTGGAAATATAACAAATTAATATAAAATTCATCTTTGTCAGGAGATTTGCAACTTTATGACATACCAAAGACTTACCAAGAAGTTTAGTGAATCCCATTCTGGATTGTTATGATGAAAAGCAAGGAATGTCATAAAAAGGATACTAAAATATTTAAAAGGAACTAAAAACTATTGTCTGTATTTCTCACAAAGAAAAATGTAATAGTATGTTACGGTAATGTGGACTATGTTAATGATATTGACTCTAGGCGGCCAATGACTGAATATGTTTTAATAAAAAATGGTGCAGCAATAATTTGGGCCAGTTGATGTCAGCAGAGTGTAGCACTATCAACTACTGAAGTGGATTTCATGGCTGCATGTAGTGCTACTTAAGAAGTCATTTGATTAATAACGCTCATATTAGTCATAGGTGAATATAAGCAAGACTTGATATCTATTAACATGGATAATCAAAGTGCAATTTGTGTTATAAAAAATGTAAATTACCATAAACGTTGCAAACACATTGACAACAAATATAAATTTCTCAAAGAGAAATTTGAATAAAAAGAAGTAGATTTTAAGTATATATGTACAAGTGAGCAGAGTGCCAATATATTTACAAAACCTTTGTGTGAAAGAAAATTTAATACTTAAGACGTAAAATTGGCCTTTGTAAGTTGTAAATCAGTACAAATGTTTGCAATTTCTAGTTTCGTCATGGTTGCTATGAAAAAAAACTTATAGTTGTGTTTCTTTGGTAAGTATACTGGTATGTTTTATTTAAACTGAGTACCAAAATGTTGTAATTTGTTATAAGCTTATGTTAAAATATTTCCTCTGATAGTTTTACGTAGGAAAATATTATGTAGTAGTTATGAATACTTGATAATAAACTATTTAGATTTGTTAATTTTTCAAAAGTGGGAATTTGTGATATGGTAGGATTGTTAATATAATTACTTAAAATTGCTGCATTCTTGAGTTGACTGAATTTGTAAGCTGAACTTGAGGATTGTCTGTGGTTGTCATTTACTCAGTGGTATACTGCAATAAAATTAATAAAATACTTACTATAAAATGATTTAAGTCAACACGACTCCCCAATACAATAAATATTTAATAACACTTAATACAGTAAAAATAATAACATCCAAAATATCTAGAATCATCTTTATAGCTTTCCTAAATCCACTGTGTAGGCACTTAAAATCTTTGTTTTTTCATAAATATAAACAGAGTAATATAAAAAGAAAGTGCTGGAGAAATGTTCATTGCATATTTTCCATAATATCTCTGAAAATATGCTATCTAAAATTATGAAAAAGGATATGATTTTTTGGGTAAAGTGCAACTAACCCTTTCAATAATACTGATGGAAATTAAAAATTTTTCATCTAGTAATTAATTTGTGCTTTTCTAATATTCCTTATAAATATTACTGAGTTTTAGCCATTTAGATACCTGCAAATTAATATGCCTTATTGCTTTGCCAAATTTCTAAGTAAAGTGATTTCGAAGAGAAAAGGCCATTACACATGAAGAGATATGTAAGTGGTTTTATTAGGATTTTGTTTTCTTTTTGAGGTATAAAACAATGAAAAGAATAATTATAATTCTTTCTATGAAGACAATAATCGAATAAGTGTTGCTGCCACACGTAAACCAAAATATGTCCCATAATATGTCCCAATATGGTCAAAACAGAAAATCTCTACCATTGTAAAACTGTAATGGGAGAAGACAGACTGAAGAAATTGAGTCGCATCGCTAAATATGTATATAACAAAAAAGATGTACTTACTAATGACGTCTTACATATCATACACCTTTCACCTATTCAAACCAATTGGCAATAAGTAAATAATTTTCTGTGTAGTTGCACACTTCAATAACGCATTAACAGCACGGTGTACTTGACAGTAGATACATTCATGGCATCACAGATATGCAGACGTGTGTAAAAGGAGGAAGGAGGGGATAGCAAGTTACACTCACCTGAACTGTAACACATGTGAGGACATTTATCATTAACAGATGTTTCCGCTTATTGAGAATTTGCATTGTGCTTAATTTACATATGGTAGAATTATTACTTATGACGACAGTTTCTTAAGTAATTTACTTCACATACTAACAGACGGTGCTTGTTTCATTTTTGTGTCTATTTATCTATACTGCCACATACCACTTTTTTCACCAATTTTTCGATTTTTAAAGAAAATTCTCCAATATTCCTGTCAGAACAAAAAATAAGAAATATGCGCTAGCAACATTGAGAACAGAAGCTAGTAAGTTTAATGGAAAGGACATCAATAAAGATTTCAATCTTCTGTTTGAACGTAATTCCCAGAAAAAAGTGGCGGGAATTTCTTTTATATCTAAGATTCAAACTACGTACAAAACATAGCATCTATCATCATCTATAAAGTTCTAATATATTCTTTTCAGCACTCAGTTAAAGTAAAATAAGGCCTACACTTAATGAACTGTGAATGAAAGTGATGTTTTAAGTGTGTTTTGGAATATTAAAAATATTACTCGTAATTAAATGAAACTATGTGATTTAGTATTATTTCTACTTTCTTTAAGTTCTTTACCACGACTTAGGTTTCATTGTATTACAACATCTTCAGGTGGGCTATTAGCAAAGATCTTTGCTAACAGCCGACCTGAAGATGTTAGTTAGTTTATTAGTTTTTCATGACTTGTTTTAAAGGCCTATTACCAGTTTAGCATAGTTTACTTTCTAAAACTTAGGCTGAAATCATTTACATGTAATTTTGTGTTTTTCAAGTACAGTCACTCAAAAAATTTGTCTCGTGAAATAATAAAACACTTCAATTTTAGTCGACAAGTTTCTGTTACAATGCAGTTCAGCATAGTGTAACGGGATATACTGGAGATTTTGTAAGTATGTGATATCAACAGCTAACATTTTATTGGAATCTGTTAAGTCGTTTGACCACGAAAGAAAGACAAACAAACAAACAAGGCTCTCTTTTATCTAAGATATGTGTTATTTTTATGAAAAATTCCCTTAAAATCAGTTGAACCATTTAAGCATTAATGACAGTCAAATAAATATAAAAACAGACAAGATTTCACATTTAATTCACAAATATGAATAATTTTGTATAGTCCATAGCGTAGTAGATACAGCACATGCAATTGATAAAAGAGCCCCGGGTATGATTTCCGGCAAGTTGTTTGAACATTTGTGAATTATTGTAACTAACTGTGAATTTTTTACGACATTTTTGGTTTGGCTTAGACGCTAAGTTAAGAAAACAGTGTGGACTGTTAGGTTCACAAATTAGCACATATAGTCTAACAAAAATATTGCACTCGTGAGGATGTTGGCTGTTGTAATGGCATATTTGTTATAATAGACTTTGCTCGCAGGTTACTCCCAATATTGAGAAGTTGTCGAAATCGGGAACCAGGTGGGATAGTATATGTATATATTTTATATAATATTTTGATGATTCTTTAAATTGGAACGGGTATTTCTATATTTTTGTGAATGGTTTTTTTTGTTTCAAAAGAAATAATTGTGAAAATGTGATGACCATTCAGAATATTTTGTCTTGATATTTGTGTAAGAGAAATTTGCAGCTGTGCTTTTATCTTGTGCTATTATAAATATAGCTCTTGTTAATAAAAAAAGTTGTTGTTATTTTCAAAAAGTTAGCTACTGAACTGTAAAGCCATCTCATACCCAATGTTTTTAACAATAACATATAATTACCTATATTCTTTAACATTTATAAAACTAACTGGGATGTCAGATCAATGTTTTTCATATGTTAGGTAATATGATTTATAATAAGTGATAATAATTCTTTAAAATTCCATTAAAATATGTTCAATAATTATTTCATAAACGTTAAAAATATTTCAAACTGCCATATTTTGCGGCACAATAATGTTACGATGAATGAATTATTCAATGCATTAAGGAGCTTATTTTTACGTACTCTTATATAATCTCTAACGGATTAAAGCACTGATGGAATAAGAACACTAAATATATTTCCAAATAGTAGCTATTAAATACATCTGGTTTTTGTATAAATGAGTAGTATAAGTGTCCGCATATTTAATTTAATATTTATTTTAAAACTAAACAATATTTCAATACAATAGAAAAAAATTTAATAAAATAGAAAACCATTACAAAACATACTATTGCATATTGTTCCGTATTATCATGCATTCAAACATAGGTAATCGTGCGAGGCTTATCTTTACCTGTTCGGATTGCGGCACAAACTGGCAAAAATAATAACTATAGCAATAACAATTGCTGTAGCAAAAAAATTATAAATTTGGCCTCGGAAAATTCCATAATTTGGTGACTTTTAAAAATTCCATTAGAGTTTGTATCTTTAAAGTTTTTATTACCAGTAACCTTAGCGCTATCAGCTTCTTTTCTACTGGCTTGAATATACTACCCTCTGCTGCCAATTTTCATAAAACAGAACTCGTGTCATATGCAGAACAAATATCTTCAAATTTAACGATGGAATATTTAAGTAAGCTCAAAGTTGTTAATAGCTTAAAGCCATAACCTAAAGAAATAATTCCTGAAGCCACTTTCTCGTTTATGCCCGCTCTGTCAGTTGATCAGTGACATATTTCCATAACAAACTCTTTATCACACAGACAACAAATTTAAAAAAATTGAGCAATCCAGTTTGCAATTCATCCTGAAAATAAAAAAGACCTCTCATATCATTATTTTCCTGAAACAAAAGAAATATAGTTAAAAATAAATGTTTTGAGAGAATGCCAAGTAAAGAAGTTTGGTAGATGCTGGTAATGTATGTGTGTAAACTGACAATAGTCCAATGATAGTACAATTTGAAAATAATATATGTATACATTTTTTTATTATGTGCTATGTCATAAGAAGATATTCAGGGGTCTCTATAAATTATAAATAATTTCTGCCGTCTTTTGCTATTTTAGAAAAATCTGAATCTGAAGCAGAATCTTAAACCAAAGCTCTACAAAAGCTTATTTAAATCATAGCGCTAAACAAATCAAAATCTGACAATATTTAGTGTATTTTACAAAGTATATTTTAATAATAAACTTGAAAAGTAATGTCTCACTCACTTTAGTCACATATTCCGTTGGCATGTTTGAAGAGTCATATTATATTTAAATTTTTATCGAGAATCAATACTTTTTCACTTAAAGTAATTTTTTATATCTTACAAATTTATTTGAATATTTATTTTAGTTTGTCATGATGTACTATTTGAAATATACGAATATACGCAGTTATATTACAATAAAGACCAAAAAAAGTATTTACTGTAGTAGGACAGTCAAATAAATATTTAATAGCTGACAAAATTCTATAATGACTTTTGTTAATTTTTTTTTTCATTGTATTGTAATATTTTTGATATGAATTTCCTAATCAATGAACACTTTTGCACGAAAAGTGAGTAAAAATATTTTTGCAATTTCTTAAAAACCATCTAATTTTCAAGGAAAATGTAAAAAAATTAAATGTAATGTTTTAAATCCTTCGCCAATGAACTTTAGGAGATAGTGCTGTAACATAACTTACATACTAGAGTGGTTCCACTTAAAATAACGTTTGAAAATTATTAGAGATTTTGGAGAGACATACCGCTTCAAGATTATTCAAAATCCTAAGAAAGTTTTTTTTTATTTTCTCTCAAATTTCTTTTAAACTACAGTTTTTGAGGAAAATATAAGTGGTAATTTTTGCAGCTTGTAAAATTACTGTACGAAACATCGACATTACCCTTAACAATCCCATCTATTGCCATATCCTTGATTTATTTTTCATAATTCAGCAGTAAAATACATTAGATTCTTATTTAATTTCTTAACTATGCAAGTTAATGGATTACTGAAAGAACTTTTAATTTCATCACAGATCATTTATTATGTAAATGATTAAGCAATTTAAATACACCTTCACTTATATTTATCCAGATATTTTTATTTATGGGTCTTTATGATCAAGATAAATTAAGTTAGGGGTCAATATGATATTTAAAAGTGAACAATATTAAACATGGTAATGTAATGAAGGATTTTGAAAAAGGTGAAAACCTCAAATATCTTCGCAATCTAGATAATAAAATGCAATATGCATTTCTTATGGAAAACAGCATAACAATAAAATACACACGAAGCAATAACTCTATCTCGAACATGTCTTCTATTCTCCTCATCCCTTTATTATCATTTTACTCACATATAGTTATATAGAATAAATTACATTATTGTCAAACAACCTAATTGATTTAAAGGCAACAGACTTCTAGACGGAGAGATAATTTTATTGCTATTAAAAAAGACCTCTATAAATACCCCCTTTTACCTATTTTGCTTGCAAGGGTATTTCAATTAATTTTTCATACAAGTGATAAATTATCTTCATGGAAAATAGTATATAACTATATGGAAATTAAATTTGACCACGACACATTTGTGTTTATTTTTTTCTAATATATTACTATGGTACAGATAGCTATTTTAATAATTTACTATTAATAGCATGGCAACAATTTCATTAATCATTAAAAATTATAAGAAAAATTCTAACCACTCTAAATAATTGATTGCTCTTTTTATGCAAAGAAATAATTTTTTTAATCTTGTCCTAATAAAAAATGAATTAAGCTTCAGTGTGACCATAAAGTAAATAGTTCACATCAGAATTACTGTCTGTAATATAAAATCAATTGTATTATACTCAAGCACTCTCGCATACTACTTTACTTGAGCAATAGCTAAAAGGAATAAAAAGAAAGTGACCTGAGATTGTACAAAGTCACAACTTTGTGATTTTTTTTAACGCTAAACTTTTATCCAAACGGCCACATGTTCATCATTAAGAAAAGCAGTTCACATTTTTGAAACGATTCAAGTACAGTATTGACCAGTACTAATTTTTGAAATCTCTTCAGGGAGCGAATTTTGTTAAAGTTTGACAGTTGACATTGATGGATATAGATGTAGATGGAGACGTTTTTATTGTTCAGTAGACCAATGTCTTATAACAACTGATGAAATTAGAATCACTGTGTAATTTTGACACAGTATTTGTGTACAAATGATTTTAATATTTATGTATGGATAAGATCAAGGAAGGCAGCATTTAACATTGACGTATGTCTTTCGCTAGATCATTCCACTTAAAACAAATATCAGAAGTTTGAACATATTTCCTACAACACCGTTTAAAGGAGTCTAAAACTTGTTACTGGATATTAAGTATCTTCAATAGAGTGAACAAAATATCAGTTTGTAGAGAAGTGCTCTGACTGACTGTTAACAGTTTGCCTGCAATGTATTAAAATATTATCAACATTTGGCATTACAATGAAAATAACTAAAGAATGGATATTAATATTAATGCCACTGTTATCCAGGATTTCAATTTAAATGAAAGAATGGCTGTTTTATTTAATTTCACGAGTTGGCTTAGTATAAATATGTTAAGCAAATGTACGTCCAATTAGTTACGTAAACACGCGCAATGTTTATCTATATTAAGGGTATAAGTAAAATGCCAAATATTATTAAAAGCATCCTGTTTAATGTACAGTTATAACTATTTATGGAAATAATACACATATTTAAAAAATGTGAGCGTTTATTTCTGTGTTAAAGATTTCAGAATTTCCATATTGATCCTTCTTTTGAGTAGTGAACTACCCACTGATTTATCACTTAGGTCAAAATGCTAGATATAAAGACAATTTGAGTTTAAATCATCATTCGAGACAAACAATTAACTGTAGTGGCACCCTAACATTGTGAAACCCACTTTTGTTGTAAATATTAAAATGCTAATGGTAAAGAAATTAGGTATCAGTCATATAATTTGTGTAAGGCATTTAAGATATTAGTTATTGTTATGGCAAGTTGAATGGCTGTGTTTGTTCGAAACATATTTAGCGTCATTAAAAATGGAAAAATTAGAAATTCTACAAGATTTAGAAGATGCATTTAAAGCAATTATTTTAGCTAATCTTGGACTCTGTTGATCTGACACGAAAATCCTTAACAATTTTTCTAAAACGTGGCTGCGAAAAGGAATCAGTATTATACTTGTAACATATTCTACTGTTGAGTGAGTTACAATATAGTGAGCGTAAAGTAGCGTATCTTATATCACACTTATAGATATTTTTTGGAATAAAAATAAATACTCACAAATATATACTACCTTCCATCGCTTCGGCCGTGCGATTGAGAACAATGTTACAAAGCTTATTTTAGTGAAGTCCAAAAAATATTCAAATATACTCCTCATAGTAACGATTTTCACGAATTTATTCATTTTAACTAACGACTCTTATATTACAGGATTGAATTATATCGTCAAATATTTTTATACTTATATAAATTATTTTCTAATTGGTGTTGAACTATCGTATTTAGTTATATTACTGTTTAATATTCGACAAAGAATGAAGCTTGCTAATCAATATTTTGAAATATTATTTGAGAACTGCCATAATTGATGTGAAAGATATGTAACAAACTATCTGGGACATTTGCAAACGTTGAGAATGCGTTCAACATCCAATGAAAGAGGAGGAAATTTTCAACTGTTTCCATTTTATAGAAATATATCAAAGTCAGCATGTGTGTTATTCCTCTGATCATCGTATGTCATCAGCATGTGTGTTATTCCTTTAATGTTCAGGTTCTGTTATTCACATTATTAGTTATTCATATTTTATGATGATATTGAGATTATTTATATTTTACAATGATATTATATAAATAATCAAAATATCCGATCAGTGGTATAAAAAATTGATCGAAAAAATTAATTTCGCACAATTTTAAATTGTACAATAGAAATGAGGGAGTTTGAAATTGATATTTTGCTCTTTATCCGGTTGAGTTAGAAAACATAAACAAGAAATATTAACATTCAGGAGAAATGTTAACATGTATGGATAAAATGTCTAATTTTATCTTCGGGTGGTATTTTGAAAGCATACTTTTCATATAATTTCTAGAAAAAAAATTTTTAAGGGAAAAAGTAAAAGTAAAGTAAAGTTTTCTACTAAAAAAGATACTTTTGATAGTATCTTTTTTAGTAGAAAATATGTGCTTGCAATGTTTAATAAAAAATTCATTTTTATTTATATTTTTATGTTTTTTTCCAAAACATAGTTTTTATTTTTTCTACAAACATAATTCAAGTACTGGCCTCTTATAACCCAAACTTGTGAGATAACTAATGTCTCCCTTGTACCGAGTCTGTGAGGATTGTTGGAGACCATAAAAGCCTTTAAGTATTTTGCCATCATCATTTACCAAAACAATCCAGTTTTTCCACATAAATCACTTCCTTTTGATTCTTATTCAAAAACGCCTTGGTAATATCAAGATGTGATATATGAAGACTTAGCTGCATGGACAAAGCAAACATTATCTTAAGATTGAGTATCTTTTATTTGATAGATAAAATCCAACACATGTTGACACTCCTGTCATTGTATCCTTACGGTGAATTTAATCATTTTTAACACAGTTTCTACAGATCCACTATTAAATGGCGGTAAAAACTACTTTATATAATTCTATTATGAATTATACGCACCATTAAATAGTACCATAAGTACCACTACAACAATCATTATATATATGGTTATAATATGGTTTCCAAAATTCTGTTATTCTAACTACATTACTTGGAAGGTATACCTGTCTACATTACTTATAAGCAGGAATACCTTTCAGCAAGTGTGTGTTCATAGACACACGTGTTCGTGTAGCAATATCTCTCAAGCTTTTTCTTGATTCTAGTCGATCTTGTGCTAGTAGCAATAAAGCCAGTACCTTATCTGCATCGTAGATGATGTTAACACTTCTGTCCTTTTATCCACATCTTCCTAATCACTCATTATTTCCCCCTGTGAATCTAAAATTTCCTCTTTGTTGGTAACAATCATTTGTTCCTCCTCATTTATAATTATTGTATTTTCAACTCCTTTTGATCTTCCATACTGATTACATCTATGCTAGCAGGAATTGCCTTAGGTCTAGAAAAACATGGATTATAAACCTGATATCCTTTGACATTTTCTGAATAGCTAACCAGTTTCTCTAATATTTGTCCTGTCACTTTTCCTTAGTAACATTCACGAATATTCTTAAATGTCCTTACCAGTTTTTGTTCCTGTCCATATTTCTAATGAAGTTTTCCACCTACTGAACTTACCATCCTATTCTGATACTGAAATTACCATCCTATTCTGTAACCATCCATTACTATCCAAAACTCTTTTCCTAAGCCAGCATTACACATCAAGCAATTAGCTTCATCTATAGTGGTACAATCAAAGTACACAAACCATTGCATTCTAGAGTATATGTGTTAAATCTTTAATGCTTAATATACTTCTTTTTCAGAAAATTATCAAACTTTTTATTATAATACTCTCAAGTATTGTCGTCCTTTAACATCTTTAATATTGCTTTAAAAACTTTAGAGATTTCTAGTCCTTCATTGTTGCATGTCAAAAAATAAACAATGGTCATTCGTTTATTGTCATCTACAAATAAAAAGAATACCTAGATCCACCAATGAAACAACAATTGCATGGTAATATAAAGGTCTGTGTCAACTTTAGCATCACATCACTTTTCTTTTCTGACTGAAAGATAAAGGAAGCTGCTTCCCTCCACAGCACATGGTGTGTAACTTGCTTATATTCATTTTCTCATGAAGAGTTTTATACCTTATACAGCATTGATCATCTGATTCAAGTAATTGCTATTTACATTTCCTAATCTGTGATGGCAGTTGCTTCCAGAAATCACTGATGCAGCCAATAAACAATCAGTTGTGTTCAGCTTATATACTCAGTTAGCTAACTTAGCCATAGCACTTAAATCATCATTTTTATAGTAAATATTACAGACTTCTTTGATAAACATTACTAAGTTTTATTGACTAACCCACAGATAGCAAATTAGTTGTGAAATCCGGAGCATATAATGTTTACTTGATTTTTGTAAGTTTTCATTACTACATTTACGTGATGGTCCACAATTCTCTTACTCCATTATTGTTCGACACAATAATGTTCTTGTTTTACCATCCACCTATTGTTTGCAGTTAAATTTGTACTTGCACCTAAATTTACCTACCATGTGTTTCTGTAGACCACTTCTTTTTAAATTACGGCCGAACTGTTTCTTTTCACTTACCAATTCTTTACTTATTGAATATATTGGACCTAGGTCGTGGTAAAGAACTTAAAGAAAGTAGAAATAATACTACATCATGTAGTTTCATTTAATTATCAACTGTTTACTTATTGAACATTTGACATGAGATTTGCCGTTTGTTTACATCAGGAGGTACATCCACCAACCACCAATAAATGATGATAAATATATAGAGAATAGGCTGGCAAGAGTGATAGGACAGGTTTCCCGACATACTTTTAATGGTCAGGCATTATCACGCGTCTTCAGTTACTTTAGCTTTTTATTTAATATATACATTCCCAAGCAATTTCAGCTATACATAAAACGTATGTCGCTCATATGACTTAATCATTTTGAATTTGGTCTTATTTGTTTCATTCTTGATGTTGTTTATTCTATCAGCCTTTTATTACTATTGATTGTAAGTAACATGTCTCCAGAAGTATGCTGATAAATATGCCAAAAAAATAATATGTTGATCCATCCCGAATCTACGAAACTCAAAATTATAATCATTACAATATTTTTAGAAGTTTAATTTATAAAGAAACTGCAGCAATGATTCTGGATCTTGAAGTTTCTTAGAAATTCACAATATTATTAGCCTATGGTAGATAGGCTAAGCAATATATTTACATATTCAATAAAAATGTAAAGTACCATTAAATGTTCAAACTTGTATATAGACAGATGCGACAGAATCTTTGGATTGTTAGCTTTATTTGTTCATACCAGATTTCATTACATACATAAACATAAAAATTGTGTACATTGTTATTTATGATACCTACAACATTCTTAAACAATGTGTTTTATAACAATGACACCTTTGAAGAAATTTATTTTCACTCAAGTTAAAAAAATTACATTCTAATGCAATCACAATCAGATGTTCAGGCAATCAAATATTAGGCAAAAGTGAAGCATTCTCACTTTATTTCAGTCTTTCAGAATACAGATAACAGTAAACATTAGATATGACGAACAATAATTTTCTGAATAATGCAGAATCCAGAATCTTTCCACATAACAATTGAAAAATTAATTTTGACCAAACAACCTTTTATCAGAGTTAAGTATACACATTAATGCTGCTTTCGTTAATGATCAGGAAAAATATGATTGGAAGGGATTCCAACTCCCAAATCCATGTTCTCATTGTGTCAATATAGAGATGTTAATAGGGATAAGAGATGTTAATTATTATTAGATTAGTTAGAGATTAATTAGAGATGTTAATAGGTAATAGTACTAAAATTAATGTATACTTGTCTCTAGTTCATCGCTTTATATTTGCTTGCACTATACCATAATGTCACTATGCCCAATTTGACAGCAGCATGGATGTCATCGCGTAGTAACTCGTAATTAGCCAAGTGTAGGTTAACAATACTATATATAAAACAACTTAATAACAAATAAGATGACGTTTTACCGCAATTCCAATATTATTTATCAAGGTTGTGAATAACAAAGGCTCAATGTTATAAATCTGGCTCACATCCAACTGTATTTAATAAAGTTCTGATAAAAAATTTAGGGTCTAGGGGCAGTAAAGGGCATCTGGCCTCACAAAGGACGTTCAATGTCATTATTTCATGATAAACCCTCAGCACCTGCTCAGTTATCGCCACCATGGTAGCAAGATGTAGCCATCATAATGGGAATGTAATGCAGCCATCTCATCAGCAAATGTGAAAATGCTCAGCGATATCTTCATCTGCACATAAAATGCTAACGACAGTATAATCGCATAAAGACAGACTCTTGTTGATTAGCATATGATCAAAACAATTTACAATTTCAGTCTAAAAGTTTTTCGATTGACATATCCTTATTATGCCACAGCAAATTTTATCAATCATCTCAGCTGGGAGATGTAGAATTACATATATTAAAAAAATTGCATTGGAAAAGTTCAGCTGTTATCTTTAGTCTAAGCAAAGTCGTTGGTAACAGTTTATAGTCTAATTCATTCTTGCATATAAAGGAATAGCCACGTCATTGCCATCATCGCCCAAAAGCACCATTTCTGGTATTCTTCCAATGGCATTATGGCAAATGGCATTATGTATTCATATAAATTTTATAGTTTATTAAAAAAAGCTATTCAAATTGACATTAGCTACGATACAAATTCAATTCAGAAGTTTAAAACATCCTGAACCATGAATCATGAGCGTACAACATTTCATTTGGACATCAGTAAGCGTGAAAAATATTAAACATACTTTAAAATATGTATGTATTTTAATAGATTTTGTTAAATTTTGTTAGAATGGGAAACCCTGAGAAATTTGTATTAATTTTTTATGTAAATTAGTTTATTGTCCATTTTATGTGGAAATAATTAATTTTTTTATTTTACCTTCTTCAGGCAAGCACATAACAAAATTAATTCTGAAAACTACAAATTATCAATAAAGGAAATTTAAATTCTAACGAATGAGGTATTTAACTAATATATGTAATGATTAGACTGCTTATTAAGATTTTAATTAGAGCAAAACTATTGTTACTAAATATTTTTACCAAAGGCGGAGTAAATATTTTTACTCCGCTTTTGGTTAATTGTAAACATTTTTCCTAATAAACAGTCAGAGAAATTTGTTTATATTGCAAATATATAGTATAAAAACATATTATTAAATGTAATCTCATTCGTCAAGTCTATCTGTCTGGCACAACCAATTAATATACAAACTTGAAATTCAGCTAACAATTATTATTCTACAGTTATAAATATCCTTATTTCATGTGAACAAATAAACATGAAAATGGAATGTGAAAAGAAAAAAATATTTGACGACAGTGAATTTTTTATTTTAGTCTTATACTATACTAAATACTACACTTATGTCACATTTTTACAACACAAATAATGATAAATCAACGAAAAGCCTGAAAAATGCAAAGGATTTACAAACATTGGAGGATTACCACAAAATTTATATTGTGCCAAAAATAATACATGGATCAAATTGGTATCCCAAATATTGGCTAAAACTTGCTATTATTTCAAACCTATTTTTACGAACAAAACATGTTTACACAATTCCTTAACAATTTCACAGTCTTATTTAAAGTTTACATAAACAATCTTTTATCATTTAGTACATGTCTTTCCATCAAAGTGGCAATTTTCTATGCATCCAGTGGGTATTACAATTATTAATACATGTGATAATTTCAATATGTATGATGGGAAACTACAAATTGGTATTTAGCATTTTCTTATAATTATATTCAAATTTAAGAAACTGTAATATTGATTTGATTTATTTTTCTAGGTACAATGTAAAGTTACCAACGTAATTAGCCACATTAATAGAGTTCAAAGTATACTTTAAGAATACCAGTAAGTCTTGGGTTAACATACTCATATTATATTTTAAGTGATTTGATACTGCAAAACACATTCATCATTCTTTTTCTTCATCTTAAACACTATAGCCTGTTGCAGGTCAAGGCTGTATCTCCATGACTTGTCCATCCCGCCCTCTCCAGTGCAACAGCATCGGTTTACTTTCAAAAACTATAAGTCTCTCTCAACCCCATCCAGCCATCTGGTGGGTGGTCTTCTTCTTCATCATTTTCCTTCTATTTTTGAAAAAATAATTTTCTTTGTAGATGTATTGATGATATATAAATATATGACCCAATCATCGAATACGAGATGCCTTGGCAATTTTGATGACATCGGGCTTACCATATTTGTAATAAATTTCATGGTTATATGTGGTTCTTCATCTATTTCATTCTACAATATTTTATTTTAATATACCATAGATTTTTCATAAAATTTGTCACTCAAAGATTAGTAAAAGGTCTTCTTCTGCTTTGTTTAATGTCCAGTATTTACTCCCATACAGAGCAACAGATGTTTTATATAGACTAGGTTTTGTTTTAGTGCTGATAAGTTTGGATTTAAAATACATTCATCATTACACTCATGAAAACTGTAAGTAATGAAAAATAACCAGAAACAAAATCATATATCATTAGTTAATCATTTCTGTTGCTGACAAATTATTCTGAAAGTGATAAAAAATTCTGAAGTGTCTGAAATTGGAATACACCAGTGATTTACACCATTCTACATAATTAATAAAATATTAGGTCGAGACATGGTATTCTTCAACTTAAGTGGTACATTTAATTCGTAATAAATATTTGTAAATTGTCTTCCGATGCAAAGAGAACTGCCAAAAATTTCAACAACTGATAAACGACTCTCATTCAGAGTTTCACTTTTGAGGAATGAATTCAATAAATTAATTCATCTATAGACGTTGCATAAAATTTAGCAAAAAGGAATAATATCCAATTCATAGAAGACAACTAAGTAAAGTGCCCTCATTTCAAATTTTAAAATGAGATATACTTTTAAAAGTATTTATTAAATCTTCAAAATGTAATTAGCTAAAATTTTATATGTATAATACCCTACATCCGGTATGTAAGTCACATACACAAAACTAATAAATATTGAAGGTCGTGAATTACATTTTGTTTTCTAAACGTACAGTGCGTGATTGATTTATTATATAAAACAAACGCACGTATGTACAAAGGGGTTAAAAGTTATTTTAACGAGTGCTATTTTATTGAATAATATTTAATTGTAAAATCATTCTCTTTAATCTTATATCACTGTCACCCAAACGTTTTAGATAGTTGTTCAGCTGTTCGTAAACATCAGCTACTGATTTATTAATTATGTAAACAAACATATATGTTTACAAAGACAGTTGTTTAGAAGTAATTTTTACAAATTGAATAATATTTATTCGTAAGAATCATTATGTGTATCTTATGTCATCACCCAGGTGTTTCATACAGTTGCATCATTTTTTTGTAAACAACAGCGCACAATTATTTCTTACATAAACAAACATATCTGGTGTTTACAAAGGAATCGGAAGTTATTTTCACAAGTGTTATTTTATTGAGTAATATTTGTCCCTATGAATCATTGCGTGTATTTATATATTTGTAATTTGGAAAAAATTCTGTTACATTAATTGCCCATCTATGAATAAACTGCTATTTATTTTTTTGGTTATTACTATTATTACATCTACGAATAAAGCTTACCTCTAAGGAAAAAACTCAAATTTTTTAAGCAAATAAAACAGTCTCGTAAATGAAAAGATTTTTTGTGAATGTCCTTTAGAAATTTTTTTTTTCTTTCAACGTAACTCCCATAAAATGCACTGTAGAGAAAATCATTTTGTAATTAATTTTTAAATACTTGCACTTATAAGATAAACGTAACATATTTTTCGCTCTTTATATATGTATTTCAGAGACTTTGTATGCATAATTGTTTAATAAACTGTTTTCACAATGTTTATGATTTTTTTTCGAGTGTTTGTATATAATTTTGATTAACATAACTGTTAACATTTCTTTAAAAATTTATTTGAATTCAGTAGAGAAAAACTACAATATCGTACAGACATCCATCATTTAATTCCGTAACTCGATCCAAATTCATATACATCGGAAAATTATTTTTTAATATGAAAAGTTTTTTCCTTTCTGCTCTCGTTTGTAAGTTAAAAGTAAATTAGCTTAGCAGCAGTACAATCAGGGATTTGTCATTAAAAATTGGATGCTTGGTAGAACTGGTCACATTGCTCAATAGAACTTGAAGAAGCAAACATTGGCTACTCAATCATGTGGAATACTCAATTATTGACCATATCACTCCATTTATTCTGAACTATCACACGGAGTGAATGGTGATCCATAGCATAATCATTAATACAAATTTTGATTCTATTCCTACATTGCACACACTTTCTAGCCCGACCAATCTTACGAGTTATTAATTTAAATATTTATCCTTTCTCTGGGACCAATACCTACTAATGAAAAATTTAAGAATTTATTTCTACATCACTTGTATACTACATATGATTAATAATGTCGTTAATCTTCTAAATAATGGTTTTTCAATTAGGGGAATAATTTTTTTTAACAATGTTTTAAACTCTTTGTTAAATAAATTACTTCTTGTCTATCAGTACAATAATGGTGAAATACTGACTAAAACAAGAACTCGATGTAGTTTCAGAGTGATTGGAAAAAATAATATTGGAGACTTTCATTGAACTTTTAAATCTAATTTACGTATGTTTATTTAATGCTGAATTGTTTTGATAAATTTTAATCAATCCCATAGATTAAATAATGTTCTACTTTTGTATTCTACTCATACATTCATTTTCTATGCAAAAAAAAAGTTTCACTCTGTTTTATCTTTTAAGATGAAATTGTACTTCACTTTAGTCACGCATTAATTACTAAAGTTAATTACATCGCTTTTGATAATCACTCCATGCAACAGCACCATTACTTATTGTCCAGCGGCAGTTGCAATTTATAAATGAAGAATCTAAATTGTACAACTTATACCAGAAGCAAATCCAATTATAAGTTTTGGATTTTTTCTTGAATATATTTTTACTACCTATGTAAAATTATTAATGTTTCAAATGAAAAGTTTTTCATCAACTGAAATAATTATTGATAAATGATAGCGAGAATTATATAATAATGCCAACAGCTCATAATTGCAAAATTTTTATATTTCCAAGATCGTCTACTTCTGACTTAATTGCTAAGGTATGAAATATCGCCTTCATTATTTTCATCTCAATGTTTTTTCTTACATTAAAGTCTCAGCAATATTTAATTATAGTTCTCGTAAACCTTAAATGGTAGAATTAGAGGAGATTGATCGTGTAACAATAATTCACCATACTTAAACTTTAATAGATTAATTACGGATATTAGAAAGTAATTATTTTTTAACAAAGTAATACGTTCAATATGTAATCTTGATTAAACAACTTAAATGTATGCTAATGTTCAGAGGAACAGAAATTACAATACAATATTATTTAAATATATCTGTTATTAATCTGTAAAATGTCAGTTCATAAAACAGATCAATATACTGATTTTTCTGCTTGCACATCTCAATGAAAGGTCACATTGATTACTTGTTTAAATCAATTTATTTTATGTAAATATGGATACATTATTCTGCACAAACAGCGGTCAACAATATGCAATGACACCAATCAATGACAACAATGATGTAATTTAACATAAAAATCCAAAAGTATTGGGCAGGTTACAGCAACTGAATTACTTGGGGACTGAAAAAATTCATTGAAAAACAGATATAAAAAGAAAACATATACAAATACTTCCCGAATATGCCAACAGTGTAAGAAGGATCTGTACACATATTTTGATGTCGATGAGATATTATCATGGGTATTATAATTTTACTCCTTCTCATTTTCAAAAAGAAGGAAATTTCCATAAATTTCATTAAATTAACTTTAATTAAGATTAATTCAAAAACTAAACTGTTATATTCATATATGTAGAGGATAAGAATAGAAAGATGAGAAGCAAAGGAAGACAAAATTAAAAAATATGGAGCACAGTGAACTGACCCAACTTGTTAGCTTTTATAAAATTTAGTATTGACAGCAGGTATTTGCGGATATCACAAACTGATAGTCAAAAATATATTTAATCTAATTTATAAACAGAAATATTGATTACACAATTTCATTACCTGAAAATAAATTGCTATTAACCAAAATGTCTTCTTAACCAAAAAATCTTAGCTCTAACTGAAAATGTTAAGAAGAATATGTTCAAATTAAATAAGCATAAATTTAGGACATTGTATAGGAACCTGTCCTATAATAACGATACATGGCTACATAACCAGAAAATCATTTCTTAAAATACTTCCAAATTCAGTAGTCAGCGATCCAATTAATGCACATAATGACCAACGATATTATATAGTATTTGGGTAAATACAATTAAAAACATAATGCCTTTAATTATTGTCCCTTCACAATAGGAAAAATATTATATCATTTTACACAACTTATGTTTCTATACTTTAGAAATTGAGAAGCATTGAATAGATAAGCCCATTAATGATAAACTTTAAAATTGGCGCACACTCGATAAAGAGCCGACTAATAGTATCATATGATAATTAGACAAATCCTATAAAATACTGATAAAGAAACCAAATTGTAATTGTCAAGTTAAAACAGATCACCCACATTAATGAACTGAATTATAACAACACAGTAACTTGTAATTAATTCCAGAAAATGAAGCAGTAACGAAGCTCGCAGATTGAATGATTTGAAAATAGTGATTTGGCCCAGTTCGCCTGCATCTATTATATTTATAATAAGCTGCATATGATCTCGGATTTTAGATGCTGAAACAAGAAAATAAGGTAAGTTATGATAAAGTATATTGTTTTTAAAAGCAGACATCTATATTACTTCTAAATAATATAACTATAAATTATAAGCTTATATACAATATTATATACATTGGTAAATACTGTCTGTTTTCTAACCTCAAGCGACACATGACTGCTGTGAGGAACCAGCCGCAATTGATAAACATAATCTATTTTTATAATTGGTCTAAGGTCACATGCTATAATTATAATTCATACAAAATATAATTATTACAAAGGTATAAACACGATGAGTAAATTTTATTGAAAGCTTTAAAATCAGCCTATTGAAATTTATAAAATGTATTTAATCAATAGTCAAAGACGACTTTGTCTGAAAGCAACAAAGTTTTATATGAATTAATGATTGCTTCAAATGTTTTACCAATCAAATCATTATCGCGTATGCAATAAATGGTGTTTTATATTATTTTCTTTCACGAAGAATAGGTAGAAAGAAAAATCATTGGAACATGTCATCACTTTTTAATTTAATTAATTAATTACCTCTAACACAGATACAGCGATAGGTTAAGGGGGATGGAGCAATAAGGAATGTATACCCCAGGCCCTTCGACAATGTGGTCCCATATTCAGATCAAATAAATCTTATTAAATATTATTTGTAATAATAAGTATAACTGATAATGATACAAAAATTATGCAAGAATTCTTTAATGGATTACTTTAACAACATCATTTATCGTGTACAGAAACATGGACTGTATTTATAAATTTAAATATATCATTTCATGCAGATTATATGAGCAAGCACATCAAAATTATTTCTCTATTTGTTTGAATTGTTATTATATATTTGGATTATGAGTAAAATACCCATCTGTATGTTTGTCCTGAATAAAAAGTAAATACCCAATTAACTTACAATACTAAAAGCATTTTTTCAAATTAAAAACTATCTAGTTTGCCAACAAAATATATTTTTTTAATGAGGAAAACTTGTTTTTTTTTTAAATGAAAGAATGGCAAAAGATGCTATATTGCTAACTGATTATTGTAAAGATATCTAGTTGAGAAAGAAAAATATAGACAAAACCAAGAAAAGAACAGAGCCAAAGGAAAGAATGAAATAAATTACGATTAAATGACAGACATACAAATGGACTGTGAAGAAATTGCTATAATTGCCAGGGAAGATACTGCTGTAACCAAATGCTGCAATGAAAAATGACAAACTGAACAAAATTTAGGTGCTATTGAAAAGGAAAATAGAAATCCTAAAACAAGAATTGATTTTGATTGTGCTTCAGTTTAATTCAATGATGCTACAAACTTGTCCATAATTGTATCAAATTTTATGTAATTTAAATCATCAATTTACAAAAATCTTTTTTAGATTTATTTCATTTATTGATAAAAAACTACACCTAATATAGCAATGGTTTTGAAAAATCGGGTTTTCGATAACGTCACTTTAATGTCAGATGTACATGGTGCAGTTGAACAGAAAAGCTGCGAGATTGTAACTTGGAACTCTCGAAACTTTCACAGAGTAAATTGTTTTTACACCTTAGAGAGATTAAATTATCCTCTTTTTGGTCCCCATTTATACTTTCATAAGAGTTTACATTGAGAAATTTAGGAATCAGAGACTAGTTAGAAAAATGTTTGAAAAAAATACTTATATTTTGAAATGCCCTTATCAGTTCTTCATTATAAATGATTTTATTAATAACATAACTATTAATTTGTCATATATAAAAAAAGTGTGTTGGTGAGTGGATGCATGACAAAAGCGAAACTTCTTATGCCTTCGTATATGAACATATAATGGTAGAATCTCTGCATAGCTTTCTCTCTCTCTCTCTCTCTCTAAAAACCGGAACCGTCTTAATTTCGATCTTTCTCTCTCTGTGTTTATGTTCATTTGCAGATTTCAAATCAAAAAAGCAAAAAAATCGGAAGCTTCTGAAAGAAACCTCGCTTTCATCTCCCATCCCAAACGTCCATTAACAAGCTTGGCTTCAAAAATAAGAATAAGTGAATTTTGTAGATTAATATTTGCCATATAATGAGAGCTATTTGTAAAAGGTAGGCAAAGAATACAATTAAAAACAGAATTGTTAAACAATGTTTTCCATTTCAGTCCTTTTATTATCAAAAGGAATATAATACAAATTTATTATAACTCACTTAAAAATTAATTAGTTCAATATGTCTTTAGATACTCATAGCCAATATCTAAGGTGCCTATAATTAGAATAAACATTGTGGTTAGACCTAATATAATAATTTAAGATTGGTTCTCGATGTTTATGACTTTATTAACACTTAAATAAATTTCAGTGCATATTATAACAATCTGGAGTTTGTCAAGAAGTCGACTGTTTATAGCCGTGTCCAATGACAACTGAACAATTTGTGTTGAATTTTTATCACTCACCTTTTAAAGGTTTTAGCGATGGGAAATACAAAATGAAATCTTGTATGTTTATAATATATCAATATAACATTTTAAGGTTTTTAACGAAGCTAAAGCCATCCTAAGAAGCTCTGGTGCAGTAAACTCCTATTAAATATGATTAAAGTATTTTTTATAAGCTCATAAGCTGTGGCATTAATTATTATGTAATATTAATAATCAATAATTATTACTATAAGTTGCTTTCAAGTTTGTCACCAATACTAAGAGTGTTAAACTCGATACAACTCTTAATATTGGTGATAAACTTATAAGCAACTTCAGTTCATAGGAGAGCTCAGCAATCCGAAGTTAATTGCAACATTTAGTACCAAATTAAAGGAGTGCAAAAAGAAAGTTCTACATAGTCTGGTATGTGAAAAGATTTGATCAAGAAAATATGCACATTTAAAGCAGCGCTTGTAGATTTATGAAATATCCAATTGCCATTTTTCCGAGTGCATGTGGCACAGTGTAATTATTGGCTTTTATTTGAAATAAATTTTATTTATGAGCAGTTTGATTTAGGTTATCGAATATCTATTGGAGAGTTCAATGAAAGTGTTGAGCAAAAACTATACTTATAATGTGCTTTATAGATTGTATAGAATTTTGTGGGGCAATTTAAGTTACTCTACCAGAGGCATCACATATCTATGAATGGTTGATTTTATTTCTGAGATCGATTTGAATCAGCATTTATCTAACGACTTGATTTTGTAGGTCACATCTAAATAAATTCATAAAGTAAAAAATGGAGATGTAGATAAATAATAGTTTATATAAATTCCCACAAGACGTATTAAGGGATTGTTTTACTATTCAGCACCCAGTGTTCATTATAATATTTACACATGATGGCATAGTATACAAAAGATTTTAAAAATTTTTACAAAGTTATACAGCTGAAATCATGAAAAACTTGATTCTTTGAAGATTGGTAAAAATAAATTAATTGGACAAAGTTACGATGGATCTTCCTTCATAAGTGGAAATGCAAATTATCTTCAAAAAATATTAAAAAATACCAATCCATATGATTTTTATGTGCACTGCTATAAGCGTCAATTGAATTTGATTTTGGAAGGGTAGGCATTAATTAATTAAACAGTTTAAAGCTTCTTTTGCAGTTTATATGAAATCGTTCACCTAAGAATACCTGCTGCTCATCAGACAAGATGTAATTATAATCAGAATTATATATATATATATATATATATATATATATATATATATATATATATATATATATATTTATATATATATATACATATATATATATATATATATATATATATATATATATATACTTAGATCCCTGAAAGAGTATATGCAAGCTATAATTGACAGTAAAATGATCCCAATATATTTGATCAAGCACAAACACTCCTCTCTATTTTAAATTGTTATATTAACTGAAATTTTTTACGTGAAAGCCTTTTTATATATTTACAGTCTGGATCCATTAGTTTAATTATATTATGAATGAAATCAGTAAATTCAAAAACGGAAATGAATTTCCGAAAGCTGTTTCACCACCTTCACTGAAGAGAAAATATCAGTCTTTTAACATGACTCATTCAGTTATAAGAAAAGAAATATATGACATATTAAGAATGCAGATCAAAAGGCTTGTACATATGGATTGTTTACTGGCTTCAAAATTATTTTAAAAAGATAAGTTTCCAGAAAGTGAAATGGGTTTCCTGGCGGATGATTTGAAAAAAGTCGTAAACTTTTCTGGAAAAAACAAAATTGAAAATTGAGTTATTTATTGTAAACAGGAGAAAAGATTTTCATAATGCTGATGGGACCCTTGCAATACTTAAATTTTATATAGAATTTTTCAATAGAGTCAATATTTGCTGAAGACATAAAATTATTAAAAATTTAATGCCCTTGACCGCAGTGAAAAGTGAGTATAGTTTTTTAACTTGAAATAAAGTTATTACTATGTAGCAAGATTGTTCGAAAATTTCGTGTATCATAAGCACAAAAAAAGGTTTAATCAACTTTACTTCCGATTTTCATAAAAAAAGGATAGATGTTCTCTTGTTAAGAAGGTCAATGAATGGATTTTTTATATAAAGAAATAAACTGTAAGCAAAATGTTCTTTTTATTTGTTTTTTAACTTCCATTAAATTTTTTCATTAGTCACCCCTAATAGTAGTATCATTTAATGATTTAGAATCAGCTGTATAAAAGTTCAACAATGTCCATGATGAAACCATTGATAGATTTACAACATTCATTAACAAATAAAGCAAGTAAATAAGCACCAGCTACATACGGATCTTGCACATTTCTTCAACTTATTATAAAACGGAACTTTAGTGAATCTGTCTAAAACACATCCCTTAGATTGTAGTGATCTTTGATTTTTTTATTTCTTGTTTCATACGAAAGAGGCTCTTTGGCATTCAAATTAGTTAAAAATTATATGAGTTGAATTACGACTTGAAGACAAGCCAATTAAATTACGAAACTTGATTAATAGAATAATAATTAGAGAGAACATTAGATTTTTACGTCATCGTAAATAAGTTCAGCAGAACAAAAGTCCAAATGAAGCAGGGTAAGTTGTGTCATCTACATAGAAGCAGGCGCCTCAGGCATGAAGAAATTTTCTGTTGATGAATGCAATGAAACCTATTTTATAATGCAATGTTGATTATTTTGACACTTATAGTGCATTCCACCACAGAAACGAGGATGAAAAGTAACGACAATTCGGTTGATTGCATTTTTAGTAATAATTACGGTAGTTAATAGCAATTTAAGTAAATTGCTATTAGGACATTGTATAAGAACCTGTCCTATAATAACGATATATGGCTAGATAACCGGAACACCATTTCTTAAAATAATTTCAAATTTAGTAGTCAGCGCATAATCCAATTAAATGCTTTTTACTTGCTGATAAGTTTTCACATATAATGCACGTAATGACCAAAAATATTATACAATATTTGGGCCAATACATAATGCCTTTAATTATTGTCGCTTCACAATATGAAAAAAACACCTAGTTGTGTAATTTAGCTTTGTATAAGTCATCGATAACGGAATTTTAAATAATTCACTCAAAATTTACCAAAAAAAAAGAGAAAAGGAAAGTTAACTTTCGCAATGCTGATTTTTTTAACATGCATATATTCTATGTAGATTGCAAAACATATTTAACAAAAAATTGAATTTTTATTAAATATATTAATTTTTGTTCTTTAATATGCCAAGTTTATTCTATTTTGATGAATTGGTATATCGTAAAATATTTTCTTAATTCAAAAATGACAACCAATATAAAAAACCTTTAGTCCGACCAAGTTAGTCCGCCACGAAATAAATTTATGAAAATATTATTTCTTGAAAACAAATCATATGAGTACACACACTACACAATAATTGCTTAGATGACTTGTCAGCACCCTCCATCTTCAATAACAAGTTACATAGCTGCTAAATCAAGCTGTGTCTAGTGTTTCGTTTCTTATTTATATTTTCTTTTTAAGTGTACAGTTTTGGAATATTCCCACAATTGAATTAATGGATTACATGTGAACTGAAATGATTTGGGTAGTATATAAAGTCTGATGGAATGAGAAGATAAATAACAAAATTTCTCAATAAGTTGCTGAGGAGGGGGAGTGTCTTGCACAACCTCCGAAGGTTGCCATTTGTTGATCATTATAAAGTGGTTATGACATTTAGTAATGGATGTCTAGGATTGATCTTTATATTTATGAAATAAAGTTTCAAAAACTCAAATAGATTTAAACATTAGTCTATGCCAAGTAATGTACATTAATCGGCAATAGTAATTACTTCTTAAAACATGCCACTGTCGCTTTATCGACATCACTTCAAATGTTACATCATTGTTGATGATAGGATATTAAATATACATAGCAAGTAAGCTTCTATATATATATATATATATATATATATATATATATGTATATATATATATATATTTATTATATACATATATATATATATATTATATGGAATGCGCCATTCATGGCAAATAGACAATAATATTTCACCAAGTATTAAACTGAATTCTGTTTGTTCTTGGTAATCTAATATTCACATATTTCAATATTATTCATTTAGCATTTATTATTAAAATTTTTTTGTTCTTTGACAAGCTATTATAATGTTAGTATATAAATGCATTGAGGTGTAATTTTGATGTATTTCTGAAGAAATCAGCAATTTATTAGGTTTTGAATTATTTCTTTCTTAGTTTGCATATAATTTGACAGCCAGAAAATTATTTTTCAATGGTTGAAACATTTATATATTTCATATACATGAAATATATAAATGTTGTTTATGTAAATATCTATAATTGTTAAAAGCTGTAGAATAATATTTTGGTTTTTATTATATTAACTGTTCTTTAATCAACTAAATGGATTAATACAATACTCAATCAACGCAAAGTTTAGTATGGAATTAAATTAGTACCAACCCAGGAGAGATGAGTACTTAGTTCGATTGGTAAGGGAGGAGGAGGGAGGTTGAAACCCTTCAATGTCAGGGGCTGTTGTCAGGTGTGGAAGCTAATAAAATATGAATGCCAACTATCGATCTAACCTCACACATTGACTGCAAATTTATTATAAGAGTAGTGTAGTTTTTATAAACAAAAAAGTTTATCTTTAATTTCAGCTTTAATATTTATATATATATATATATATATATATATATATATATATAAACATGCTAGAGTCACAATGTAGTCAGGTTTGTTGCTATATCTTTTACAGATTGTAAAAAGTTAAATGTTGTATATTTAGTTTAAACCGAAACTGAAAAATTTATCTCCATCTGCAATATATGTTCCCATGCCGAAAGAGATTGTTAATAATTTTAAACCAGAGGAAATATTTACAAACTGAGATGTAAATGACGACACAGTTCAGTCAGTACATATTTATTGCATAAAAATATATCACTCACGTTAATGAAGAAATTTGTAATGCGTAAAGAAAGATTGTTCACTTACGTAATTCTTCATTAACTTGCATTGATGTCAAATGAGATTTTGTAGTTTCTAACTGTAAATACATCTTCTCACATACAAGACACATAGCCACCAATGACACAATGTGGTGGAATGGCCATACTATGTACTTGATCGAAAATTATTGAGTCCAATCTCTGAAATATTTGTTTTATTAATGAAAGTAAGACAAAAAACAATGACATTTCTTGACAGACAGATTTATTTTGAGAAATAATTGAATTCGTCACTTTTAACTAAGTTTAAATTTGGATGGATATCTTTCATCTAATAAAACTTCAGTTGAGTGCCTAGGCCACACTTTCACTGTCACTGATGGGATCTCATATTCCTGGGGATGGTCATGGGCTACATAAATCTACAATGTCATTAATATAGGGATACAGCAGTTACTGAAAATCCTAGGTTACTTGAAGCAAAATCTCAAAGCAGTTAAGGCTAATTGCTCTAATTCAGATGTTATTGAAGTAATTAATTGTCGTATAAAACTATTGTACTAATTAATTTTATATTTAAACTACCCATTTTATAATGGTACCGGTAAAATAAACCCAAGCAGTTATATTACGTAAACAAAATAATTTTATGAATTGTTTTTATATGTCAACCAGATGCGTCCTCAGCTCATTCACCTGGAGCGAGTCAATTAATTATTTTGTTACATAAAATAAAAAGAAAGTAACCTGTGTTCACCTGTTGCGGGCTGTAGGGGGGATTTTTAGCCATATTAAGTTAAAATATGTTTAAATGAATAACTTTACATTATAATTGAAAAAACCACTACAATGGTTTTTAAATGCTTTATTAATTGTGTCATAAACTTTCCATGTAAATATATTTTTTATTGTAGGAAGAATTTATTAGTTTATAAAACAAGTCTTTCATACTTAATGCTGTATTCTGTACTTTCACATTACTGTTTTCCGTTTATGTCTTTGCAGTTTATTAAACTTATGGTTGGTTATGTTAATTATGTTATGTTAATTAATATATGAGTTAATAATACTTACATTATATTTTAAATCTTCAAGGAAACTATATGTGTTAAACAGTATGCCTGAGAATATTAGAGCAAAGGACGTGAATAGCTGAAAAATAATGTTAAAGGTTAGATTATAAATATATTGGTTAGAAAATAAAAATGTCATTACGAAAATTTCATAGAAATGTTCAATACAAACCTGAAATTCAAACGCCTTGTTTAAATGACGGCACAGATCTAACAAACGAATATAGAAATTAAACAAAATATAAATAGAATTTTTGGTTGTAGGCAATATAAATATAAAATGATCATTGGAATTGGGATCGTGTTGAGGACTCCCAAATATGGCATCAACAGATGGAGCCAAGTTTTCTCGGTTTCCTAATTCAAAGAAAACGTTCAATATTTCCACACGTTTCGTTATACTAAATAATATCAAACAGAACAATATTATTTCTAAGTCAAAGATAATGGTAACAATGATATTGAATGTATTAAAAATGAACATGTAGAGATCAAATATTATTCCTGCAGTCATAAAATCAAAAGTGGTATAAAGAATATGACAGAGTAGAAGAAGGCCAACAATTGTAAGGTTTCGAAATTTATCGCATCTTAACAAATTTGTCCTTTGCTCCGGTTTGAAAAGATTATCTATTTCTTCAATTTTCAGAATCAATTCTTCAAATACATTTTTGTCACAAATTAAAACAATCAGCAATAAATAAAGAGCATGAATTATTTGAAGCGGCCTGAACACTATCAGCTTCCAGTTACCGTTTAAGGCCAAAATGCTTGAAGCAACGTGTATCACAATCAGTGTTCCCATCATTAACACACTGTATATTTTTTGGCCCCATAATGTAAACCTGGCAGGAACTAGGTTAGCAGTGTTTCTGCAAACACCAAACATATGTTGACAAACCAAAATTGGCCAAAGGGTATTTTCAATTGATTCGTTGACCATATTTATTCTCGTAAAATATTTTCTCCCAACTGAATTGTGCCAGACTAGTGTTTTATTGAGTGACCAAAGAACGAGTGACATCTATTTTACTGATTAAGTGTCCTTTAAACAACATTCATTAGTTTATCGCCGTGTGGAATCTTTTGAGTGCTTAACATGACCAAGAAAATATAATATTGATCTTTTTGATGTAGGAACTTTACATGCACACACACACGTATGTATATATGTATATATACATATATATATATATATATATATATATATATTTATATTTATATATATGTATGTGTATGTATTTGTATGTATGATTTTTTGTATTTAAGTCACAAATATATTTATAAATTCATTTATGCTCAAGATAGGGGCAAAAATAATGGAAAAACTCTAATTTGAATATTTTAGTGGAAAATGACATCACGAAATATTTCAAGTTTTGGTCATATAAAGGAATAAATTGCTAAATGATAATCTTAACTTTTTATGTTGTAGACCACAGAAAATTATAATAATATAAACAGATAAATTTTAAGAAAAATTAACAAACGCAAAATAGCAACATCACTCGTTACATTTCCAAAGCGAATGTTTTCTTTCTTCAGGCAGATTTCAACTTGATATTTTCTGTTGCAGCATATACAACTTTTCCATTTGTAGCCTCCAGACAGCAAAGTGCTCAAATATATCTCATCTTAGGTTATGATTATCACTGTGTTATCTCTTTTTTTATCGTTTCAATATCATTGCACTGGACGCAAAAGATGGTTTATCACTTTTCCTATTTATTTATTAACTGTATCCATAAAGATTTTAGGATTTCATCGACTTTAGGAGTTTGCTTTTTTTCCATTTCTTCAACCGTTCTGTATAGCAGCTGACCAACAGTCAATAGTAATGATATCGAGATGAAAAAAATTCTGAAGTACCATTATTATTTCCCCCAGAATATATTTAACAAATCCACATCTGCCATATTTTGTTTATAGGGGACGATTATCCCCTATCTGGGGATAATCTGCCTCTATAAACCTTTTTTGTTGGTAACAAAAAACTGTAAAACTTTTTAGTTGGTAACAAAAAGTTGTAATTTAAAGATGAATTTTGTAATTATATTTATTTTGTAGGTATTTGTATTACTTCACTAAAAGAAATTTTTTAGGTTTCCACAACTGGAACAGAAAGCAAAATGAACTGTTCTAATAAAACTCATGTGTCTGTCTGCCTCTCATAGCCATTTTTCTTAGAAATAGCTAACATTTAAATATATTGATGTGGAAATTTCAGGTGAGGCAAACTAAGCACACAACAATTTTTCTATAATCCCATGTATACTGTGGGTTTGTTTGAAAGAGCTAGTTAAAAAGTTCCAAAAATATTTTTTTCATGATCTTAGATTTATCTTCAGAAATGTAACGAAAACTATGCAAACGAAATATTTTCCCTCGCATTTATTTCCAATAACTTTGCCATAGTCTTATACATAATAGAACCTTACAATATTTTTACAAGACTATTATTTTTAAATTACGAAATCATTCTTCTCTTTTCCCACCTGAATGAAGCCGCTCATAATTCAGTCAAAGCAAACGAAGATAAATAGTTTAATAGGAATACAGTGCACCCTTCAATGTTCATAAGTGCCTAAATGTATACAAAATCTCATAGTATTCGTTTTACTCGTGCTTGACAGGTTTGTTCATTCTGAATTGGAAAAACTAATAAAAATTAGATTATTACCAGATTAACATTTTTAATATACCTTTTTATTAAAAATTTTATGTCATAATACAAAAGTTGTCTTTCCCTCTTTCAAGAAATACACCCAAAAGTATTACACAGTAAGTACTGTTCGCAAATTATTTCACACCTGTCTCTCGTTCTTCAATTCAACAGTAAATACATATGCTTTCATTTAATTAAATAAATATTTTCTTGGATGAGGGTTTTCAATTTGAATTTAACCAATCATTTTGCCTATGTTTGCAGTGTTTTAATAAAAAATACTTAGTAAGACCTTTCTGTTTGCTTCAATCATAACTTTTGGCAGAAGGGTTTCATAGTCATTGAGCTCCTGACTATTTTAAATTTCTAGCTACTGCGTCAGGAGTTTTGAGATATCTAATTTCATGATTTACATTCATTAAATTATGTTAATAAGAAAGGCTATTCCACAGATTTCATTCTCCACAGTTACTTCTGTAGTAATTTAATCATGAAACAATCATTGTGATGCCTATTCCTTTTAAAATTGGCTTATGGGTTTTTGCAGCCCTGTTGTTAATAGTCTATTCAATATTTTTTTTAATAGGACCAACAGGATATCAATCAGTATCTATCCATCAAGTTGGGAAGTTACTCATGTTACACTTATAACTAAGGATGGCACTGAGTCAGACATAAATAACTTCAGACCGATCAATATTTTCAAGTAGGTGTTTCATATTTGAACTATCAAAAAGCTTTAGATTGTGTAGGTAATGATGTCTTACTATTATCTTAATAATCTCTATGAGGTGGGATTTTCTCTTTTTCATATCTCTTACTTCACATGATTGGTAGCAAGCCTAAGTTCAAACTTTGGGCCTCTGTTATTCATTATTCTGATAAACAATATAGGAGCATTTGAGATAACACTTTTTACAGTTGTCAAGAATGCAGTTAATGGCAAAAGACTGCAGTGTGAAATAAAGCACTGTGGTTGAGCAGTGCACAGCAAGCACATTACAGCTTAATCCAAACAAGTATTCAGTATTGAGTTAGAGCGAAGATCACACTTAAATATAAATTTACAGGCAGTGGAGACCCATTACATTGTGTGGATGAAATCGTTAATTCGGTAGCTAGACCTGATTTGCAATTGGTATTTTGCGAGTGTAAAACAAAGATAGCGAAAAAATACTTTTGAAGTATATGGATTCATGTTGCATAAAATATTACATACTAGCTATGCCTAATTGACAAGTAGAAATTATCACCTTTAGAAAATATTATTAACCCTCTTGCCGTGGTGATCAACCATAGCTGACAAAATTTTGAAGTGACGTGAGCACTTTCTTTAACTTGACAAAATGCTACATTTTCTCTTTTAAACTTAGTGTGTTAGAAAGAGACAACTGTCTAAAACTCACTGCAGCTGCTTGCAACAATTCACTAACTAAAAGATCCCCAGTGTTTAAAAATAAAAACATAAACTGATTGATAAACAAAAGTCTCTCTCTGTATAGATTTGATCACCAACATTCAGTATTGTTAATATGGTCACTGACTAAAGACGAAAACTCTTTATTTTCTCATCAAAATCCTGGTAACACTTAAAATTTCATAGGAAATATTTATTTAATTTTTTTACTGTTGTGATTTTACAGTATGTTTATCATCTCTTACATATTTATAAGAAAAACAGTGATTAGTAAATAACAATTATGTAATTTGCTCCAGGCAAATTAGACAAAATTTAGGAAGCATAAGTTGTGTTAACTATAAAAATTGGTTTCAAAAAAATATTGTGATTTAATTGACTTAATTTTAAAAAATTTGCTACCAATTTTAAAAACAGGTCTTATCAACTGGCAATGTTCAAGATGCCATTGTGTGGTCGTCGAATCTGACAATGCTAACCATTGTCGAATCCGACAATGCTATCCACAAATGGCATTGAATCTCTGCTTTGTTGAAGAGATTATGCCACTTGTAAGTCATGGTTTTACTAAGGCATGAGTCCCCGTAAACTGATGACATTTCATTCAATACGATTTGTAGTGTTTTTCGTTGCTTTATCAGGAACTTAATGTTTTATTTTCTTCATAGACGAACATTTCTTCTAAATTGAATTGCTTGATTGATAATAGCTCAGATGATAACTTCATGATGAATTGCTCATTTGTGACTATGTGAGAAAGCGACTCTCACCCTGCAGCAACCCTCTCCTTTCCACAAAATTTTTGACCTACCCACGTAATTGTGTTTATTTTGTCAATCAAATTAATTTTAATATTTTTGAAAATGTTATGTGGTTTAGATAAAAATAATATTTATCAGTTTTTAATGGATGCAGATTAAGATTTCCCAGATAGTGTGGAAGAATTTCAACCTTAAGATCAAATTTTGATGGTGACAGTGCAGATTACAGTAGGTGACAGGCTACTGAATCATTTGTACAGACCATGCATGCATAGCAATGGCTTATGGAAAGACAAAGGTGACCAGATATCAATTTAATGATTTTTCTTCCGGTTTAACATCGGAAAGTTCGTTAAACACGGAAATGGATATATTTCAGCACTTTTAGCAAAGAAATAGTCAAATATTATAGTTTACAAACGTATATTATAGGGCTATTTTGGAAAAAAATGAAACGGGCAGCCAAATCAAGGTGAGCCAAATGGGTAGATCTGATAGTGTCAGAATTTTATGTGTTTATTGCATTAACTTTTCTTATGAGATGAGAAGTCGCCACATAATCACACATATCAATAAATATTGGTCAAAGGACCTTTTGCTATCCATAAATATATTTGCAAAAACTATGTTGAGTGATTGCTATAACATTATACCAGGAATGTTATATTATTCATTTGCCAGCTAAGAAGTGATCGGAAATAAATTATTTGAATTAATTTCGTTTATAAATCATGAACGTCAATGCTTTCATGAAGTTATCAATGTGTATCAAGATCTTTGTATTGATAAGAGCCTAATGTTATATAAGGCTGTTTAACTTTTAAACAATATATAGCAAATAACATCATAAATTTGGCATTAAGCTTTTCATCTTATGTGATTTAAAAACTGGGTATATCATAGACTTCATTATTTACACAGGCATGGAATCACAGAGTACATTGAAATTGAATTAAAGGAAGAAGGAAACTTGAGTACAAGTGCTTCAGTAGTTGCAACTGAAATGAAGGATTATTTATGCTTTTTTGGTTGACAATTGGTACACGAGTCCAGAACTTTTTGAATACATATGCAAACGAAAAACTATCACTTGTGGAACAGTAAGAAAAACTGAAAAAATCTTGAAAAAAAATCATTGAAACAGCATGATCAGGAACATATATATATATATATATATATATATATATATCCATCCACCGACGAGTTCTGATATGTCATTACGTTTATTAACCAACGGTTTCTGGAAAACTTGCCAGTGTTGATTCCACCTATAGGAAGCCGTCAAAATTCTTGCTGATACTGCCGGGTACATCTATAAATAAGCCGGGGGCAAAAAGCAAGAAAGTGACTTGATTTACATGCGATGCGATTTTCTTTGTTCGTTTGTGCTTAAAATTTGTTTCAGACGGGTACACCGTCTTGAGGTTTTATATTATTAATTTTTTTTATTGTATTTGCCGAATATTTCTCTTGCTCATATATAGATTATAATGTTTTTCATTACTTTGTGATTTTTATTTTTTACTTTCATTTATTTGAAACCTATATAATTGGTTTATTATATTTATCAGTTTCCTTCTTTTTAAATGTATCTTTAGGTTTTCTCTTTTTATTCTTCATGTGCCTAGATTATTATATTTTTACATTACTTTGCAATTGAAAAGGACATTTATTTTCATATACTATTTCCCACAGATACGACCTTCATGCTTTTGAACACTTAGTACGGTATTCGACTAATAGAGTGGTTAGAAAATATACAGAATGAGTATGTATACATATGTCAACCATTTTTCAAACCTTAAAAGGTGTCAGTGATTACCTGGGCCGTATGAACAAAAAACACAAAGTATTATAATAATGTAATAAACTATAATAGCACACGCTCGTGCTGGTGCATATTCTAAAACAAGGTAATAACTAAATATATTAACCTAAGTATAAACAAAAGAGAACATGACAATAAACACTGTGAATAATAATTTAATCTTTAATGGCATTTTACTCGCTTCAGATATGGAAATATCATAACTGATGAAACATAAATTTGTTTCTGGCCTCAGTTCAGTATTTATAACTAAGGATAGTACTGCAATTAAAGTAAGGAAATTATTAACTTTATCTGATTTACCAACCCTTAGGCTACCTGGAACCTTCTAGATAATATATAGTTTCGTTTTATTTTCGATATGATTATTTTCTATGATTATTTTCTACATAGAAAAGTTTGTTGGAACTTTGTAGGAACTTCTAATTACTCTGCTCGTTTTTCAGAGTAATAAATGGGTTAACTGCGAGCTTGTTTCATTCCCCATAAAGAATTTAATTAATTCACTAAGGCAAAGAGAGTTTTTCTCCCTCATTCTATTCGCTTCAATAACACAGAGCTACTAGGTGTTCAAAAGCATGAAGGTTGTATCTGTGGGAAATAGTATATGAAAATAAATGTCCTTTTCAATTGCATAAGGTATGAGGATATATTTTTAATATAACATATGGACTGCTAATATTGAAATCATCAAACGGTATTGATGATTATTCATCTACCTCAATTGTTTAAGCTCCATTTGCAATGTGCTCAACGGAATTATTATCATAATTTACACTTTTAAAGGAAAAAATATATAATATTTAATACATAATTAATTGATGGGAAACGCACTAAATGAAGGTTCACAATAGTTGCAATAGGAGAATCAATATTCAGAAAAGTTATGGAACTGTTCCATCAACACTAATCTTACAATACCAGAGACGTGTAGATCTTTCAATTCAAAAAGGCATTAGCAAAAGGGTGAAGTTAATGTGTTACTAAAGGCAGCGTCATTGTTACTGCCCACTTCACCGCAGCAGACGGTAATATGAAGGCAAATATTAATAGATACTTAACACTATAACTTTTTTACTTTAGGCCAGCGAAGTTGTCACCAATTTGAAAGATAAAAGTGTAAAGTGTTCCCAGTCTAAAAATTTCACTCATTTCATCTCAATATACGAAGCAGTACCAAAATTTAAATCAACATTAATTAAAAGTAAAAGTGATGCAAAAGGCCTTAAATGCAGTTAAGGTCTTGGTGGTTTGTCTTTTTATAAGTATTCACAGCATTCATTCTGGGCACCATGAATATCAATTCTGGATATTAAAATTGATTAGGTCATAGTTTTAAGATACCTGGAAGAAATTATTTTTATGTTTCGTATTATATTTTCACAGTATTACATATTAAGGAAAGTTTATAACATTAAATTTAGTTTTTATATTTAATGTCATTAACATAGTTATATATTTAATTCTTTATTTCATTACGCCAGAGAAAAGGTTTTATATTTTATTTATCACATATAACAATATTATTGCTTTTTTTATGTCGTTCTTCAGGTATATATCATTTATTATAGCAATAACAACGTCAAAATGTTTATCTCTTCTCTTTTTAATTTTAATGTTATTGATAAGAACACTATAGTCTCACTTAAATAATATTGTGCGAATACTTGAAAAGCATAATAGGCATGATAAAGGACATGTAGGTAAATCACGCACAGAATTCCATAAATATCTTTATGGAAATGGAATAACATCGAAATGAGTTTCCTTTTTTACACATCCATATAAGGTTGATTTCAAAGGTGTGTATCCAAAAATCAGTTTTGAAGAATGTTGTATTTAACAGAGTTGAGAATATTATTTTTAGTAACGAGTTTCTTTTTCTCATTCTCTTCTATCGATTCCTCTTATTTTTGGTTAAAACCTTTATGGTGAAAATATTTTTTATATCATTTGCTTTCCATTAAATTTTTTACGAATACAGTGTAAGAAAGTTAAAGAATAGAATAATTCAAAAAGCTTTAGATTATATCAACACGTAGCCTAATTATGTACTACAGAAATGTATAGGTTGGTGAATACTTCTTGGACACTCGAACGATTTCTTTGAAATGTTCACCTCATAATCTATAAATATATAACCATCTAGTAGACAAAGTCAGAATACCTGCTTCCAAAAAATAAAAGGCTGGCATTAAAAACATTTGGTGATGTCGTTTTTAAGTTGCTCATAATTATCAAACTAATTTCCGCAAATGTAGCTTTAAAGTCCAATACAGATGGCAATTTGACAGAGAGAGGTATGGACTATAAGGTATGTAATTAAGTAGTCCAGCCTAGATTTTCCAGTATGCGATGGACGGATTTTGCAATATGTGGTCAACCATTATCTCGAAGGAAGGCGACACTAAGTAATTTCGTTAAGTTATTCTCCATACACGGTAGCATTAAATATCTTGCTTGCGTTGTGAAGCTCCTAAAATAGCATGCCTAGCCAACCCCACAAAAAATGAAAGTAGAAATGTTTGTACCACCAGTGTCAGTATTTTGGTAGAGGCGGCACAATAACACCATAAGGTAGCCAATAAGGCTGATGTTTATTATAGTCAGTAAATTCAACCATTTATTATAGTCACTAAACTCATTCAGCTGACCAACTTGAACAAAAATATAATTTTACTTAATTTATAATTTAAATTTAAAACCATATTAACTTCCAATGTGCTCACAATATGAAATAGTTTAAAAAATATGTCTTATATTTGAAAGGTAGAATTTTGCATTTGTTTAAGTAGATAGGAAGTGCTGGTACCAATGGAAGTTATTTATTGTAAATAAGTATTTATCTGTTTTGAGTTACTTTTTTGAAGTAGGTTTTTTAAAAAAATGTTTTATTTCAGAATGTTTATTGATCAAATATAAATAATCAGCACACTTTACCTAACATTCAAATATTTTCTTTCTCAGAATATTGAATAATTATTAAAAGTCTCGGGCAAACGCTGATATAAAGATGATTTCCTCTTTATCTAAAGTAAACGTAGTGTTAGCAGCAGACGAGTGGTTGGCTGTGAGCTATTGAGGAGTTCCATTCTCTGTATTCAAAGTCCAACTTTAGATTTTGCAAAGTAACAAATAGCAGTAGCAAATATTTTGAATTGTGGTTGTTTTACTATGATATGTTTAGAAGTTGTATTATTTTACTCCTGAAGATCTATCATCAGACCCTGACCTGATTGATGGTGTAATTGATTTGCAAGCTTGATTTACTACCATCTGTTAAGGAGTCCCATTGTTCATCTCCAGAACTCATCATTATACCCTGAGTTGGTGGATGATGTACTTTGCAAATTAACAACTACCAGTAGCAAGTATCTTAAATCACATTTGATTTACTATGGACCGTTACGGGATTCCATTGATTATCACCAGAACTCATCATCAGACCGTGATCTGGTCAATAGTGTAGTTATTTTGCAAAGTAACAATTAGAGTAGCAGATAATTTGTATCACAGTTGTTTTACAACCATCCATTAAAGAGTTCCATTGTTCATCTCCAGAACTCATCATCAACATTGAACTGGTCGATGGTGCAGTTATTTTACAAAATAACAACTATCAGCAACAAATATCTTGTATCACAGATGACTTACTACTTTCCGTCAGGCAGTTCCATTTTCATATAAAGAACTCATCATCAGACCCTGACCTATTGGATGGTGTAGTTATTTTGCAAAGCAACAACTACCAGTGGCAAATAACTTCAATCGCAGTTGTTTTACAACTGTTCGTTAAAGAATTCCATTGTTCATTTCCAGACCTTATCATCAGATGATCACCATATATTTTTGGAATCATCTTAATAGTATATGTTTTGAAGCAAAAAAGAATCAGGCAAAATACGGCCAGAAATCTTGGATAAATCAGTGTACATCCTTTTTTGAATTCTGTTAATTAGCATTACATACAATAACATCACATTTATTGTGAAACAAATCAAATAAAATATTTGTTGCAAACATATCATTTTATTAATTTTTCACAAAATGCACAACGAAATGAGTCTAGAACAAATTACAAACTGCTGCAAATTTGTGATATTATAATTATAATTACTTTATAATTGAACACTACCATCTTTTCTTGATATATTTAAAAATGGGTGAATTCAATATAAATAAATCGAATATATCGCTGAGTATATAAAAAAACAAAGGAAATTAGCATAATTTTCAACAATTAAAAGTTATTTTACAAAAAAAGGTTATTAACAAATAAAGTTTATAGTTTATAAATAACCTCATGGGTCATTTCAATAATATATTTTATTGCACTCACAACATAATTATTACATCGGTTACATAATTGAAATAACCGAAATAAATAGTCCTATTATAATTATGTCTTATTATAATTATGACAGAATATAATAAATATGCAAAGTACAAAGCACAGTTCACCAAGATTTAGGCAATCTATAACTTTGTTTTTTTTTTCTCAAAATTTATTCAATTTCTGAAATAATATTTTTTACATTTCCAGTAGCCATCGTAGTTGAAAATGTTATCTTTCTAAGTAGTACAAATATTTCATATTTTTATTGAGCCGTCAAAAGTATTACATATGCCACGTTGACTATTTATCTAGTGGAAATAGATTAATTTCATTTTCAATTACTTGATAAAACAAACTCATTAGTTAGAAGCAGTATGAAAAGCAAACATACTTGACATCACATCACACCTAGGTTCATTACATTTAATATGTTTATAGTAACCAGATCTTTTAAATGTCTCGTCGTCTGAATGATCTGGACCTGTGAAACAGAGTATTTAAAAAAGTCAGCATTCACTCACACAGATATCTGCATACCCATAAAATATTTAAAATAAAAATAAAATATATTTAAAAAGTTTGAAAACAGAAAAAATATAACTTGAAAAATTAGTTTGCACTAACTTATATGTAGTAATATTAATTATAGAAAACTGAAAACGGTAAGTTTTTACTAATTCAATTCTTACTTAACTAAATTTAACTCTTTGTAATAAAAATAATATTTAACAGAGAACAAGTATTAGTGATATATGAATAACAAAAAATTATTATGTTAATTTTTAACAAAATATTATTTTCAAATGTCACTGATTAACAACAAGCAATGAGCAATGTGGACTGCTCGAATTAAAAAAGAAACACTAAAATAAACATGGAAACATGATATAGGCAACATTTGGAACATATATAAAGCATAGTTGAAAAGATTTTAAATTGGAAGTAAACAATATTATTAATCTTAAAATATTTTGGCACATTGACTGAAGTAATAAAATTTCAGTTGACATTCAGGTTTCTCTATTTTTAAAGGTAAATCTCATCTCTATAGTGAAACTTCTGATTCCTTTATTGTATACATGCCTAATGAGCATTGAGTTCAATGTGTGTTAGATGAGTTTAAATTATTTTACATATTTGTATGAAATTTCAAGCAAACTAACAATTAACACAAATAATTTTTTTTTCATGTTTTGTACATATTTTAAATAGTGGTACTTGTATTTTCTCCAAAATACATTTTAGTATCTGGGTATTAGCAAATGCATTTAATTTCCGAATTCAGCCAGCCATCTTTGTATAGAACAAAAAATTTCTTTACAGATGACACAAAAAGTTGCCTTATTGTAGATATGACTACAGGTTTCACAATTTCAGTGTAGTATTGCCAAAAAAGTAACTTCAGTTTTATAATGTTAAATTAAACTAATTTTTTTTATAGAGCTGATAAACCTCCATCAGTCATATATTTTCCAATATGTTAGATGACCTTTTGCCATCTTTCTAACAACTTCATCATTCTACACTCATAGAACTCGCATCCTTTTCAGCAAATAACTGAACCAAGTGCAATTTCAGGTCATCATTGTAAGTCAAAGTTTTACCATTGAAAAATTTTGGAAACTTTGAAGGAAATGGCAATCAGAACAATCTCTAAAATAAGTTGAATCTGCCCTCTCTTGTTTTTCCTCTTTAGTCCTTTCCGTCGCCTTTATTCTTATTAGTATTTAAATACATATGCGTGTATGTGTACTTATTTTTGTTTTTAGGATTCCATTCCACAGAAATGAAAAAAAAGGAACCTATATAGGGTCACTTTGTTGTCTATCCGTCTGTCCGTCTATTAGTAAAAATCTTTTATATCTGAAATGGTTTGAGACAAGTTGAATTTAACATTGTATATATATATATATATATATATATATATATATATATATATATATATATATATATATATATATATATATATATATATATATATATATATATATATATATATATATATATATATCTATATATATAGCCTTACAGTTCTGTAAATATTTCAATTTTTTTATTTTTTAAAGCATATCTTTTTGTTAATTATGCCATCATCAAACCTATTGAGTGCTTTGGGTCAACTTACAATCTTAAAGATCAGGAATGGGTGGCTTATAACATAAGTAAAGGAAGAAGTCCAAAAATTAATGATTTTATAATAAAGATAAAGTGGGCGCTGCATTTATTATCTAAGAAATTAAAATTTTGAAAATAGTATGAAAGAAATGTTGTATATTGGATTTTTAATAGTCTTTAAATTATCTTCATATTATCATGTAGAAAGTTCCTTTAATGTGTTTCATATTATTACATTTTTAAAACACACATATCAAAGTATTCTCAACACCAAATAATCAAGAGTTACTTAAAATTACTAAATAAATTAAAATATTATTCTGTCAATATTTTCTACCTGGTGTTAAACTATTTACAAACATTAATATTAATTTTAATCACTTAAATTATACTGCCATGATGAAGTTCAAGATTCTGTATCAAACTGTCCCTGAGATAATTTTTGTGGACATTTTTACCAATATCTCGAGTACTAAATGTATCTAAAAAAAATTCTCAAACAAACAATTTTAGAAAATTCAATACTAATCTTGATAAGTCATTCTATCAATTTATATCCCACAAGATGGAAAAAATGGGAAACAGTAATTTCATATGCTTTATTTGTCCTCTGTACAATTTTCAAATAAATTTCTTTTAGTGTTAAAAGAGCTGTGAGAGAAAAATGGTCATGTGAGTGACCATATCAGGGGTTCCATTTTTCTTTTTGATGTATGGAACCCTGAATATATTTTACGATATAAAGTGCATGCCAGCAGGCTACAAATGTGTTTTATGTTTTCTTTATATTTAAGTACTTAATATTCACTTTTGTTGAATGTTTCAGAGCAATGACTCTCCGTGCATTGATGTTTAACTTTATTTCAGGTTAAGCCATTGGAAGTCTTCTTTGAATGAAATATTGAATAGAGCTTATCCTCACGGATCCAAGGAAATTGTATAAAAATAAATCTTTGAAAATACTAATGCGTATCTAAAATGGAGCATTAGAGGTGGACAAAACTAAATTTTGCTCTCAAGTTTCTTTAAACTTTCTAACGAACAAATTCCATAAGTGGTGTTACGGGTTGTCTTGTAATTTGTGAAGATTACATTTTTATGGCTGGTTTTAAAACATATTTGGGAAAAAATTTACAAACATACCTGAGAAAATTATGAATATATTTGTGATTCAAATATAAAAAAATCATACATTTTAATATTAATAAATTTCACATGCAAACAAGATTAACATTTTTTTTGCTTCTGATAAGCACTCGATAAATACCACAAGTACCATAAACCAATGAATGTTAACTCAAAAGACATTTAATCAGTTCTTATTTCATAAACACCCAATAAGATACTTGTGCTGAATTCAGTTGGAATACAAATATTGTACAAAAATCAATATGAGTAATGAATCAATTGAAGATACCCTTTGGCCAATTTTATTATACCAGCATGTGTGTGGGGTTTGTAGAAAAACTGCTAACCGAGTTCCTGCCAGGTTTATAATATCCTGTGGAAAGTTGTACAGTTTGTTAGTTATAGGAATTTTGATGGCATTGCATGTGACATTTTTGGTTTTAACCAATGAATACTACCTGATAGCATTCAGGATGCTTCAGATGATTCACGTTCTGTATATATTGTTGATTGAAGTGACTTGTGATAGAAATATATTTGAAGGATTTATTCTGAGATTTGAAGAAATCGATTATCTTCTTAAACCAGAGCATAGAAGAAATGTGTTGAGACATGATAAATGTAGAAACCTCGTTGTCATTGGCCTTCTCATACTCTATCATATTCTTTATGCCACTTTTGACCTTATAGTTGGAGGAACAAAATTTGGGCCGAACATTTACATCTACGCTTTGTACAATATTATTGCTTCCGTTATTTTTGATTTAGAAATAACGTTGTTCTGTTTGATATCATCCAGTATAATAAAACGTGTGGAATTATTGAATGCTGGGTTGAAATTTAAAAATGAACAAAATGTTGTTATATCTATTGACTCCATATTTGGGAGTCCTCAAAGTAGTCTCAATTCCAGCAATCGTTTTACATTTAAATTGTCTCTAAATGGAACTTCTATTCACCATTTATCTCAATTCTACATTCGTTTGATAGATCTGTGTCACTATTTAAACAAGATGTTTGAATTTCAGGTTAGTATTGGATATTTTAGTAAAAGGTTTGAAATAAATTTAACTAGTTACCCATTCAATGATGTTAATGTAAATACCTTTATATATTTACCTTTAATTTTATTTTTCAGCTACTCATGTCACTCGCTTTGATGTTTTGTGGCATACTCCATAACATATATGGTTTCCTTGAAGATTTGAAATATAATGTGAGTGTTATTAACATACATATTAACTAATTAAAGTTGCAACCTTAAGCTAAACACATTAAATAAGCTAGAAACCTTAAGCAGGAAACAACAATATAAACTGTGGAGTATACAGGATTGAAGACTCATAATTTATTATCTAAACTTACAAATCACAAGAACAACAAAGAATAAACTTGTGAAGAAATTTAGTCAGTGAAATTAATTTTGTCCGAAATTGTACCTACCGCTCATGGAATGTAATGATTTTTTTTGACATGCTCATTAATAAAAACAATATTTCAGAAGTTAGACATATCACTTTCCATCATTTACATGTTATGGCCAAGTCACCACATTGTCTCATTGGTAACCATATGTCTCATTTGTGAGAAGATGTATTTGCAAACACAAACTACGATATCTCTGTTAACATCCATTCAAATTGATGAAGAATTACGTAAGTATGCAACTTTCCTTTACATATTCATTTCATGACTTATGTTCCTTCCATATTTCTTTCCATACTTCCATAGATTTCAATGCTATATTTATATATAAAAAATATACATAGTCAGAACTGTTTCTTAAATTATAAATCTTTGTATCTTAAATTATAACCCCTTAGTATTACTAATTTAAAATGATTGATAATCTTTTTCGGGATGAGGACATACCGCGGATGAAGGTCAAGTTCTCAGTTTCGAATTGATCTAATTATTCTACACTTATTACAATTTCTAAAATGCATGCAATCAAATCCAAATACACCTTGATGTCTGGCATTTTTTTGTATACCAAAGATGATAAATTAGAATTCTACGTTGTAATTGCCACTAAAACATAAAGAATTTTCAGTTCAAGGCAGCGCAGCCTCTCATCGTTTCTACTGCAATAGTTTGTGACATCAGACAGTGTGGAAGTACAGGCAGATAGATTATTGATAGATACATTGTATTGTGTCAGTCGAGATCATTAATAATATACTTCTAATATTTGTTCACAGACACATAGCCCGCTAAACACAGACTAAATAATTTAATTTGTACAGAAAGATCTTGCATTAGAAGCAAAATTACACAAATTTATTGAAATATTTTGCTAGAACTTCCATGAAATTTGTTTCAGTTGTAGAAAAAAAACCAAGCAAAATAATGTTTATTCCAAGAAATATAGTTCGCAATATCAAAATCATCCAATTTCAATTAACTTTTTTGTTTGTAAAATCTGCCTTATGTTTATTTTAAATTAGGTTCAAGTAAATATGTGAGGTTAGATCGATAATTGACACCCCACAACAGCCCTTGAAATTGAATTATTTCAACTTCTCAACACCCCAAGTAAGTGAATTAAATACCCAACCCCTCCTGAGTTAGGTACGTCTTTCCTAATTTATTTTAACCGAAGCTTTGTGTTTATTGTGTTATGTAATGCTCTTTGTTGATTAGAGATCAGTTAATATATTGAGTGGTGTAAATAAAATTTTATACCTATTTAAAATTATTAATCTTTATATACATGACATATTAATTTATGTCTACTACGTTAGGCTTGGGTAACAAGTGAGTGAGTGAGTCAAAAGAATAGATAGAGTACAGTGTTTCAACAAGCTATGCCTAACCCTGACACAATGACCCACTGAGTCGCTCGGTATTTAAGTTAGTGAAATGATCCTTTACTCTTGGCAGGCGTTCATTTTTCTTATTAGGTGTATCCCTTTATTTCTCATAATGAATTGAAAAAGAAACATTTCACTAAGTCAATGTGAATATTAACTAAGTGTTGAGAAGTGTACAGCTTTGGGACATTGCGAATGCTGGAAAACTCACCTTGCTTCCACATTTTCACCAGATCTTAGCTTGAACAGTATTGATTTACCAAGTTTGCTTTAGTATGCTCAGCTCATTAATTGGGATAGTATTCTAGCCTTTAAAACTGTTGATGAAAAAGCTGTTGAATTCAACAAACTTATCATCAAGCTGTTTGATAAGCACGCACCCCGAGTGAAAAATAAAAGAAAGGCAGGAATGGAAAGGAAAAGACACCATCAAAAAAGTTATTGCTAAGCATGATCGAGTCAAAGTCAGATATAAAGCAAATGCTAGTCCTTCAATGTGGGAAATATTTAGAGTGCTTAGGAATTGATATCTACAAACGTAGAAACGCAAATGTAGAAACGCAGAAAAGACTTACATCCTCGCTTCTATATGCCAACACTCTTTTATAAACATTTGTAAGTTGCTCGGCGTTCTGGGTGTTGGTAATTTTTATACTGATGTATATTGCTAGCTTGACCTTAATATTTTGAACTCTTTCTTTGCTTAGCATCCACTATTACTCAATCCAATTGTTAAGTCTGAAACATTAAAGAGTATTTATTCATCCTCTCTCTTCTAATCACAAATTCATATTTCAGTCTGTCTGTAATTCGGAAATTGAAACCAAGTTTCTCAGGATATAAACCAATTCTATGGAATGTGATGGCCATGTGATAAAGATTAAAGCCCTAAAGCTCTTCTAAAATATTGTAAATCTTCTTATTATTTACATATTCAATATATTTTTGACATTTAACACATTCCCTTTTGAATGAAAGGAAGCGCGTATAATCCCCTTACCAAAAATATTATCACCTGCTCATCCTAAAGACTTTTGACCTATTTCCATGCTACTACTTCTATTGAAAATCTTTGAGTGCATAGTCCATGTCTAACTTGTTTGATATCTTAACGCTTGCAAGTTTCTAAATCCACTTCAGTTTGGTTTCGAAACTGGTTCAACAGCGTTAGTGACAATCACAGAGGATATACGTTCAGCCATGAATAACACTCTATTCACAATACTTGTACTTCTTGATTTCAGCAGTGCATTCAAGTCCGTTAACTTTCATGTTTTGCTAGATTATCTTAAATCTTTGTATATATCTCAACATTCAGTGCAATAGTTTAACTTACATCTATATGGACGACATCTATTTGTGAAGTCTTCAGATGCACTCTCTGAATGGACGGACTTATCAGCTGGTGTGCCTCAAAGATGGGTTCTTCCTCCACTTTTTTTTCAATATTTATTGATGGTGTTGTTGGGAATATGCATAGTAATTATCATCTATTTTTGGGAATATGCACGTAATTATTGTCCTTTAAATGGATGACTTAAAAATATACGCCCATACTGATGTAAACTCTTTAGCCACCATCTTCAATACCCTCCAAGATAACCTCTCTTCACTTGGTTAGAGGGCTCATAAAATGGGTCAGTTAGATAAACAAATTAAGTCTTGAGTTATAATTATCGGCCAAAGACTGCTTTTTAAAATTAGGCTATTCAGATATGATTCAGATATGCTGCTATTTCAGATATTCAGATAAATGGAATTGGTTTATAATAACACACCAATTCCATTTATGTGAATTGTTAAATACTTGGATCTGCTGATCGATTAAAATCTTAAATAGCAACCTCAAATAAATGATGTTAGTCATTGTATGTTTAGCAGAATGTATTCTCAAGCAGTAGCTCTTAATAGCTCTTTAAAATAATGATAAAATACAATTACAACAACTTACAGTTGGCTAAGACTATTTCGTTACACCAGCATTTTACTGAAATTATGTTATTTTTCTTCTCGCAGAAGCAAGTTTCATATTCTTCATTCCCGAATTACTTTGGCAGTATTTTTAATTATTCTTATTTATTTATTATTGTCAACGTAAAGATGTGTTCTCATTGTCAAAGGGCTTTTCTCGTCCTGCATTTTTAACCAATGTATATTTAACCACTCTATCCGTGTATTATGTTTCTAATCTATTCAAACTCTTTATAATAATGACATATTAAACTATCTATCTAACTCTTTCTATTTTATCTAACTTCCTGTTTGTCCTGATCATATATACAATGCGCTTGCTTACTTGCACAATAGATTTCAGTGATACATAAATGTACTATGGTTGATAAACTATGTACATTGATAAACTATGTAAATCTAAAACTGTTATTGCTTTTAATAAGTTGTGTGATATATTTTAAATTTGTTTTTTTTTATGGAATGTTTTGCCAAGTGCAAGCTGGCTAATATCAAATGAAAGTCACGTTATAACTTAAATACCTTTTAAAATATTTCTTATTTACTTTACAAAAATATGGAAGTCATTAACAGCTCAATTTCAATGTATTTTTTAAGAGAAATACTTAACGTAGTCAAGCTTCCACATTTCCAATTTTCAGTACACTCTTTAATTGTTCTGAGCTGCTGAATGTAATAAAAAACATAATCAGTGCATCATGCTGCAACATCTATTGGTGCTGAACTACTACAACATTGGTAGAAAGTATACTGATAGACATTAAATTGATGATAGCAAGGAATGTAGCACAATATAATGTGTAGTGGTATTACTCTAATATTTTTATACAACAAAATCATACCAGGCTTGACTATTTGGCTAGTGAATACATATTGGCTTATAACAACCCAAGCAATTGATATATTTCAACTTCATCTTTATTGGTTACCAGCAAATAGATTGTAATTGCCTGTCAAACAATAGTTTATCCATTGGTAAAGCACTGACTACATGACCATTTATATATAAATGGTAACAAACAAATATAAACAAACATTTTTCTAGTGTCCCGATATTAAATGTAGATATTTGCAAATTATTTAACTCCAGTTATTTTAAGAATTACTTTTGCTTGTGAATTTTCTTAGTATTGTTATTTTTTTAATTAGCATATAAAGTATATGTTGAACAGTATATATCTTTAAATAAATTAAAGTGTTTTTTTAATACTGAAAGTACCTAAATATTATTACTATATATTAAATTGTGAAATTTTTGAATATTTAATAATAGGAGATACAATCCGCGACAAAACCTTAGCACACTATACATTTATCTTTATTACTTACACTAGGATAAAACTTTTAACTTTTGCATTTTATGGTTAAGTATGTTTAGTGAAGACATCCATATAAATATTAGAAATAGACAACTGTTGTTTACTTATACCACGTCGTACATCTCGAATGGTGCGATAATTTTCTACTAATGAAATTGACAACAACAGCTCTCTTCCACCTTTAAAAGAAGGTTTTTAAATAGCGTGTGGTCTCATTTCGATCTTATATATACTGGTTTCTTCCACCACAGCTGTCCAATTTCTTTTATATCTGCATACAAAACTTATGATTTTCATAGTTGAGTACATATAATCAAAGCCACAAATAATACAAAATCTATTTCTCTAGACTGATATAACCATAAGTAAAATTCAAGACGTACATTTGCAGGTTACCAGTCACATGTTAAATGTGATTACAATCCTATAAAAATTATTAATTTAAGAAATTCCAAAGCTTACTTAAGAGACTGAACTGAATATGATCCAAGACGAATAATAAAATTAATCACAACTTATGAAAAAAGTTGTTATTAAATTAGTGATTAAATTGTGAGTTAATTAGATTTGAGTCAATCATGATTCTGTAATTAATAAGTTTGTAATATTGATAATTAGCAATGGTAAGTGAGTTTACAATTCTAGTTAATGGCTATAGCATATACTATAAACAATGCCTTCGTATTCAATTGTTTTAAATCATGAAACATAAAATGCATCACTATACTTGTACCACTATAATCTTGTACATACTGTCGCAAAAACTTGTACATAAAATTATGAACAAATACTGGCAATCACAATGCACAGGCAATCCGAGAGTTGATCGCTGGGCAACCTGCATTCGATTGCGTAAACAATGTTTTTTGTAGAAAGATAATAAATTTTCGTTCCAATGAAATTCAAGGTATTATGACTGTAATTATTCATGTTCATTGAAATCCTTAATTATCATTTTATTCTCATTTCCAAAATGGCACAGTTTACGTGATACAAGGTAGCATGACTTTTTTATAATTAACTTGGACTAACCATTTCATAAGTTTTGTGTAAACTTTTGTGGACATGTAACAAGTGTGACTACTTATTATAATTATTATGTCCAGTCGGCATGTGTTAATTATCAGTTGTCTAATAAACAATTGGAGTAATAAAATATAAGGTCATATGCTTTTGATTTATCGATACCCTCTCGGTAATCTTACTATTTCACATGTATTTATTTCCTATGTTTATTACTGAACAAAGTGTTAAATTCCAAGTTTCCTAACTGTACAAAATTTTACAATAATGAAAAGAACGCCATCTTAAATGCCAATGTTTTGCTATCCAGTCAGATACTGGATAGTGATAGAACATTCAATTACGATCAAATACTTTAATAAATAATATTTTACTCGAAAAGAAAAACATTAAATTGACATATAAGTGCAATTTTAATGCAAATATTATAAAGTGAATTAATTTTCAAAGTATGAGAAAAGGTAACTGCATATGATGAGAGGAAACTAGTTTTTCAGTATTAATCCATAATAGATGATCAAGTTTATGAACACGAACAATACTGGATCCAGAACTTCAGAATACAAGAAATTCTGGAACTATTTATTTTGGTACTTTCTTCATAAAGTTTAAGTTGTTCAACACAATGTTCCTGTTGTTCCCATTGATTTGGTGATAAATTATTCAATAAAGTGTGATCAATCATGTGCAAAGCCATGAACCACTTCTACTCTAACACTCTGTGCAGCAAACAATAAATTCAATTCTAACATATCATGGAATAGAACTTGCCTTAGCTTCAATTCCTTTTGTATAATCTTGAGTTGGGGTTGCGATAAATCCTAATAGGTGAAATATTTAACAATTTCATTAGCAGCAGCTGTTATTTCTATTAGTTGGGTTAGATCTTCAAAGATTTGTTCCCAACTCACTGGAGTTAGCATATAAAGCTTTTAATCACTTCCAACACTGTGAATTATATTGAATTTACTATCGTACGCAAATAAATGTAGTTCACTTTGTTGATATTCCAGTGAGCAGTGGTTGCATTCAGTTCTTTTGTGAAATTATTTCCCGGGTAAGATTCTAGAAAGTGCCTTAGTAGCAAACAAAAAACCTAAAACGCTTGAATTGTTGTGCAAACAGGTCTGTATATTTGATGTCACTGAAATTGTGGGAGCTTTTATGATGTTTGCTTTAGCTTTAGCGTGATTGCACATTTCAGGTAAAGTTAATTACCTTCGTGACAAAGCAGGCATACTGTACTTGTCGCAATATTTGTAAAGGCACTATTAATATTATTACAAACTACAAAGCTATGAGTAAACAAATTCTATTTATTAATTTTACACAGGTGAACCAAAATGTCTTGTCAATAATGGCTTAGTAATTCTATTTCCACCTATGGTAAAATATATTGGCCTTTTAGGTGATCAATACCTCACTGAGCACTCTAAAAAGTTTTCTCTCTTCTCCCAGTTCAAACCAAAACTAGCATTTGACAAATTCTCCTTCAACTTTGTTTTTCAGATGACAGCCTGTAAGAATGATGGGTCTCCGGAAATATATGTTTACAGTCATGCTGCTGCTTGCACTGCAAACATATTCTCTTTCATTTTTGATATGCTCTCATTCTCTCATTGATTTAATACTGATTTAAACATTTATTAGCACATGGTTTTGAATTGTTTTCCATAAACCAAGATGTCCTCTAATTTTCTATGTAATGTAGAACATAATTCTGTGGGGTATAGTTTAGTATGTGCAGAATTATCAGATTTAAATATATGTACTGCACAGTAGTATAACTACTTAGAAATAGCTTGGTATATTTCCTTTAACAATATCTCGGATAATATTTGAATAGATATCTTAACAGATTTATTGAATAAATTAACCATTCGGAAAACCAATTGGTGTACATAGCAATCAAATATAAAGGTTGGACTTTAAAATATAATAAGCAAATATAATTGTGATAAAAGCAAGAAAAGGCATTTGGAACTACATAACACTAACTCCATTAAGGTCATTGCTCCATTAAGCCATTGCATTGTCATTAAGGCCGTTGCTTTTACCTAGGATCTAGATTAACAATAAATTTATTTTTAGATGACATGAATAAATTCAATCGATAACTACTTAAATATGTGAAGACAAATTGCCTTGTTTACTTTGCCAATGTAAACCGAGCCATTTCATTTACCTAAATAGGTTCGTTATTGAAAGTGTGTCTCCATTTTCTGTCGGTATTGAGTAGAAGAAGCAGTCAATACAATTAAAAATGATGCAGCGTTCTTTAGAGGAATTAATCCACTTTCTAGTTTCATTACGGTTAATTATAGGTGTTAATTGATTTTCACATAAATTAGAAGAAAAAGCAATGTTAATTAAACTAACTTAGAAATTATGGAGTTTGGCACTGATTTTTCTTCTTATTTTGAGCACTGGAATGAGCATATAGTCTCACTGTATCTCCCTGAACGCTTGAAATATATGGTAGAGTGGCTTTAACAAATAGGTAGCATTGTCATTGTATATTTGTTTTATCAATTAATACATTTTGGAAAAAAAATTTCTTTGCTGACTGTTTACACAAATTTTATGACATTTCCATTTATTGCAGTACTTTGTTCAGAGCAAAATGCTTTAAAAAATTTAAAATTATGATGCTGTTGAGCATATTTATTATATTTACAACCCACTTAATGCTTTAATTTCAAGTCAGAGCTTTTGTCAATACCCATTTATTTCGGTGTTATATTCAATTCTCATAATTCGAAGCAAATATGACATGCAAATTAAATTCTGATATGTGAATTCACTTCATCGTCTATTTGAGAATAATTTAATTTATTTGTTTATACTTTCACTGATGGAGTCCAATATTTCTAGGAATGATCGTAGGCAACAAAACTCTACAATGTTATCACCAGGGACACAGCAGTTAGGGAAAATATTCAGCAAGAAATTAGAAAAATTACAAACCACCTAAAACTAATTACTCTAGTTTAGCTATTACAGATGTAATTAAATTATATGATAAAATTGATTAATACAATGGTTTCATTGAAATTGATTAATACAATTTTTTTAAAAAAAATTCAGGTCAAGATTAGTCACAGTCATATTTTATGATGGTACTGTTACACAAGGCACAACTAGTTATTCTTACGTTAGCGGTGTAGCAATAGAAAAATTTTGTAAATTTAAAACAAAGAGAAAGTGGGGTGAAAAGAAATATATAATGGACTGTATTCCATGATGATATGAACAACAAAACAGGTGAAGTGTCTCAACCAGACACATTATCAACCCATTCACCAACAAGTGGTTTACTCACTGCTGGATGTAAGTCCTCCATGATACTGCTATACCTATTTATCCTGGATTTCTTTCATCCATAAAGATTTAGTAATTAAACAAAGCGACAAAATTGTTTCTAAATACTCGGAAAATGCACCACAAATTTCTTCGTAAGCATATTTTTTATTATTTGAAGAATTAATTAGTTTATGAAACAAGTTTTCAATTGTAAACCCTGTATTTTTATGACTGTATTATTGTATTATTTTTATGGCTTTGCAATTTTTTAATCTCGGAATTCGCAAGTTCGTTAGTAGAGGTGTTAATAATACTTACATTATACTTTAAATCTTCAAGAGCCAAATATATATTAAGGAGAATACCAGAAAATATGATAGTGAGTGACATGAATAGCTGAAAAATGAATTTAAAAGTTTGTATATGTTAATAATTTGTATTGACATATTTGAAAGTATTTAACTAAAGTAGAAAACATTCAATACAAACCTGAAATTCAAAGACTTTCTTTAAATGGTGGCACAGGTCTAATAAACGAATGTAAAATTGGGATAAATGATAAACGGAATTTTGGTTAAGCGGCTACATAAATGTAAAATGGTTGTTTGAATTGGGATTATGTTGTGGACTCCCAAATATAGCATCAACAGATGTGAATGTGTTTCCTCTATTTTTAGAATCAAAGAAGATATTCAACATTTCCACACGTTTTGTTACACTAAATAATATAGAAGAGAAGAATATTATTTCTAGATCAAAAATAATAACAGCAATAATATTGTACACAGAATAAATGCAAGCCCACAGGCCAAATTTTATACCTCCATCCACAAAATCAATACAGGCGTAAAGAATATGATAGGGTATGAGGAGGCCAATAATTGTGAGGTTTCGACATTTATCCTCAAAAAATTCCTTCTGTGTTCTAACTGAAAAAGATAATCTATTTCTTGAATTTTCAAGATCAACCCTTCAAATACAATTCTATCAAAAGTTATTTCAATCAACAATAAATACAGAGAGTGAATCATGTGAAGTGCTCCGAATGCAAGGAAGATGCAGTCGTGGGTTGAAATCAAAGTGCTATTGGTAAATTTCAAAGTGCCAGCAGCAACTTGCAGTAAAATCAAGATTCCCATTATTAAAAAACTGTATAACTTTCGATATCGTGATGTAAACCTGGTTGGAACTCGGTTAACATTTCTTCTACAAATGCTAAATACTTGCTGATACACTAAAATCAGCCAAAGTGCATCTTCTATTGATTCGTTGGTCATAATGATTCTGTTTGTTTGAAATGTTTGTGTTGAAAAGTTTGTATTCCAACTAAATTCCAGCACGAGTGTTTTATTGAGTGTTCAAGAAACAAGTGACACTTTGCTATTTAAATGTCTCTTGAGTTAACATCTATTATTGGATTATCACCTCGTAGAATCTATTGAGTGCTTAGTAAGTGACAAAACATAATATCATCCTTGTTTGTGTGGGAACTTAATTAATCCTTCAAACTAAGACTTTTATGTTTGTGTTACAAATATATTTGTATTTTATTTGTGCTCTTGACCGTGGTAAAATATTAAAAAATATCTAACATAAATATTTTAATATTAAATGGTTTTTTTATCATGTGGCGTATATGTCAAGTTATAAATTATCACTATTGTTTTGTCTTATATAGGAACAAATTGCATTCTAAATTTTTTTGATTTTTATATCACAAATTAAAAAAAAACAGAATTGCATCATCTAAATAAAATTTAATTTACTCAGATAGATTTCAACTTAGCATTTGTTGTAGCATGTGTAGCTATTCCATTTGTATTCAGGCATCTTGCAGCATTAATGTATTAATATCCGGAAAGGAAATGCTTGAATATATCATCTTTCATCAATATTCAACTTTAGTGTGATTTTACAATACATGGTCAAAGCTTTTCTCGTGCCATTTTTTTGTTTTCCTTTTAGTTTTATATTTCCCAGGAATTAATTTAACAATTTTGAACCTGCCATATGCTGACTGTTGGTATTCTCTATCTGGAGATAATCCTCCTTTGTTAATCAATCTCTTTTGTTTCTACCAGTGTCTTCTCACCCTGAATAACTCACTAGAATATCTTAAGTCTAAATTATCTTATTCCAAATATATTTCAAGACCCGACATAAAGATTTAATCGCCCCGCAGCTTGTAGTCTCACTTATGGAATTTGTTTGGTACTGCAGTAGAATGTCACAGGCCTTGGTAATATACTTTTGTTCCTCTATCAACAGCGCTTTGCTTCTAGGCATACCTTGGCATTTTTTTCCTTAGGATTTCCTGATTTTATGTAAGACATTGTGTCCTTGGATTCCTAATTATGAAGATAAGACCTATTCAATATCTCATTGCAACAAAACTTCCTTCAGTGTGACCTAAAATAAAATGAAATATCAATGCTTGGGGTTACACATTTCAAACATTTAAAAAAAGAACTGTTCAGTACCTAAACACAAAAAAAACAAGACGTATTTGCTGGCTGCTAGTGTACACTTTCTAAAGTAATATCTTTTCTTTTTCAAGCCAAGACTTCTTTATGAACAGCTTTTATAAAATTTTAATTTCTCATATACACATGAGACTACGCAATAAAACAAATCTTTACCCAGTTTCTCACACGAAGCATCAAAGTTACTATTTAATGTGTTGTATGAATATATCAGCTTATTAGTTCCACCCTCCTACGATATGAACTAGATATGTCTATATTTTAGCACAGTTGGACACCATATAGTTTGTGACATAATGCACTGAATGCAATATAGGATTAAGTTCTGTTTACACCTACTTCATTAAAATTCTTACTTAAGTAAGGTATACACCACACTACATCGGCAGCCACATGCGGGCACTAATTCTTAAACCTGCACTACACTACTCGCGAAATTGATCAACGTTGGGTGAAGAGAATAGTGTAGAGAGGTACTTCCATTCACTTTGTGCATACTTCAGACTGTACTTAAGACGTACTTCAAACTGCAATCAACTTCGATTAGAACCTTGTCAAAGTGACTTTGTGAGAAGTATAGAGGGCGTTTTAGTTTGCCAGGTTGTGTAAGCAATACTTATTTGGTGCCATTCCATTCCATTCCATTATCAATTGATAGTAAATTTGATAAGTAAACACCATGTTACTTCACCTCAAATTCTTAATGAAAGACTTAAAGAATCAGCGGGTTATTGTTCAAAATTGGACGAAACGAACAAACAACCTAATAAAAACTCTAACTTATCTACCCCTGTTGGTGAGTCTTCTCAAATTCGTCGTCGTATATATATATATATATATATATATATATATATATATATATATATGTATATGTATAGATATATATATATATATTTATATATATATATATATATATATATATATAAATAGAGACATATATATTTACGCAGGCAATTACTGATTCCACCAGATGACTCAAGAACACGACAACTATCGAAGTGACACAATATACTTTCTAGCATAATAATTTGGGTGGTGCCACATTACCAAAATAAGTAATATTGAAATTCGAGGAGCGGATGGCTATCAGCATCCACACGACTGCTGCAGGGTTAAGAATGGGTATGTTGATGAAAATCGTAAAAATTTCTCTAGAACTTTATGGTTCATTTAATTCTATATCTGCGATAATATAAATAAAATTTATTGAGTACTCCCTAAATTTCCAACGTGGATACATAAATAGACTGACAAACAAAAACCTATCTTTAGATTTATAAAAAAACAACCTAATAAAAACCTATCTTTAGATTTATAAAAAATCTATAGTTATCCTAGTACAAGAATATCCCAACACAAAAAAATTAGGGGATTATGATAAGGACACCAATATGTAATACGTACCAATAAATATTATAAAATAATATCTTTTACCAGTTGTTTTTTTTTACTTCTCACATGTTTTACCAAATGTCATTTGATGAGTACAATATGTGAGAACTAGATTGATCCCTCCCTTCGTTATCTTCATAATCTGTCAATATTGACAGTCACTTAAATAACCATTATGGTGTGGATGTTATATTCATTTAGAGTGCACAACCTTCCATTAAATTAATATAATGTGAAGTCAAATACATGTACATTATGGTCAAACCTGCTTGCCGTGAGGTTGTCCGCAGATAAAAAGACTTATTGTCAAATCTAATGTACGACTGTCGATTACGGATTAGAATTAAATCCATTATTCATTTGCCAGACTGATCACTATCGATAGTATTCTGGGTTTCTTTGTAAAAATATTGATAAATACTTTTATTTATAGCTCAAAAACTATTTATTGATTTCTATTAAATTTGAACTATACCAGATACGAAATGCCAATGGTATATTTCATTGTTGCAGGTTTAGCTAGATTACTTAATAATTTTATATTATAATTTCTATAAATATTAGTCTAAATTATTAATGCCTATTGTAAATTTTATTAGAAAATGACTTGCGTTTGTAAGTTATTGCAAGTATTTTCGGGGGTACTTACATTTATTTATAGTTTATTAATTTTTTTTTAACACTAAAATTTACAAATGTTTTTTATTTATGAGCAAGTTTTCTAAAAAAATGGGAAATTTTCATTTCAATATTATAAATTTATCATACTTAATTATGGTACAAATAATGCTATTTTATAACAACATATCTTTTCTATCCAATTTAAAAATTTTATTAAATTCAAATTGCAAATTTCGAAGCTATTCATTATTTTATCAAAACTGATATAAGAGCTAGCAGACATGGTTTGACCTTGTATGACTTGCGTGCTCGAAAGATTAATTGTGATCTCTATATGAATTATTCGTGTACTCCATAATTCCAGGTATAGCAGACAGGGATGAAGAGACAGACAGACATGACAAAACTATAAGGGTTTAATTTTTGTCACTTGTATTCAGAATGCTAAAAAGGAGGCAAATTAAATTTTTTAAAAGGGAATGTGATGCCTGTTCCCAACATAATATTTAGTAGCTTAAAAAAATGTAGCTTAACTCCCCTTTGACTAGAACAGATCACACTTCAATAGAATTAATATCTCATATAAATAATACTGTACTGTACAAAGAATATGTTTGTATTTAAAAGATGATGAGAAGTTATCTCTTTGCAAAAATTTCTCTGGCTCTATATGATTCGCTCGATTCTACATCTATGATAATATCAACATAATCGAGTGAGTATTTCCTAAGTTTTACATGTATATACATAGACAGAGAAACAAATGCCTATGTTTTGATTTATTAAAATTATAGTTATTCTAGTTACAAGAAAATCTGAGTATTAAATAATTAGGGGATTATGATAATAACACAAATATGTAATACATACCAATAAATAATATAAATTAATATCTGCTACTAGTTCATTGTCTACTTCTCATGCGTTTCAGCGAATATCATTTGATGAGTAAAGTATGTGAGAACGAGGTCAATTCCTCCCTTCCTCGTCTTCATGATCTGTTAATATTAATAGTCACTTAAATAGCCGTTATGGTGCAGACGTCATATTGAATTAGAGTCTACAACCTTCCATTAAAATGATATAATGTGTTCACACATTATGTTCAAAGCGGCTTACCATGATGTTGTCCGCAGATGAAAAGAACTGTCATCAAACATAATTTACGACTGTCATTATTATCAGAATTAAATCCTTTATTCATTTAACGGGCTGATCACTATCAATAGTATTTTTGATTTTGTTTTAAAAATATTGATAATTATTTTTACATACAACTGAAAATATGAAATACCAATGGTATATTTCGTTGTTGCAGATTTAGATAAGTTAAGAAATTTTATATTATAATTCCTATAAATAATGGTTCAAATAGCTATTGTAAACTTTGTTAGAAAATTCTTCCGAGTAAGCTATTCCAAGTATTGTTGGGTGTACTTCCATTTAATTATTACTTGTACATTTTTATTGTAATATACATACATAAAATTAAGTTTTACATGGTAATTGCAGTCACAGGCGTTAATTCTATTGAGCGAATCAAATTTCACGGCTCAGTCCAAAGCAACGAGACTGGCCAGGGATGGGTGGTTTTGTGAAAAAGTATATTTTGATAAAAAATGCAGCCTAAAAGCAGCCAATATTATAATAATTATATTGAATATATTTGGCGTTAATTTTGTAGAAATTCATTATTCACAATTAAATTAGCTAATAGCTAATACTCATAGCCCACCTGAAATTTTTGTAATACAATCAAAACTAGATCGTGGTAAACAATTTAAAGAAAGTATAAACAATACTACATCACATAGTTTAATCGAATTGTCAATTCAAATTATATATCCGAAAATTGTTTTTATATAAAATGTGTGATGAAAATTAATATCAGCGGAGAGACTTCCATGATCTTAGTCTGTCTTTGGTGGGAAAAGTCATGGAGATTCATTATTTTGCAGATTTATTGTGAATTAAAATGTTGCATATAAGTATGTACATAAATAGAATAACAAAATATTCTAGTAGTAATGAGGAACCATATGTGGATGTAACTATGGTGAGTGACAATGATTCTCTCTTGTATCTCCCTGTAAGTAAGCATTAAATAAATTAAATAAATATACATAGAGTAATATTATAGGCAAAAAAATGTTGCAATTCTTTATATTTTTTAATAAGGGTAAAAAAAGTTTTAAATTAAAACTTTTTTTACCTTTCAGAGGAAGCTTGTAATTTTTGTATATATTTTTATATATGAATTTTCAGTTCTAAGTTAATAAATTAATTTATTGAATGGAGGATTTTTACAGAGGTATAATTTTTAATATCATATAGTATTTTATTCTAATTTCCACTTATTTGACAATGCATTTTGTTTAACAAATTAAATAATTTATTAAATACACTGTTATGTTATTGTATCCACCATGATGATTTTTAAATTTACGCCCGTTGTGAGTGAGTAAAGAAATAGTCTTTGGTACAAAAACTGGGATATTTATTTGTTGGATTTAAGTGCTATGAATTAATTTTGAAATTAAAATTCTCCTTACCTAAATCTTTCACATTATGTTGAGAGAAAAAATGTAACACTCTATATTCTATTTCATGTTCTATGCTGAAAAACTTACAAAAAATACAATCTGTACTTTTAGATAAAATCGTGATATCGAATATTTTTAGAAAATTGTTTTTCGGTTCTTTATTTTGGTTAAACATAAGCCAAAAAAACTTACGTTGAAATGTTTTCATGCTTCTTTCTTTGGCTGTTTGGTAGAACCACACAAAAAAGAACAACTGAAACTATTTAGATGAAATTTTCAGTTGGAGTGATGACTAAAGTTTCAATAACATCTATTTTTCTGTTCGAATATTCCACAAGTGACCTTTTTACTTGTCTGGTTGTTAAAGAATTACCTAGAAACCCCACAGATCTACGTCACAATGTAACCTTCTGATGAAGTGTATTAAATAACTTTCAATGGATTTAAAATTCAATCCTCTGTACTTCTCTGTACTCTGCTAGAGGATATTACTATGTGATCTGGAAATGAACAGGGAATGGTTAACAGAGCTTCCACCTAGAAGTCGCAACACACCTGCTCATTTCAACGTAATACCAATGAAAAATGTGTACATCCCAGCAGATAGAAAAATTATAAATTAATTCAATTCGTTTCTTACTGAAAATATAAAAGACAAAGTTGTACGCAACACAAATGAGTGAACACACATGTAAGAGTATAAATAGACCATACCCCAGAAACTAGATCAGGAAGAATTAGTATCTTTTTAGGCTTAACAATGTACAGTGCCATTTTCAAATAGAACAACAAAGATGTCAATACCTTCTTTGCAACCATCAGGTATGTGGGGAACAGAAGAGAAAGATTTCAGATGATTGCAATTGCTCTTTGATTTCATAATATTGAAAATATTTAAAGAATTTGTTTCCAACTGTCAAAAACATTACTGGCTGGCCGATAATACAACATTAGATGAAGTTTGGATGTCTTTTAGAAGTGGATATCAGTGGAAAAAGTAGTCAAAAAACAATATTAAACTGTTTAATTAACATGACTCATACAGAGGTAATCATTTTACATAACTTAAGCGAAACAAAGGATTAGAGCTTTTGTTTATGACTCTCCGAAAAGAGTAAACGAGAATAAATAAAAAATTTATTCATGGTAATCAGGAATCATCATATAATGTTATACAATATTTAATCGAATATTAAACTACATAAAATTGTTGAAAACCCCAGTTTTAATTTTTAAGGTAAGACAGATTCAATGAGGCTCGCAGGTTGAACAGGTGGAAAATTTTAAATTGACCCAGCTCGCCTGCTTCTATCATATTTTTAATAAGCTTCATGTAACATCGGACAGTAGATGCTGAAAAAAAGAAACTAATATAAGCTTATAGTAAGGTATTATTAATGAATACAAGAAATAGGTTCAAAATATTAGTATAAGATTAGGGTAGTATGGTAAGTATGTCCGTTGATTGCAATTTAGCAAGGGTAACCAACTTTGTCCGGTATACCTAACAGTAATTATAGTAACATCAAGCTAACCATGCCTTTTCAAAAGTTTTATTAAAATTGGTTAAATAGTTTATAATATTACACCTTACTCAAAAAACATTTTAGTTTCGAGTATTCCTTTATGATTACAGAGACACACTGCATGCATATAAGTTGATATTAACATAATAATATATTATATTCTTAATGCTAATATTATATTTCCTGTGAAATATTGCCTGTCTTTAATGTCTAGTGATTGATGGCTGCTGTGTGTTTTGAAACAGTTTGATAAATATAACATATTAAATCATGAATATGTGAGTTATGGAGTTTCAATATGATTTAACATTGCAGGAAAAGTTTACTGAAGGAAAAATAGTGTGATGAAGGAACAATAATCAGTTGTTGGGTGCCTTGGTCAGGTGGGCGGAGGAATAAATTTCAAGTGACTATCTGAGCTACACCCTAACATAATTGAGTTACAGCTTATTTTCATTTCATAAATCTCGACAAGTATAAACTAAATAATTTAGATGGCTTTAACTTTATAATGAGCAAAAAAAGAATAGTTTAAATTTAGTTTTGAAATTAAGTTCCAAGTTAATTTAAAGCCAAAACCAAATGCATTTTAAATAGTTTTGTCGGCCAGCACGTAATCTAGGAGTTTTGTCATTCCAACTAAATTATAATAGAAAAATGTGTAAGTCATTCAGTACAAATTAATGTTTTCAACATATTTTAATTTATATTTCTGTTTGTATCAGAAAAAAGTGTTTCTGTTTTTATGTATTGTTTTAGATAATTATGCTCTTAATTAATATTTAATAATGTAATTACTGAGTAATTTTTGAAATTGCATTGTATTAAATTAAATTCAATGTTTTTTTTTGAAAATATACAATAAAAGAAGATGATATGTTTACCAAATTGTATTGTAGCTTTTAGAATCGAGCAAAGACTGGTTTTAAATATATTCATGAAGAATACGATAAGTTACTTATTTTCATCAGCGTACAAAATTCACTCACAATGAAACGTTTTAATCTGAGCATAAATCCGAATATTTTAATCATATTATTGAGAAATATGCGCACGTACTGTGAACAAAAATTTAGAAGATGGATGGGGGTATGTAATTTCACGAATTCATTGGAAAATTTGGGCTCATGTCTGTGTAGAAACCTATCTTTATTACAAGCATCTATTGAGTTTAACCACAAAACTTCCTTTAAAGGGAAAGGAAAAATTTGAAATGACACGAAGAATATCAAATGACTTTCTTATAACTAATTACCGCAGACTACATATACATGGTGGCACAAAAATGAAGTCGGAATAAAATGCACAAGCAAAATGTGTAAAACCAAAAGCGATGGCATAAACACTATCACTTGTACTACTTAATAAAAGCTATAGATCACACTCAATACATGGACCATGCTTCAAGGAAATTAATGCTTTTTATTATATAAATATATAACCATTCCGTAAATATTTTCATAATTGTCATTAATCTGATTAATTGAACTAGAGTTGCTTCATATTGTTATGGATCAGTAGACTTCTCATCGTCATCTTATATGCGTGACATTAATATTTTTCGTTGTTAAATAATTGTTAACCCTACGCATTTTTCAAACTGTTTTGAAATATTATGGAAACTTCTTGAATAACTCTGGTTAGTTACGTAAAGAGCGTGGGGTTTGATTTTCACTTAGAAAATCAGTTTAGGTGAGTATAGAACAAACTCATGAAAACTGAAGAAAAATTTCTTGAATTATACTTGAAGACTCTTGCTTCGTGAATCTCATTTGGTGTGGAAAGTAAGTAAAGTAAGACACCATATGTACATATGATGATGAATGAAGGTGTAACCCCCTATTATACAGCCAAAAATTCAAAAATGAAAATTTCGTTCTCTTTGATTATCCTCATCTTGGCGAATTTGTACATTGAATTAGGAGAAATTTAAAAGCCTTATTGAAACAGATCCCAGGTTAAGTTTCTGGTAGAGCTACTTTTGTGCTCCCATATTGCAAAAGAAAAACAACTATATGCTATGGAGAAGAAATTAAAGTATTTTGTTTAGCTACTACATGAGGCAGCTACACGATACCTCTTCGATCCAAAAAGAGGACCCACGTGTGTGTAGAGCCACTGCATGTTTAGCTATACCATCTCATTATAAGAGATGAAAAAGGATGATATATGTTAACTTTACGCAAAATGCTAATGGCTAGGAGCTGGAGGAAAGGGTGTAAAACATAAAAGTATGACAGTAATGGTTAACATACAAGTATGACAGTAACTGAAAAGCTATCTTAAGTTTGTGATGGAGAATAAATGGAATTAAATCCCACTAATAGTACATTAAGTGCTAATATTTATTTTGAACAGTTAAGTTGCCACTAAAGTTGCTGCAAATTGAAGTAGTAGTGTTACATGAAATAGTTCATCCAGCACAGTAAAAATGAGACATGACAAAAAATCCTTTCAATTGGATCGAATGTGCTTTCTTATATGCTTTACTTTCCCAATCTCTTGTATTTCTACAATCATCTGTTTCATAAGAAACTTAAGAATCCATCTTAGTATTGATTGATTTTTAGATTGAACTTACACAATTTATCAACAAAAGCATACATTTTACAAGGAAGGAAGTTCATCTCTGCAGTCTAGAAGCAAGTAATAGATAGCTGTGTTATGTTACAAGATTCCTCTGTTCATTTAGTATTGAGTATTAATATCAGATAATTTACAATGAAATAGTCACTATAAATAATTTATAGACAGCCTTTCCATAAAATGTTTCCTTTTTTCAATAATAATTTTTTTTTTCAAGAATTCTTTATTAGCTACTCCTTATACAATTGAAGATTGATTTTATTTATGACGTATAAAAAATTAGATGTGTTTTGAAACTGAGATGGAAATTTATTGGTAGCCAACCTAACAAAATAATTATTGAATATAGCTACGTCAATAAAATTTTATCAAATTATAACAAAGTTATGTACCAATAATGAGTTTTATTTAACAACTTTGCAAATGGCCATTCCATATAAACTAAAAGTGTGAACTGCGGCATCTTACTCTAATAGACATATAGATATGAGTATATTTACTTTCTGAATGTAAATTCAGAAAGTAAATAAAATGTAAATTGTTAATTATTGTTAATTGTAAATTATCAAAGTGGTTTTCAGGAAAGAAAGTCAAAGACTATAGAGTTTAAATTACTAATTGGATCTCTGTCAGAATATCTGATTGAAGAAGGAAAACCTATTTGAGAACAAAAGAACTATTATAGCAGAAAGAACAAAGCAGAAAAAATTAGATATGGAGATAGAATATCAGGATATTCCTCTAATAACTCATGAAGGTGATATTGTAATAAATTTTTTTGTTACATTAACAAAGTAACAAAGTAAAAAAGAATTGTCAATAAGACAGTAAATATAGCTACAAACAGTGGTAGATTCAATTTAAATGAGACACCAGATTAATATAACATGACACTGCCTAAATTTTACAAGTCGCAATTGTTTAATCAAAGTTTATAATGGAAGTCCTAGATAATGAGCTAGAATTGACTTTAGAAAAGCTGATTAACATTTATGTGAGATTATAGAAGACTCAAATATGTTGAACAAATGTTGGGAGAATTAAAAACAATTAGACAATTCGTACTCAATATTAAAATGAGTATGTCAGCAACTATCACATAAACAGACAGTTTCTTCATCTTATTATCAAAAGGGAGCTTGGTCAATTACTTCAAAATTTATTCTTAAATGACAATATTATTTAATTTTTGTTGTTTTTTGTCTTTACTCTAAAGAAATTCATCAAAATACGAATTAATTAAAAATTTCATAAGATTAACTAAGAGTGAAGGAAAGCTAACTAGCAAAAGCTAATTAGCTGCTAAATTAGAAACACTTTAAAGAGAAAGTAAATTAGAGTAAACATTACATTTTTCTCATATTGTGGATAGTTAAGAAAAATGAAAACTCAATAACATGTCTGATGGTCAATTTTTTGATTTAATTTTTTGTTCAAATATGTTGTACAACGTTAGTTCTTCACTAGATCAACTTCGCTCTCCTTTGATAAATTGATAAATAGGCATACATGAATGTTATTTTAAAAACAAGTCATAAGTATGGACACATCCTACAATGATTGCTTAATTGAGATATCAGCACTCTTTGTCTTAAATTTATACAGAATTTACATAGTTTATAAATCATTAGATTAAAGTGAAGAGGTTTTATGTAATTTGTAATAAATTCTGCCGACTTCCTTGTTTTAAGATGCAAATTTAAATAACTTGGGTATTCTATAAAGTACCAAATACATAACGTCAGTAGAAAAAAACAGAAAAATTACTCTATAAGGTTGCTGAAGTAGCCAGATAGTCTCAGGAAATCTTACAAGGTAGGGATTGGGTATTTGGTCATCTCTTTAAAGAGGTTATAATGTTTAGTACGGTGCTTTTTGAATGGATCTTCATACAACAATAAAGGAAGTTTCGAAAAGTTGTCTGAATTTAATCATTAGTTTATGCAAAATAACATATGTAAAATTCTATCAAACATTATATTGAAATGTTTTTTCTCGTTCATCAAATATTTACAAATTTAAATTTTTTCTTTTGCATTTATTATTATAGTTAAGACAATTTTTTTATTGTTTAGGCGAGTATTATTTAACGTAAGCGTACAAATTCATTAAGATATCGTTGAGGATATCAACATTTTATTAGTTCTTAGTTTCTTTTCTAAGTTTGAATATACAATACGAGGGTTGGAAGGACATTTTCTAATATCGGAAAAAATTTAGATGACATGAATACATCATGTTTAAAAAGATCAATCATTGTTAATGATTGTAAAATAATAATTGTACTATTTAATATGTTAAATGTTCTCTAATCAACAAAGAGGTTGAATGCAACATACAATCGACATAAAATTTGTATAGGATTGAGATAAGTATCCAACCCAGGAGTAGTTGAGTTCTTAGTCGAATTGCTAGGGGGGAAGATAGAGACCCTTCAATATCAGGGGTTATTGGCAGGTGCCAAAGCTAATAAAATATTTTATTGATATAACCTCATACATTTACTAAAATGCTATTCAATACAAGTGTAATGCAATTTTTACAGACAAGAAATTTTAAAAAAACTTGGGTGTTTCTTTGCTATGAAACACATTTCTTCTAATAAACATTACACTTTTTTATTACTTTTGTTCTTTTCTATAGTTCGTTAGTTAGTTAGTTAAAAATTCAGGCAAAAGATTCAAAAATGTTTATGTGAACTTAATGAATGATCCTGCATTCTATAAAATTATTATAATTTATGTAAATTTCATTGACAGATGTATAATATCCCATTAAGTTGTCGTGAGCAAATGTTAGCAAACGACATAATCTATCTGTTGTATTTAGCATTTAGGATTTTATGTATATCAATAAACTGTCTGCCCATACTTATTTACAATACAGCATTGCTCTATTTTGACACAAGACTAGCTTCACTCCTACATGCTTCCTCACGTGACCCCTTATGTTGTAATATTTTGAGGCATTCTTAAATTTCACATCGTTAAGTAATAATACAAATGAGGCTGAATTTTGATCATCAACCATCATGTATGTAATACTGTGTTTTCTCAATGATTTCACAGCACCCAGGGGGGGATGAAATTGATTTCAGGGGGAAATTATTTAATAATAGCCATTAAATGAAGGTCACATGTGTACACTTTTCATGTAATAGTGGTAATACTGACATACATTTGAATTCATTGTCTTTGGTATATGTCAAAAAAATTAGCAGAAAGAAGATAGAACATAAGTCATATGTTTTTGGTGGCACTGCAAATCTAAATAACCTCATGACCTCCATAGGAACTACGAATTACCCAAGCAGAGACAAATATTTATACTAAATCCTCAGTAATGATTGTAAAATTAATAGCAATATGGCTCATAGAGCTACACCAGTCTGGCTCAAGTGGAGGCAATTCATAAGTGTCATGTGTGATAAAAAAATGCGACTTAAAGTCAAAGAGAAAATAAACAAAGGAACTATAAGACTTACAGTTTTGTACACTTCAGATAGTTGGCAACCCACAAACAACACCTCAACCAACTGCATGTAACAAAAATGCACTCGTTACGCAGCAGGTATTGCACCACTTCAAAAATTAGAAATCAGTTTATAAGAAGGAGTTTTAATATATTGTTTGTGGATAGTTTTATCATGTGGTAACAGGTGGCGTGAGCCATTTTTGCTAATTTTTATTTAAAATTACGATAACTTTAATTTTACATATTTTTTGCTATGATTTTTTTTGTGATTTACTGTAAAATGTACAATGTACTGAATTATTTTCTTTAAATTTTTAGACCCAAAATTGTTAGGCCCAAAAATTTGTTCATTTCTTCGATTGTAATATCTAGCCATTTGATAGCTCTGAATAGCTCAATATTTTGACGATACCTGTAACGATATCTGTTTGATTCATTAACTAAGTATTGAAAAAAATCATCTTTTATAAATGATTCAACCATATCAACCAGAGAATCTGGAGCGAGAGATTCTCTTTCCATTTGAAATAGCTCCAGGACGACCCATAATACCTTGAAGAACTAGAGGCCCATCAGACAAAGACTTGAAGATATAGTTTGGTAAGTAAAATTTGTTGGTAGGGGGATATCTTCACTGCCGCTTTCATTGTCACTTTCCAATACTGAAATATTTTCGATACCACTTCGATAGTCGAAGCCAGGTTTGGGCAGGTTTTCCCTCTGTTTAAGTTAGTGAGATTATTGTAAGGGAGCAGTGTAGTTTTTAGTTAGACCATTTTGTTAATTTGCCAACACAACAATATAAAATTCACTTTAAAAGTAGAATTCGATAATAACCTAATCTTTTTAGATATCACATTAGAATGCAAAAACGATTATCATAAATTTAGTATATTTAGAAAAGACACATTTACCAACTCCATAATGAATGGTCATTCACAACACCCTTGATCCCATAAGTTAGCAGCCTTCCATTCGATGATTCACGGAGCATTAACCATCCCACTAGGAAAACCTAATTTACGTAAAGAAATAAAAACTAATAAACAAATCACAGTAAATAATAATTATAATCCATATACTGTCACAAAACTGTACCAGAATAAATTACGAAAAATACTAATCCAAGAAATATACCTGGTCGTACCAAATAATAATAAAATTTACTATAAATCCATTCTATACATAGGTAATGTTTCAATTAAACTAGGAAAACTCTTAACTAATAATAAATAATACAACATGTGCTTATAGTACTTTAAATAACTTGAGTGAAACCCTTATTAATAATAAAAAATAAATAGATAAGTATAAAAAGAGTGGTATCTATAAACTTAAATGTAACGACTGTAATGGTATATACATAGAAGAGATTCTACAACTAGATATAAAGAACACATTGCCAGCTGGCGAAATAACAAACCAGACACCTCTCACCTTGCAAAACACTTCATTGAAAATAACTATCACCCTCATACCGATAATGCGCCCTGTGTATTACAAATAAATAGAAAAAGCAATAAACTCAATATCCTACAAACATTAGAAATAAATACACATAAAAGAGACACCAAAGTTAGCATATTAAATGAACAAGTAAATACAATATCATCACCCATAATTAATATCTTCTAGGCATAATTTAGTTAGACAACATTGATACTGCAGTACACTTCAAATTGTTTTAGCCAGGCTACAAATCAAAATAAAATAAAAAAAGAAAAAAATAAAACAATAAAATTGCAAGGGTACTTGATTGTTCTAACTATCAAGCACCCTTGCCATTGTATAAATATATTATTGAGAATAATATCCACTTATTTTATTACATACAGCAGAATATTTGCTTTGTGTGACCTCTTAGAATAGCATCAATTTTATTTATTACCATCACTAAAATACTTGTATATTGTATAACTTTCGTAAATCTAATAAAAGTTACACTGCTCCCCTACAATAAACTTACTAAAGTAAGCAGTGGGAAAACCTGTACAAATCTGGTTTCCGCTATTGTTTTGTGTAATACATAAAAGCTGTTGGAAGTTCCTAAGAGTTAATCTTTGCTAATTGCCCACCTGAAGATGATGTAATACTACAAAATCTATGTCGTAGTAAAGAAATTAAAGAAAGTAGAAATAATTCTACATCACGTAGTTTCATTGAATTGTGAATAATGAATTTCTACAAAATGAACGCCAAAATATAAACTTAAAGCTAACATAGCACAAAACCTTGCTTGGTGGAAGAGAAGGACAAAGAAGGAAGACGGCAAGTAAATGGGACAAATGGTCCTGGACAGTATTAGCCTTTGGTACATATAAAAATGCTGGAAGTCCCAGTACTATTTGATAACTCTGAGCTCGCTCTGAAAATATTGATAAGCAAAAAAATAAAATAATTAGTTTAACTTGAAACTAAGAAGCTTACCTTCACCTGCAATATATACCCATCCCTAAAGCGATTATCTGTAATTTTGTATTAGAGAAAACATTTACATACTAATGTGTAATTATAATGTGTAGGAATACAGTTAAGGTCACATTTATTTATTCTATATAAAGGCAAGGCTAGCTTTGCTCCTGCATGCTTCTTAATACTAGCATTAAAGAAATATGAAAGGAATTTAGTCAGTTGTAAAGCCATAAAAAATACTTCACTTACGTAATTCATCATTGACTTGCATTGAAGTCAAATGAGATTTCGTAGTTTCTATCTGCAAGTACATTTTCTCACAAATGAGACACACAGCTACCAATGAGACAGTGGTGGAATGGCCATATAATGTAAGTGGTGAAAAGCAACATGTTCCATCTCTGAAATATTGTCTTTATTAATGTACACGGCACAAAAAGGAATAAAATTTTATATATCTAAGTTTATGTATAGAAAAAATTTAATTCATCATTTTTATTTAAGGGCAAAGTTTGCTTGGACAGATCTCTTTCAAGTCTATTGCAGCTTGCTAAACATTTAATTGAGTGTATATACCTCCCTTTCTATCTTTGCAACACAATTTTGACACCATTCCATACAAATATGTGGGGTAATTTAAATTTTGTCACTTCACCATACATTCATAACTGATTTTAGTTATAAAATTTCAATTTAAGATTATGTAAAGGTAGTAAGACACAATCAATTATATAAGGGTATGAAAATAAAACAGTTATAAAAATGAAATACAACAAAAAAATTAGGAATAAAAAGAAATAAATCAAAGGCTGTAAATACCAAGATTATGTGAACAATAAAAACAAATAAAATATGTCAACCAGGTGCAACAACAGCCTATTCAATAAGAGCAACTCTAATAATAACTTCCTAGCTAAAATAAAAACATCTGAATTCAAACATTGCTAGGTGTAGCTCTCTTTGTGACATCACTATATTTATCCTTTATTTATTATTTATCCTGGGTTTCCTTCATTTATACAAAAATATTAAATAAATACATATGAAAAATTATATATTTAAATTAAAGAAACCTACACTACTGTTTAAAGCTTCATTGACTGTATCTTAAAAGTTCCTCATAAGCGTATTTTCAATACCTGAAGAATTTATAAGTTTATAAAATAAGTTTTTACCCTATATTAATTACGATTGTGTCATCATTTTCTGTTTATAACTTTGTAGTTTATTAAACTTGTAGTCGCAAGTAATGTATGAATTAAAAGCTAATATATGAGTTATAAATACTTACGTTATATTTTAAATTTTCAAGGAAACTATATGTGTTAATGAGTATGCTAGAAAATATCAGAATGAATGACATGAATAGCTGAAAAAAATGGAAAATGTTAATTTATAACAACGCTTATTTGAAGTTATTGAATTTATATATATTAAACATTTTATTAAAGTTATTATTTTTTTAAATTCTATTAAAAAACTTTATTTAACATATTCAATACAAACCTGAAATTCAAACATCTTGTTTAGATGATGGCATAGATCTAAGAAAAGAATGTAGAATTGAGATAAATTATAAATGGAATTTTCATTTAGAGGCAATGCAATTGTAAAATGATTATTATGTTGTGGACTCCCAAATATGTCATCGACAGACGCGATCATGTTTTCTCTATTTTTAAAGTCAAAGAAAATATTCAACACTTCGACACGTTTAGCTATACTATATTATATCAAACAGAACAATGTTATTTCTAAATCAAAAATAATGGAAGCAATATTATTGAACGTAGAACAAATAAAAACGTAGAGACCATGTGATATTCCTCCAATTACGAGATCAAAAGTGGCATAAAGAATATGATATGGTATTAGAAGGCCGATAACGATGAAATTTCGGTATTTATCGAGTCTCAAAAAATGTTTTCTGTGCTCTGATTTGAAAAACAAACTTTCAAATACATTTCTGGCACAAACTATTTCAAGTAACAACAAAGGCAGAGCATGAATTATCTGAAGTGTCTTGAATGCTATAAAGGTGTATTCATCGATTGAAATAAAAATTCTATTGGTTAAGACCAAAAAGCTAGAAGCTACATACAACACAATCATTATTTTTATTATTAAAACACTATATAACTTTTGACACCATAATGTAAACGTGGTGGGAACTCTGTTTGCAGTTTTCCTGCAAACACCAAACACATGCTGATATATTAAAATTGGCCAAAGAGTATTTTCAATTGATTCGTTGTTCATTTTGATTCTTGGAAAATATTTCAACAAAATTTCAACACAAGTGTCTTATTGAGTATTTAAAAATACAAGTGACATTTACTATGCTGTTTAAAAGTCTTCTGTGTAAACATCCATTAGTTTATTACTTTGTAGAATCAATTGAGCGCTTAACACAGGTAACCAAATATAATATTGATCTTTTTGATGTGGAAACTTATTGACCCTAAATTCCATGTTAATATAAAATGTAGGTAATGAAATGCAATAAACATCATTTTCAATTGCTATAAAATTTTATGATGTATGTTCCTACATTATCCATAAATAGATTAAATATTTTCAGACAACCTTGCTACTTAACGGCCATTGGCATCTGACAACAGCCTTCTAGACGACAGAGATAAATTGATTACTATTACAAAGAGAATACAGTAAATAAAATCCTTTTATATATTTTGTGCGTACGAGCATTTCAATTTATTTTCCTGAAAGAGAACCTGGTTTAATTCAGCTGATAATGGCATGAACTCTCTAGCTACAAAGGGCCATATGATGTAAATTGATAAAAATCTAATTTAAATAAGTAATGTTTACTTGTGGAGTTCATTACTGCCATGAAATTTAAAAAAAAGATTCTCAAATAAGCTTTCCAACTTCATTAAAAGATTTAAATACCTTTGTGTTGAGTATATATCTCCAGTAAAAGAATTAAATATGTTGCGGTTGAAAGTCGAGAGCAGCCTACTATTAGATCCTTAATCACAAGCCCACTGTAACTCCTCATTTTTACTTTTCAGTTCAATTTTTTCACACAGTCATGATTTAAATTTTTTAAATTATCCTTTTTCATGTTTATACTTCCAGTAACAATCAACAATTTGTTATAAATTATATTTTCATGGGTTTCCTCTATAATGAACTGAAAGTAAATGTAAAAATCTAAATCTGTCTTAAGTGGTGCATTCCCTTGATTGGTTTATTCTTGACATAACCATATTTACCTGTTATCACACTCACCTATATATGCCATCAACTATTCAAATTCACAAAAGGAAAAAGAGTTAATGTAAAGCCAAAGCTAATGTGTTATTCTAAGGATTGAAACAATAATAATTACAAACAGTCAACTATTCAAATACATAAAAACAAAACGAAGATCCTGTTAAGGTAAAGGGAAAGTCATTGTAATGTTTCCTGCAATTAATGGTTCCATCGACAATTATAAAATTTAGCTCAGAGAGTTCTACTCGCAGTGACAAGTGCACATATGTGTGTGCCTGTTCAAGTTACCAGCTCCCTGACATACACACCCACCTTGCTCCACGTAGTACTTGTCACTGCCTCACTCACTTGTTGACTTATATGTGCCACCAGCTGACTGAGCTGTAGGCAATTATTGGCAAACATTTAATACTTATTGCTGTTACACTAATTTTTAAAGTTTAATTTTGGGTCTTAATCATAATTACCCACATGGAGATTCCAAATAGATCACTTATTCGTTATTTATTATTTTTACTTTTCACTCTTTTAGTAAGTAGTTCGGTTACAAACATACATTTAATGGAAAAAATAAGAAGTCAATTTTAATTAGGTAAGCATGTTTCATACAAAATGTTAAAAACCCTCTTTCGTGTTGAATTTAATTTTTTCCCATTTATTTCCCTTAAAATAATTATATTTTATATTAATTACATAAGAAATGCAATGAATTCCAAGTTTTACATAAGTGAATCAATTATTGATTTATCTACTAATATCCTATTTTTTCATAGTTTTGGAGTACCTTATGTACTCCAAAACTAAAAAAAGATGACATATTAATCGGTGTATAAGAAATCATTGATTCACATATTTTAATGTGACATATTTAGAAATGTAATTAGTTTTCAAATAATCATTTAAAAAGATAATGCTTTATTCTGAGCTACTAATATTCGTAACGAAATTGGATTCTGTCTGTACCAGCATTAACATCAAACTTATATTTATAATAACATTTCAATTCCCACACAAAATATGTGTAGCGTAGTTGAGTAGTACTCTATTATTTCTCGACCCACTGATATGAGGAATATGAATTAGGACCAGAGTGTATACAAGAAACAAATTTATAAAAACTTTTGTCGGTTGCAAGGTATATTATAATAATGTAAAAGTTGCAATTGTTTACTTTCTCCCAATTAATTAATTGAAGGGAATTCTACATAAGTTCATATACTGTCAAAATTAAGCCCTGTTTGTTTATTTTAAGTTAATTTTTATATATATATAAAGTTATATTGTCATATTCAATTAATTAAAGTGGCTTGGACATAGTGCATTAGTATCGATATCAATCTGCATCAATTTAACAGGTAATTTAACACCATAATATATTTACAGCGATAATAATTATGGAAATTTTGGTTAATGAATGTAAATATTGGTTAAGGTTAAAATTTTTTGGAGAATACATATATATAAATATATACTTAATATATATATATATATATATATATATATATATATATATATATATATGTATATATATATATACATACATATATATATACATATATATATATATATATATATATATATGTATATATATATATATACATATATATATATACATATATATATATATATATATATATATACATATATGTATATATATACATATATATATATATATATATATATGTACTCATTATTTTTCTGTGACTGTAATTTTCAACTTTATTTTAAACTTGACGCAAAGTAAATACTTTACTTAAACTTATGTGGGTGTCTCAATATTTCGTAGAATATAATTTTAAGTTAAATATTGTCGATGGGAAAACTATCCCCTAACATGGAATTTGTTATTTGGTCTCTTTTCCTATATTTTTAGCTGAAACACGGCACCGTACGACGGTTGCAAACTTCTTGTATACAAAGCAATAAAACCTGTTTCATATATTGATTTGCACGTCGGCTATGTGCGATCGATAAAAAGAATACCTGGCCAGTGTCTTATGCGCTTTCTACTATTTAATAATCAACTAAGACAATTAAACCTAGAGATATCATGTTTTCCATTTTGTTGTTTGACTATCTTGTTGGTGTAAAAGAACAATACTCTTTTAAAATATAGGCAATAATGAATATAGTCTTGTATAGTGAAACATAGTCTTGTAGTCAGTGCAGGCATGTTGTTTACTTATTCATGGAAATTGTTTGTGACCTGGCTAGTAAATGGACTCGATATCTTCTAACTCGGCTTGCTAACTGGAATCATTTATTACTTTCATAATTTTATATTTATATCATTTAATTTATTAAATGGAAGCTTTTTTGAGAGCATTATAAAATCTGTTGGTGTTAATGTAAATCAAAAAGTGTGCTTTATTATCAATCATGTTTTGATGTCTTTGAGTGAATTTAAACAAAAAAACCAAACTAAAAGAACTTATTTGTAATAAGATGCGAGAACTCACTGTATATATAAGTTGTAGACGTGTGGTGTAAGTTTAGGAATGATAGCTAACATTAAAATGGTGTACAATGTTGTCCCCACGAAAAAATAAATGGACGTCATCCAGTAACTGGTCTAAATTATTTTGACAAAAGTGTTAACAAACAAATAGTTTTACCATTTTACTCTGTCATCAAAATATTGGAAATATCAAAGGAGCTTATTGGGGGTTTTCAGTGTTGTAAAACTTCAATTCAGAAAATTTTGAAAGAACTTAGTTATAAGTAAAAAACAACTCCAGATGGAAGAAAGCATTTGACGGAGAGATGTGACATGGTTTATGCTCAATTCAAGTTTTTAAGGAAGTCGAAGGAGTTGAAAGAGAGCGGAGATACGTGTCAAAGAATTTATCTTAACGCAACTTAGCTTAATCAGAATCCTTCAACAGAATCATTGTTTTAATCCTGATTATTGAGCTGAATCTGAACCTAATGTACTCTGAACCCACTGTATTCTGTGAAAAAGCATGTATTTTGTGGCATCAAAAATGTTTATCTACAGTTGTCAACTAGCTATACCAAGCATATAACATTCATATTCAATTTATTTTATGAGAATCACATTTGGCAAGGTCTCACGAGATAGTCAGTTTTAAATTTTAATCATGTTTTATATATTTTTTTCTCCTATGACTGCCAAAAGTTAAGACCAAAGTTTCAAAATTTTTGTTCAATGTAGAATAATTAGATAATAAGTTACAATTGAAAAAAATTGTAAAGCATACCACCTCACGGCTTAATTAAAAGACTTCTCATATAAAACGAGTTACATGAAGTTTTATAATACAATTCATGAATACAACACTTGAAAGAAGATGACTGTAAATAAATGGTATCATATAGAGGAAGACCGGCATCATTTGTACCCAGAGTACCTTCCTACAGTACTTATAAAACATTAAAAATAGACATATAGACCCTTTGCATGTGTGAGTAAGTTGAGTAGCCGCCATTTTTCACTATACTTTCGCACCATTCGCACCGGTGACAGTGAACTGACAGGCCACATTGTATTTTTGTACTATGTAAGTAAATTTTTTCATTAATGTTTTTGTCAATTGTTTCAATGAATGTATAAAATTTTTCGACACTGTGTTTTTTCAATAAGTAATACATATCCCTTAGATATGTTTTTAATGACTAATTTATCTAGTTTGCATATCAATATTAAAAGAGATTTTATTTCATTATTATTTGGTTAATATGCTACTTTCGATTCAGAATCATGTGAGATTTCGGAACCATGTGGGGCACATTCATACGCATGTGAAGGTGCCCAACCTGATACAATAGACAATGTGATTGTTAATGGTTTATTTTGTGTCCTATTAATGACAAACCTTGTAAGTCAATATAGAATCGGCTGTTTCTATTACCTTGTCGTCGATATGTACCTATATTTTATAATACCTATTATTTTTTTGTAGAAACATGGTATGAAGTTATAAACCAAAGAGGATTCATAGCCAAGCACCAGATGAAAAGTCTATACAGTCAGGAATACAGGATATAGTACAAGGAATATTATCATACAGAAAAGCTGTGGATAAGTATAACCTAAAACTAACGATGAAGCATCTAGCAACTGTACATTTGTTTCACAATATACAAGTTTCCAAGTTTTTTCTGTTGAAGAAGAAAAGTTGATAAATGAAAATATTGTCAAATGTTGTAAGATGCACTATGCACTCATGACAATTTAGGTAAAAAAGCTGGCATATGAGTACGCCAAATCTTTGAATTTGAGATATCCAGCGAATTGGGAATAAATTAAATTTTCCATGGAAGATTGGATGTATGGATTTTGTAGTAGAAACCCAGACCTCAGCTTATGAAAGCCCCAAAACACAAGTGTGGTCAGATTTTTTGCTTTCAATAAAACATTGGTTACTGAGTATTACACTAACTTGAAGACCGTCTTTAATCAACATTTTTATCTGCTGATAGAATTTATAATTTTGACGAATCAGGAGTGTCCACAGTTCTAGCTACTCCCAAAGTCTTAGCTCCAAGAAATCAAAAACAAGTCGGATAGATTGTATCAGCGGAAAGAGGTAAACTTGTCCCTTTTGATGGTATCACATCGGCCAGTGGAAATACAATCCCTCCACTCTTCGTGTTTCCATGCGTGCATTATATAGATATCTTTCTCGAAGGTACATCAGAAGGCAGTCTTGGGGCTGTGAGTAAAAGCGGCTGGATAAATAATGATATATTTATCTCCTTTTTAAAACATATACAAAAGCACACACTTTGTACAAAAGATAACCCTATATTATTATTGTATGAGAATCACAAGAGTCATATTACTCTGGAAGCCATCAAATATGCTAAAGAAAATGGCATAGTTTACCTATGTTTCACACCACACATATTGCATTATCTTCAACCACTTGACATTGGAGTCTTTGGACACTTTAAATCAAAACACAAAACTGCCTCCAATAATTGGCATATTATGAATCCTAGAAAAGCACGGAGCATTTTCAATATTCCTAAACTTGTGAAAATTGCATATTTCGAATCATTCAAGAAAAAAAATATCACAAGTGGGGTACTCCTGGAATATGGCACCTTAATGAATTAACTTTTAGTGATGAAGATTTTACCCAAACTGAGGTGTATATACATCAGGCAATTTGGACCATACTCGAACTAATCAGAACATCACTGATAATTTGGCAACACCGCAACTTATTGTCGATGATCTTTGCCAACCCTCATTCTCTGCGACACAGGATTTCTTAGAGGTTCCGCAAGAATCCCAAACATGTAAGTCACCGAGTTTAACTGCTGCTTGTGAATTGCAAAGATCAAATATAAATATCTGTGAACAAGAAGCTTTAGATAATCCACCAATCCATTAAATTGTAACACCAAAAAAACCTTTTTTAACTCCAGAGACAATCCGACTGTATCCAACTGCTGCAAGAAATAAAAATCAAAACAAGGGAAGACAGCCAGGCAAATCATATATTTATACTAATACTCGTGAAAAAAAAAACAAATTGAAGACAAACACAAAAAAACAAATGAAGAAACTAGAACAGGAAAGAGGAGCTAGAGCCAAGCAAATGAAATGTGTTTGAGAGGATTTCAATTTAAAAACAAAGAGTAAAGAGTAGAAACAGAGAACAGAAAAACCTAAAGAGTGATGCATCAGAAAATGATATAAACTTGCAAGAGATTTAACTTCCATAGTAGATGAAGATAAAACTGGTTGTGACGATTTTAAAATGGACACAAGACAGTTGACACTTGATGTGATACCAGACAACATTAAAGATAATTCTTTTATTTTAGTCAAGTTCCCAAAGAAAAAATCTGTCGTTTATTATATAGAAAAGGTTATGAGTCGCTATAGTCAGACCGAATTTAAGGTCTCTTATTTAAGAAAGAAACTAAGACTGTCATGGACATTTATTTTCTCATATGTTGAAGATATGCATACTGTTTATATCATTGATGTTGAAATGATTCTACCAAGCCACCATTAGTTTTTATTTCTAGAACTTCCAAATTGTTCACTCACTCAGTCGATTTGTCTAAATTTAACGTTCAATAGAGTCTTCATATCGTTATTTGATGGCAAACTCTTTAAAGAGTGAATCCGCACCAAAGATTTGATTGATCTCTTAGTTTTAGTTATATTTATATTAAGTAGAATTTATAAAGGCATAATCGTCATCTATTTTTGTTAACTACATGAAAAGACATTTAATTTTTGATAATTAGAAGAGAGATCATTTAGTTTTTGTTTTTCTTGACTAGAAGTCATTTGTTTTTGTTGCCTGAAGAGTATGTATTTAATTTTATTGCCTATTAAAAGAATTTGGATACTATTTGCAGATTTATTCACTTGTACGAAACTACCTCATTGCGTCTAAAGGTGCCCCTGATACTGTATGAAAGTACCCCACATTTGGGGTAGATTCGTATGCATTTTAGATTAAGTTTAAATGGTAATTATGCATTAAATATGAGATATAACCACCTATCAATTTCTTATATTAATCTCAGATAAATATAGTAGTACTATATGTAATCAGCTAATTTTTCAAAGAAATAGTTGGAATGGAAAAAATAAAATATAAAAACTGTAGGAAGAGTCTCTACCTTCCCCTACATTGTAATTATGTTGCTACTAAGAAATGTGAAATATGAGACAATGAAATCACAGTGTCCTACATTTTCACATAAAAAGTTTGTCAAACATTTATTTTTTGATGGAAGTTGGTATTCTTTCAGAGCAATTATTTGTTTAGTTACAAAATAACATGGTGGTACAACAGTTATATTGTGTAATTGTGTGGGTACTTTCATTTATTAAATAATTAAGACACGGGTTTCCTATTTCTATGATTGTTTTTATTATCTAGATTTGCAACTTTTTGTATACAAAGTCAGTTTGCATATTTAATACATAAGTTGGGGTTTTATTGTAAATTTTTTACCTTTATGGTTTTTATTGACAATTTACAAATTAACTGGTTTTGAAATTGTTTTGAATTGAATTTTAAAGCTTGTTTTTGATATGACTACAAATTAAGATTTTTTTAGGAAAAAAAAAACAAATTTGGAATTAAATAAAATTTATTATATATTTAAAATCCTTCTTTTATTAATTTTAAAAATTCAATTAATAAAACAAGGATTTCATTTTAAATCACAAAATATGCACTTTTATTTTTAGAATAGCTACATATGCTTATTAATACATACATTACATATATAAATAAATATATATATATATATTTATATATATATATATATATATATATATATATAACTCAACTAATTAACCGATCAAAGGACATAGCAGGATTTGCCAAGCTATAATCATACGTTGTGCTTCCAGGAGAGGTATCATTGTATGAATTTTTGTCACCGTGAGATTCCCATAGGGTCAGAAATGGTATTTGATCCAAAAATAATTAATTTTTTTAATCCATATTTTGGCTGACCAAAGTACTTCTGCTTTTGTTGAATGTTTACTTGACTTCAGAGTTCTTATTAAGAAAAATGGTGACCATTTAACTATTTATTAGCACAAACAAATTAACTCCCTTCTCCATGAGGTACAGCATCCATCTTTTACAGTATTTATTAGATTCCTATTTGATCACTTGATTGTTTGCAAGGAAAAGTCTGTAAGTTTGACTTTATGATAAATTAACTCATATTAGATATCTCGAATTTCTAAATCCGTAATTCAATTAGTATCTAAATTTAATAAGACAAATGCATGGTATTAGTGTATAGTCTATATAACTATTATCTAAAGCTGAATGCTTAAGGATGTTGTCATCAATTTTTTTTTATCACACTCATACAGCACTCAATTATTAACCTCTCCATGAAATTCATTAAATATTCATTATTTTCATTAAAGATACAGTTCTTCTATTGAAGCAGCTCACATGATACAGAAGTCGGTTTGATTGGAAAAATATGTTGGAAAAATACATTTGGAACAAAAGCTTTGTTCAGGTAGAAAGTAAATATTTTGCTGCAACTTGCATATTTTCTCAACTTACATTTTTTCTCAAAAAAGAAGTAAAATTCTTTTAGATTTTCTTATTGGTGGATTTGTCCATTCCATCTTTGAAACATTTCAAATGAAATCAGTCTAGCGATCTGATGTAAACAATTATTTAAACACGACACGTAACTTTGGGAAAATTACAAAAATATAACTATATAGTGCAAAAACTAAAATTTAATTATTAATGTTTGCTAATACAAGTGCGAACATGGTAATGTTATCCTAAAAAACATCAGCAATAAACTGTTACATTTTTTATTATCTCCAAACTGCGAAAGTTAAATTAAAAAATTACATATAAGTAAAAATTTATAAAATAAACTAATATAAAAATTATGTACCACAATACCCACACTTCAGTTTGTACATCTCTGTGAACTAGAATTTGAAGTTACAGATAACCATAAGTTACCCATAGTTAAAAGTTATAAAAAAGTAATATACAATGTACAAATTTACCAATTAAATTATTGTTGATGTTACTAAGTAGGTAAAAAAGCGAGAAATAGTTATAAATTTAAAGAATATGTGAAACTCACCTTCCACAAAGAATTGTTTATGTAATGAAAAAGTTTAATCTAAAACTAAATTAAATAAAGTGATATAAAATTAAATTTATGCCATTAATAATTACAATAATTTAATTTAAGCCCCTAAATTGAACAATGACAATAATATATGAAACAACAAGATTAAAAAAACTAGGCAGCAACAATATACTCAGGTCAAAGAGTTGGCACATTGAAAAAATTCCATTGTTACTCTGATGTATGATTTCTTCAAGTGTTGCCAGTTCATTATCGATTGAAGGACCTTAAATAACAGTAATATGTTAAAAATGCAAAATTTTAGTTTGAAATTTGTTTGTATGGAGTCAGAAATAAAATTGATTTATATACAATTATAAAATATCCATAGTGATATGTAAATTTACAAGTTGTGTATATGTGTTGATAGACACATTCATACGCATAACTTTCTTTGTTAAACAGTTTACTCCTTTACTTTGAATCAAGTCAAACTGTTTATCTTCAAGTTAGCCACTTAACATTCCAATGTTGCTAAACTACTTTGGAATGTTAAGACAGATACCCAAATGATACGTGGTGTTAATGGTACTTTTGAAATTAACTTTAAGCATCCTGTTGATCCGGATGTAGGGACAAGAAGTTATTTAATTATTTGCACGTAAGTAAGAAAGTAAAATCTACATTATTTATTTTTTCCTCTATCATGTGGAAACATTTTTTATTTTATAAAAGATATTTCTAATTTTAGTAATTCAATTTTATTTACTTAACAAACAAATCAAAATCCATTGAATGTAGTCATGTCATGGTATACAAAGAACTCATGGAAAAGGAACGAAATGAGTCACATATTTTCTAATATGAGTCTCATGTGGCAGTTAGTTAATTATGTAAAAAGTAAAATGGCTAATGTGATTTCTTCTTTAGTCAAAGTTAAATATAATAAACAATACTTATCAAAGGATAAACAATATTTTAATGTATAGAAAATGATTGCAGCTTCACAACCAATGTTTCAAGAGAAATAAATAGGTATAACCGCTAGCATGGAACAATTTCCATTACAACTGTAGCAACAAGAAAGATTAAAAAATGAATAACCTATTATATAATAAATGTTACTGAAGGTGTATATCGCATTCGTTAGGCGAATATCGCAGTTGTTTTCTCTTTATTATTAAATGGGTAATAGGATCAAAGGGTATATTGATTTAGGATTATATGATTGTAAATTGAATGAATACTCCATAAGCAAGAACCTGCATTATGTATTACATACCAGTTTCCCCTACACTGCCTAATTTGTTCATAATGAGCATCAAATAAGCCATCAAAAACCTACCACAAAATGTTAAATTGCTTTAGTTATTATTAATAGAGTCTAACTTAAAATTGTTTCATCCCTCAAAATATTTAGTTTTTAGATGTACAGGAAGATGAACAGTGCTTTGCCGCACTTGTTGTTCTGTTTATGCAGTCAATTGTTGGAGAATTGCAAGTTGATGTGCGTGCAATTGACACTTTAATTTGTTCACAATTGGAAAATAAATATTATTTTAATCAGAATGAGTTTAGCTGCCATTGGGCCTAACCTTATTGACCATTAATAGATTTATGCTGTTAGATAGCTTGTTATCTTGTCATAGATTGTACGATGGGTGATCTGTTCATGTATTTATCACAAGAAAAAAGTCTTATGTGGTTGTATTTTATCATTATTGGAAAGGTTGGAATTAAAATTATTTTTCTCATGAAAAATTCCAGTCACAAAATGCAGGCTCATAATACTGACTGTTATTTAAAAGTGAATGCCAACTACTGTGAAAAATATTAGCTCAAAGAGTTCTTTGTTGATCGACTTCAATAAATACCAGAAGATAAACAAACACACATTTTCACATTTATATATTAGATGAAATTGCTAAATTAGAAAAGAAATAAGGTTTAGTATGAATCACTTGCCTATTTAAATCCAAATAATACCATATACAAATAAATGATATAAGGTGATGCTTTTCACATAGTATAAAATGAATGTCTTAAATGTGCATAAATTAATACTTACACGTTTGGGGCGGAAAATGGTGTTAGGCCTCGGTGGTGCATAATTATGCTAGTAGGTATATACCTAGAAAAAGCTGAGTTAGAGCCGGTAGCGTACGCCTAAGTGTGCATGATTAGGCTATCAGACACGCATCATAAAGTCCTATCTTACACGTCCTAGCCACTGCCAAATTGCCGCCGCAGTCTGGTAGTGGACTCACATTTGTGTGTCGTCCCATTCCCCGGGCAATGTCATGGTCAACAGCGAGTCTTGCACAACACATCTACCTCGTGACCTTGATAGCAAAGTAAGAAGGGTATAGCAAAGTTTATAGTCGAACTTAAACCAAATGACACAAATAAAAATATATACCAAGTAAAGAGCCTCCTAAACTGTAAAATAGCTTTCGAACCCCCCCGCCCTAAACGAGAAATACCCCAATGTGCCAAATGTCAACAGTACGGACACACTAAGACTTATTGCCATCGAAACCCAAAGTGTATTAAGTGTGCAGGAGATCATCTCTCAATTGATTGTCCTCGGAAGACTCGATCCGACCAAGTGAAATGTGTCCTTTGCAATGGAAATCATCCGTCTAACTACAAGGGATGTCAAGTGTACAAACAACTGCAGAAACTTAAACTATCCGGCAAACCCGAAATAGTACACAAACGTCAGCTGTCACTACCCGCACCTTCTCAACCAACTGAACAGACAACACGGCCTCTGAAACATCAAACTCAACGAAAATATAGTGACATCCTGATTGGAAAACCTAACGAGCCTGACGAACAAGAAAAGATGACACAAATCAACTCTGACAGAAACGACATTCAGGAATTAATGACTATGATAAAGCAAATGATGCAACAGCTAACTACTATGACCAACCTACTTATAACACTTACGACGAAATTGACAAATTCGATTCACTAAAAATTGTAATCTGGAATGCCAATGGGCTGTCACAACAAACCCTTGAGGTGAAAGCTTTTTTAGAATTACACAAAGTAGACATACTTCTGATATCAGAAACACACTTGACTGTAAAGAGTCATTTTAATTTACGATCATACACATTTTACCATACGATGCACCCTGCTGGCAATGCACGTGGAGGTAGCGGCATACTAATAAAAAACAATATAAAACATCACGAGACTGCTAATTATTGCACAAATGAAATACAAACCACAAACATAGTGATTGAAGACTGGGCTGGACCACTCACAATCTCAGCGGTATACAGCCCTCCGAAAAATAAGATAAAACAGGATGATTATGAGAAATTCTTCATCACCTTAGGACTCCGATTTGTGGCCGGAGGCGACTACAACGCCAAACACTCGTATTGGGGCTCACGTATAATAACACCAAAGGGCCGGCAGCTACTCAGAGCTGTTGAAAACTTAAGCCTATCTTGCATATCTCCTGGTGAACCAACTTATTGGCCCACTGACGTAAACAAGAAGCCTGACCTTTTAGACTTCCTAATAACAAAGGGTATAGGTAGCACATATTTCACGTGCAAATGTATACCTGAACTCTCTTCAGATCACTCTCCGGTTGAAATACTATTGAAGAGAAATATAACACAAATAACTAACACACTCCGGTTATATAACAAAAAAACCGACTGGCACTGCTTCCGAGAGTCAATATCAGGATCTCTGAACATGAACCTACCACTTAAAACACCGGCTGATATAGAAGAAGCCGTTGAACATTTCAATTATTGTATCCAGCAATCTGCTTGGCTCGCTACACCTGGAACCACGAATAAAATACCCAACGCACTAAGGTACCCAGCCAATATCAGAGAAATGGTTGCAAAGAAGCGAAAAGCTCGTAAACTTTGGCAACAAACTCGTTTTCCTAAAGACAAGGCTCGTCTTAATTCACTGGCCTCTGAGCTGAGAAAACTATTATGGGATGACCGAAATCAAAATATCCAGGAATACCTTAGAGAGTTAGATCCCACTGCTGCGACCGACTACTCATTGTGGAAGGCAACTAAAAAACTTAAGCGTCCCATGATATCCCGACCACCAATACGCAAAACAGATAACAGCTGGGCTACCAAAGATTCTGACAAAGCGCAGACATTCGCTGATCATCTCCAAAATGTTTTCCTGCCAAATCCCGATCAAGGTTCTACTCAGACAGAATCCGTATCGAAGTTCCTAAACGAAACACATCAAATGAATCAATTATGCTTTCCCATTAAAAGTTTCTCTAAACATGAAGTTCAACAAGCAATTAAAAAACTTGATGTTAACAAGGCTCCTGGGTATGACTTGATAACTGCTGGAATTTTGAGGGAATTGCCTGACAACGGTGTAACTTTCTTAACTTACATTTATAACTCTATCCTGAGAACTTCATCAGTACCAAGCCAATGGAAAGTTGCTTCAATTATTATGGTACCTAAACCTGGAAAAAACTCAGAAGATGTAAAATCCTACAGGCCCATTAGCTTGTTACCAATTCCCTCAAAAATAATGGAGATGCTGTTTCTAGGCAGATTGATGCCGATAATAAAGGAAAGAAACCTGATCCCAGATCATCAGTTTGGCTTCAGACGGCAACATGGTACAATAGAGCAAGTACATAGGCAGGTTAACAGCATTAATAGCGCTTTTGAACAAAAACAATATTGTACTGTTACATTTTTGGACATATCCCAGGCCTTTGACCGTGTGTGGCATGACGGACTCCTATACAAAATTAAAAAAGCCCTTCCACTAGAATACTATCAGTTTGTCAGGTCATACCTGGAAAACCGTCACTACTTCGTGAAGCAAGGTGAAGAAGTAACCCCATTATACAAAATCCGTGCAGGTGTACCACAGGGCAGTGTATTGGGTCCCACTCTGTATATTCTATATACTGCTGACTTACCTACCTCTGATGTGACTATAACAGGCACTTTCGCTGATGATACGGCAGTTCTGTCATCAGATATTCTACCAGCAAGGGCTACTCAAAAGCTTCAAAAGAGTCTTGATAACATTGCGAGATGGCTTAGAGATTGGCGTATAAAAGCCAATGAATCGAAATCGGTCCAGGTGACTTTCACTAATCAACGAAGCATTTGCCCACCAGTCACGTTAAATGGAGTTCACGTACCACAAAAGGACGAAGCGAAGTACTTAGGAATGCACCTTGACAAAAGACTAACGTGGAGGAAACAAATTTTCACCAAACGCCTGGCAATGGGTCAACTGGTTCGCAAAATGTACTGGATGTTAAACAAAAACTCGCAACTATCATTGGAGAACAAATTATTGTTGTATAAAGTTATAATTAAGCCCATATGGTGTTATGGATTGCAGCTATGGGGTACATCAGCAAACTCAAATATTGAAATCCTCCAAAGATTTCAATCTAAAATGCTACGCATGATAGCAAATGCTCCATGGTATATAACAAATGACAGATTGCACCACGACCTAAACATAAAGACAGTTAAGCAAGTGATACAAGATCAAACGATAACGTACAATACGAGATTAGCTCACCACCCTAATGTACTTGCAAAGAACTTGATGAATGCACCAATAATACCACGGAGGCTGAAACGGAAAAACCCACAAGACATAATAGTATAGTCTAATTGAGAGAAGCGGACTTGTCAATGGATAAGTATCGCACAAGTTAATATATTTATATAAGTTCCGAAATATTGCTGAATATCGATCCAGATAGATTGCAATGAAAAAAAAAAAAAAAAAAAAGAAAAAAACGTTTGGGGCAAAAGTCACAGTTTTGTAATGATTATTTTCAATTTACAAAATTCCAGAAACAATATCACATTGAAGGTGCAAAAAACCGTGAAGTCGATCCCCGAAATTGTCACCCATAGAATATAGGTAAACATTTCCACTGACCACAATTGCTAAAATATTCCTTGATTAGTAGCAATATTTTATATATATTCTACATTTTACTTTCCTGTATTAATTTCAAATGCTAATGCTTAATTAAATATACATCTATAAGGAAAAACTCATTCAAAGGGAGACACTATTAATTACTATCACAGGCAGAATTCAAATTACAATAACTGTATTATCACTATTACAACACGCATGTACAAGTTCAACACCAGTTGAATACAGTCAACGGATGAAAGGAAAGTTGAAACTACAAGCTGAAGTACCTGAAGCAGAAATTAAATTGCTAAATTAATACAAAAATTAAACGTATCTAAATGTCTTATTTATTCCAGTGTATTACAGAATACCTGTAGATTAAACATTTTGTTGAGTATACTGCATATTGAATTTAAAGTATTCAATATTTTTGCCACAACCAGTACATATTGGTATTACTTGAAACATCAAAGTGGTCATTCTCACTTAATTCATTGCTGACTACCACTCTGGGTAATACTAAATGGTTTGTATTATTACAAAACAATTCTCGATTCGTACAATCAAAGTAATTGTTTACCTCTTTTAACATTTGAATAATGGTAATTGTAAGTAGACACATTAGAAGCAGATCCAATCTATATAATGGAGAAAAAATTCAGATTTTCTAAACCAGCAAAAACTAATGATGTTAACTCGCTTGCAAATATAATAAATATACCCAACAACATCATGATTTTTAATTTTTTAAAGCATTTTATTCTAAACAAAATACTGTAATAAATAGAAATGTCATCAAATTTCCGTAAACAATCAGCAAATAATTTTTTTTGCCGAAATATATCAACAGATAAAACAAATATTAAATTAGTAATGTCATATATCTCTTAAAGCCACTCCATTAAATTTTTTTCAGTGTACAAAGAAATGTGGTAAAACCATGTGCCGATACCGATTCCCAAAATGATGAGAAAAATTAATGTTAGACTATAAATTTTCTTTAAGAATATTTTAATTACTCCGGTTTGTTGTTTCTAATTTGTTCAGAAATCGATTGATACCTAGAACTGCTTGTAACGCAGGTAGAAAGTGGATTGATTCCTTTAAACTATAACACAACATTTTTATCTGAATTGACTGTTTCTTCTACTTGATACATACAGAAAATGAAGCCCGTCTTCAATAATGTAAATACTGTATTACTGTAATATGGTATTATGGTAGGTAAATAAAATAGCTCGGTCTACTTTGGTAAAGTAAACAAGACAGTCGGCCTTTCCATATTAAAGTAAATTAATGATTTACCTGTCTAGTCTGAAATTATTTTCATTATTGTTCGAGGTCATGTGTAAAAGAAATGGACTTGAATTTATGAGTATTGTAAAGTCATAAATTTTAATTTTTGTTTGTATCTAATTAAATTGGAATACGAGATTTAAAAGTCAAACCTACCTACAGGTTTATATATTTAATAAACCTATTTGCATATTTATTTCAGTGTGACACAAGATAACATTGAAATAATTACACCGATAGCTTTATATGCAATTACATCAATCACTGGGTTTGGTACATATATTTGATTCAGCTAGGTTCTAAAATATGATGATTCTAAGATTCCCCACAGAATGATGTTTGATATATAGAAATAGGGAGAATATTTTGATATTTTTGGAAAATGATTCAAAGACATGTCCTAAAAATGTTTAAATTGGTATAAAACATAAGATGGAATGAGAAGATATTACAAAGAGCGGGGAGATGTAGGCAGCAAAGCAACAATATGATGTAGACACTTAGTTCCTGAGTCCAATAACTTTCATATGCTTTTATGAGTTAATTTCATATGCTGAGAAGCTATTCAGATAAAAATTAGGTTGGAGCAGAGGTTGACAAAAATAAGTTTTGTTTTGAATGAAAAGAAATTTTTAGAATATTTTAAAAGAGTTCAATTTAAGATCTGTGTTGGTACGAATACATCACATGATTTTACAAAGTTCCCACATAGTCGATACATGAAGAAAATAAAAAATAATGGTCGTATGAAATTGTCAGTGGCAAGTGACAAGCGCCAGGAGAGGTGAATTTTGTAGAGTTTATTATTATTTACATTGTTTGTGTTGTTAATTAACTTCAATATTGTACGATCGACAATCACAAGAAAAAACTAAGTTTAAGTTAACTCAAAATCCGCTAATGAATTGGCACTTCAATTTACAAGAAAACTTTCCAAAAAATACTTAATTAAATTTACATCAATTTTACCCTTATACAAATTAGCCTAGATTTTAATCTGAGTTACTTTTGTGAATCTATATGAACATAATCATATCTGGAATAAAAATAATAAGATTGCATCGATTAGAGATAGGTTCATTATCATGGAATATCACTGAATAATGTACATGTTTTTTTATAAAATATAGTCATTGGCACTTTATAATTAAATTGAAAACAAATCAGGCGTAAAAAATTTAATCTCTTCTCAAAAATATAACCTTAAGTAAATTTTGTTGTATGAGTATCTTAGATATGAGTACAATATTCACATCAATCTTTGAAAAATTAACAAACACAACAAAATCACAATTAGTGCACCGAAATACACTGTACTTAAGAAAAAGAGTAAAATTTTCTAGAGCCTTTATATCAGAATCATCCGTTGAAAACAACAATATTCCGACCATTAAAGTAATAGGGTTTTAAGTTATATTATTTTCAATGATTAAATAACTTTTTGTTTGAAATCATGTCAATATCTGAAAAGAATATACTTGAATGGGACAATTTTTATCTGCTACGATTAAATGGTATATAACAGAGTATGTAACAGCGTTTACTATGCACACATTAAATGAGATAGTAACACTAATTCTTCTAGGCTGCTCAGTTTCCATTGCAACATCATACTCCACTAGGTCATCATTATCATCGTTCTCATCTCCTTCTTCTCTAACAAATCTTGCTCGAAATCTAATTCGGTTTCATTCAGTTTTACCTTATGAACAACAACTTGCCGTCTTTCATAAGCAAGATAAAGTTTGCCAGTTGCTCGATATCCGAATACTTTAAATTTATCATTTGTGTAATGGTAGCTAAGTGGTTGCTGAGCTTTGTTGTGGTAATGAATTTGGGATTTTTAGCTGCACATAACCTATTATATTTCTTCAACACTTTATACCACACAGTGGAATTTCATATCCAGGCTTGTAAAGAAATAATTATTTTCATAAGGTTATATACCTTATGAAAATAATTATTACATGTAACAGACATTAACAAATCACTACCGATTTTTATGTCGTCAGTGAATAAAATAGTTACACCTCGTCCTCTTTTGCCTCTTATAATAATATGTTTGAGATTTTGCACTATTATATTTTCAGTATTACAAATGGCGCGGTCAAATTAATCATAAGCATTACTGGTATTATTATATATTTAGATTATATATTTAGGTTGTCATCTGTTCAAAACTGATACGCGGCAGTAAATTGTTTCAAGCAGAGAAATATATGCACTTGTTTCAGGTTGAACTACTTTGGATGCTACAGTTTTAGCTTTCACGTAAAGATGATTGTTGAGAAACTATAAATAAATCAAAGACTGTAAGTACCACAATAATGTGAATGATAAAATGTCATCCAAATGCAACATCATCTATTCACCGAGAGCAACTCTAATAATAATTTTTCTACTTAAGTAAAAACATCTGGATTCTACTGTTAGGTGTAGCTCTCTTTATTGCATTAGACCGGGTGCTGAATTTAAGTGAGTATGCAAAATGTGAGGACCACACTTTTTCAACGAATATAAACTGAGAATAGCCCAAAGATTAATAATCCGAATCTTGTTGATTAATTTTTTTCAATAGAAATACATGAAAGTAATTGAAATATTTATTCTTTTTTATTTTGAAAATCATTATTTATACATTTACACAATGAAATACAAAGTAATTCTCACTTTTTGCGACTACAAGACAATGTTTTACAAGTAGACATACATTTACAAGGTTGAATCAATGACTCAGGCAAAGATGGCTTTGTCAATTGCCATGGAAGTAGATAACCATTGTGCTCTTCATAGACAAATAAAGAGTAACTAATCAATTCTAATTGTGATCTATGAGCATTTTTATGAACAAATGTTTGTACATTAGCCCTTAAAAAATGCAGAGGTAAAGCATCTGATGTGCATATTACTTTCATTCAATTAAGGCTGAAACTATGTTTTAAGAAATTAGTTTATATCGGAATGTACTAGCAGTTAATTTTTTTTTAGAAAAAATACATTTGCAAACTATTTCTAACTGGTCTAATTGTTCACTATTCAGGTGAGGGTTTCCCAAAGATACAAGGGCTGTTTGTACAAATTCCTCTGATACAACTTTCAAACTTTGTTTTTTACTGCCTAACCTACTGGTAGAATCACAATAACTTGCAGCACGTAATGGTGGCAAAATATTACATATTTCTTCACCAAGGGATTTAGCGGCTAAATGGCATCCTAGAAGATGTTTATTTTTATAAGAACTGTTGAACCATACCTCTTGCCACCAATATTCACTAGATGTTTTCTGTAATAAATCATTACGATAAATACATCTGCATCAGCACTGAGGATAATAACATGAGTACTGCAATAAATAACATAACATGAGTACTGCAATAATAATGGTTACTGCATAAAAAATATGACAAAACATTCTTGAATCGGCTTTTAAGTGGTTTGATTTTAACCCGACGAGCGTAAGGTTAGAATATGTAACACGGAGCGCCAAGTGGGTATAACACACCCTGATAGTAATTGTGGGATTTTAATACAATATTATTTTTATAACTTAATTTATTGAGTACTTAATTAATATTTACTTCTATTTTGAACTATATTTAAAGATGAAATGAAAAAATAAATGAGATATATTATTTATTAAGGGAACTAAGTAAATGGATAATTTAAACTTATATTTATTACTTAAGGCACATAGTCATCACTTTTTGTCAAAAATATAAAAACAAAAACAACATAAAGTATTTTTTCTTCTAATAAACTAAACGTCAAAACAAAATAATACTTTATCTTATCAGAAAACTGATAAAAAACTACTTATTCATCTTGAGATCTAGTGCACTTTTCACAGACGAAAATGGCATATTCCATACATAAATAACGCTGACATTGGTAACAAACGTATTTAGTTTTACGATCTTTTTTTGTAGGACATACTTCACATCTCCTTATTGTTCAGACTACTTTTTGTGCCAGATTTGAAGATTCACCAACATGATCTTGGATCCTTTTACGAAGTTCTATTGGTAAATGAAGGTTTTCCTTTCTGTTGCCTAAATGTTCTGAAATCAATTCTATTCCTAAATCTCTGATGAAATCTCTACACTTCACTGGCGAGTTATTCTCATTAGCTTTATAGATTATCATGCTATTTATACCTGACATATTCAAAATGGCATAAAAAATGACCATTGGCCATCTTTTTGTATTGCGTGAAACATCATAATTGCTACATAATTGGTCCACAACATCTACACCTCCCTTCGTTTGGTTGCAAAATGTAATCATTTCAGGCTTTTGTTTCTCTAAACTTGTAGGATCAATCTTATCATCATGGTGTAATGTCGACATCATCAAGACCACCTTATTTTTCTTTGGCACATAGGATGCTAAAGACATATAACTTTGAAAACCAAATACAGTGCTTGGTATATCTCTGTTACGTTTTTCGAGCATTTTCTTTGGAATTTCAGGCTTATTTTTGCGAACAGCCCCTGTGCTCGTCAAACGATGTTCCTTCAGCAAATGTAAGAACAATGGATAGCTAGTAAACCAGTTATCAAAGGTTACATTGTGGTTAGTCTTTGAAATTGGAGCTACGAGCCTATCTACAACGTCAATGACTTTATGACTAAGTGCGTACGGACCTGATGGCTGTTTTCCCGGGTAAATTTCAAGATTGATAGTGCAAAACGATTTCGAGTCCACTAAAGCAAAAATTTTCAAACCATATTTGGTGGATTTGTTCGGCATGTACTGGCGAAAACTGCAACCGCCACGAAATTATGGAAGCTGTTCATCAATAGTAGTGTACTCAGATGGTGTATATGTAGACTGGCAACATGCAACAAACTTTTCAAAAATAGAACGAACAGCAGCCACATTGTCAATACTTTTTTGTTCTTGACGTATAGTCTTGTCATCAAATCGTATACAATTCTGAATAAATTGAAATCTTTTCAGTGTCATAGTTGTTATAAATATCTCGATTCCAGATCCATCACTCCTCCACAAATCTTTCAAATTTAGATGATTCGATTTGAAATGCCAAGCTAAATACAACAGTCCAATAAAAGCTTTCAATTCTGCTGTGGTAACATCAGCCATCACATATGTCTTTGAGTGACTATTTTGGCATGTCACTCGTCTGACACTAATTTGAATGTTTGTGTGACTTACTATTTCTTGCAAAATGTCATTAGTAATAAATAGGCTCTAACACTCACCAGCTGTTTTCGCATTCTGTCCAATAGGTTTTACGCCTTGCTTTTCTCTGACAATATTTTCCGACCTAGTACGTACGTTAGACCTTTTTGGTACTGTAAACCATTTTGTTCCATTCTTCCCTAACAAATAGCTACCATTACCGTCGTCATCACTATTTTCTAATTCTGCCCCCTGTTCTGCTTTATCTAACTCCTGCTCTGTCTAACTTTCACAGCTTCTTTCGCTAACATTGTCGATATCGTTGTCACTGCCGGATTCGTCAGAAGAACTGACTTCAGCTTCTTCGAAAAGTCGTAATAACCTACTTTGGTTATCTTCGTATGACATTATAAATATATAGCCTAAAAATAAAATAAAACAAAGCAGGAAATTATAAAAACAAAATAAAATAAGTCTGCTCAAATTCGTTACGTGCAGCGTAAGGTGGGTTCAACGCACCCGTGGTCAAGTTTGAACACCTCCACACAGTTCGCCGGGCAGCGGTCGACTGAAGCGGTGGCAATTTTTGCTACCTTACCTCCCCCCACGCAGCTACTCAGACGCGCAAAACATAATAATAATTCGCTATTAAAATATTGATCGATTTATCTTGGTCTGGGTGTAACACACCCAACCTTACGCTCGCCGGGTTAATTCAAGTACCTCACAAAATAAAGATCCTTGTAACTTGAAACATTTTGTTGGGTCATCAAATCCTCCACAAATGTACATTTCATAGTCTTCTTTTACTTTTGCATATTTTGGAGCAGCAGCACAAAGATAACGAATAAGTTTTAATTTATTGACTTGAAAAAGAAACTTTAGTAAGAATTTTTGTTGAATGATTTGAAATTATGACATTTTTAATAATTTGACTTTTACTTCGAAAACATGATTCCAAAAATTTCCAGGAAATATCGTCATCGAATATTAAATCTATTCTCTTCACATCAGACTGCGTAAAAATTAGCATTATTCTTTTTAAAAAGTACCTCAGCGAAATCACCATAAGTATTGAACTTTTTTAAACAAAGTTGATGCACAAGTGCCATACCATCAATGACATAAATTCTTGGAGCACTGAAACTTATAATGTCTTGCTGAGAGCTTGTACCATAGTTATAAACATTTTGAATTTGTAGGGCTAATTCTGATTTTGTTGACTCCGTGTAGAATCCATCTATGTCAAAAAGATACTTGTAATAGTATAATATTTCACACAACCTAATATTTTTGTATCAAATTCATATTCGGAAGCCAACAAGAATGATTTTTGGAAAATTGTTACATCTGTCAGATCTTACAATTTCTTGTTGAAGTATTTTTTTGTTTTTTTAGCTGGAGTATATTCAAATTTGTAAAAAATAGTTTTTTTCAAGGATAAATGTAGTTAATAGAGCTTCTTCATTCTCTAATATTAAATAAACATAGTGAAGTAGATTTTTCAGGAAGTTTGTCGGTATAATATTGCGGAATATTCAACCTTCACTACTCTTGAATGTATTACAAGCATTGAAACACTCTATGATATTTTCAATATCCTTTTCGTCCTTATTAATCCTGGATTGAGTCCATTCATTAGGACTATTGATGTCACCTGTAGTGACAGATTGTATTCCAAGAAATGAAGAGAGAATGGAGTGAAAGCTATTTTTGAAATAATATAGAAACGACCCTCTCTACATTGCTTTTTCATTTTTAGTTATTCAAATCAAACCTCCTGTCACTGTAAAAGATCAGTTTTGAGATTTTTCTAGTGCTAAGTCACAACCTACTGTGTTAAATGTATCTGCAGTTTGTTTGACAGAATGGATTCATCTCTGCATATTATATATGACCGAATATTATAGCAGCCAAACACACTTGCTTCTGAAGTTGTAGCAGTTGAAGTAGATGCTTCTCTTCCCTAAAATAAAGCTACTCTATGGTGCCTGATTTTTTCTCACTGAATATCTAGCCAAAAAGCCTTGGTTCCACAAAAACTCCTTTGATGTGGACTCTGGATTAAACAGCTTTTCAAACTTTTCACTAATATTATCTTTTCTTCTTCCTGTTGGATTTTTAATACTGAGCCACGTTTTTGTTTTTGGTTCTTTAAGTAAACCGTTTGTTCCATTACAAAATAAACACGATAACATGTTCGATCTTTTTCTTCTTAAATTTACCACTTCTAATTAAATATTTTCAGTTTTTAAATATAACACTCTTTAATTAGGCACTAGAAAACAACAAAATTTGAATTATATCATGCACACACAACAAAATATAACTTTTAACGCAATTTTTCTACTTCAACTGCCTGGCTAAGCTTATTATGCTTACTTACTAAATGACGCAGGGAGGGGATGGCGAGAGAATGAAAGGGACTACCACAGCTACTGGCAAGATCGGTTTTCCTGCTATTTAGGGTCTCAGTTAAAAGAATCTGAACATATTTTCCGCAATACTTCCCCATGCCCTTTTATCCTGGGTTCCTTTCATCTATTAAAAAATTCTAAAAACGTTTCAGTGAAAAATTATATATTTTAATTGAGAAACCTTCACTACTATTTTTTAATGCTTTATTGACTGTATAATAAAAATTCCTAGTAAGCATATTCTTTGATTTTTGAAGAATTTGTAAGTATATGAAACAATTTTTTGCCTGTATTCTTTATAGTTTATCAAACTTGTAGTCGCAAGTAAAGTCAGTTAATATACGAAATATTAATACTTACATTATATTTTAAATTTTCAAGGAAATTGTATGTGTGAAGGATTATGCTAGAAAATATCAGAATAGGTGAAATTTAAACGTTAGTTTGTAACAATGCTTCTTTAAAACAGTTTAGTTAAGTTAACATGTTATTACAAAACTTTACTTAAAATTTTCAACACAAACCTGAAATTCAAACAACTTGATTAGATAGTGGCATATAGATTTAGGAAACAGCATGTAGATTAGAATTGAGAATATTCATAAATGATTTCGATCAAATCAAGTTCAAGGTATTATGACTGTGATTAAATATATAATGATCAAAATTCTGAATTATCATTTTATTCTCATAAGTAAAACAGCATAGTTTAAATGTTGCAAACTAAACGATTCCTCACGCACGATTACAATTAACTTATACTTGTGCTTTACAAATGAATGTTTTGATGTGCGTATTAAATTGGTAACAATTGTGACTATTCGTTATAGCCATTGTGCTTAGTTGGGATGTGTTAATTACAAGTTATCTAGTAAATCACCGAGATAGTAAAATATAAATATTTATAATTTATCGATACCCTGTCGGGTATCCAACTTCCCTCGTGTATATTGCCGATGTTTATTATTCAACGAAGTGTTCAATGCAAATTTCTGAAATACACGAAATTATACAATAATGAAAAGAGCTCCTTCTTAAGTGCCAATGTTTTACCATCCAGTTGGACAGTGGATAGTGATAGAATACCCTGTCACGGTCAGATACTTTAGTCAATAGTACTTTAATCAAAAAGAAAAAGAATATTACATTTTTATATCAATTCAATTTTCAATTTTAAGGCAAAAATTTTAAAATTAATTAATGTTCATTATGTGACAAAATGTAACTGCATGTGATGAGAGAAAACTAATTATTATTTCAGCTAAAGCATATATATATCAGCGTTTTAGTTGATCAATACTTCACTTGAAGTTTTTCAACATTAGTCCATAATAGATGATTAAGTTTATGGATATAAACAATACGAGATTCAAAAGAAAAGCTATAAAAATGTGGTAACATGTGAAATCATACATGAAACTTTCAAACCCTTTTTGGTAATTTTTTTAATATGGTTTAAATAGTTCAACACGTTTTTCCCTTTGGTTCTGTTGCAGTAATGCAGAAAGCAATGCCCATTTCTTTCTTAACAAACAGTGCAGCAAATAATAAATTAAATTCTGACATGTCTTGGACTAGAATGTGCTCCATCTTCAATACCTTTTGTATAATCTTGAGTTGGAGTTGTGATAAACCTGAATAGCTGAAATATGAAACAATTTCTCTAGCAGCAGTTATAATTTCCATTAGTTGAGCTAGATCTACAAAGACTTGTTCACAACTCACTGCAGTGAATGCATTGTTTATGGCATTTTGCAGTATTCTACTCAGCATCTCAAACACGTTCAAAACCCAAACATGATATTAGACCTACAGTAGTATAGAAATAAATGTAGTTTTCTTTGTTTATATTCCAGAGAGCTGCGGTTGCATTTAGTTCTTTACTGGCAACACATCTTGTTTGAGTTTAAATTCAAGAGACAACCAATGAGCTGGAAACTTAAAAATCTTAAATTGTTATACAAACAAGCCCATATGTATGATGTCACTGAAATTGTGGAAACTTTTGTGATACTTGTTTTAGTTTTAGCATGAATGCTTGTTTCAGCAAAAGTTAATTCTTTTTGTAATAAAGCAGGTGTACTATACTTGTCGGCGTATTTAAAGAAGAGTTATTAATATTATCACAAACTACAAATCTACGAGTAAATAATTTCTAGTTTTTCATAAATTGTTCACAGCGGAATCAAACTGGCTAGTCAATAATGGCCTGGTGATTCTATTTTCAGCTAAAGCATATATATATCAGCGTTTTAGTTGATCAATATCTCAATTGAGTTAAATAGAAAAATTGCATCCTAAAGTAGCTGCATGCTCTGTAACGTGAATGAGCCCCTCAATTAATTGATGTAATTGTCTTTTGTGAACACTCCAAAAATTTCTAACACCGCAAACCAAAACTCATTTTTGACAAATACTTCTTCAACTTACTTTTTATATCTAGCCGCCTCTCAACTCTGTAGGAATGGTGGGTCTCTGGAAGTATATTTTTACCACCATATTGCTGCTTCACTGCCTACATCTTCTTGCTTTCTTTATTTCCACTTAAAATTATGTTGCATTCTCAATGTGCTTTCATTTCTTTATAGTTTTGACACTGATTTAAACATTTATCAGAAAGTGGCTTTGAATTATTTTGCAAATGCCAAAATATCCTATCATGTCTTTGTAACTTAGATCATAATTCTGCAGTGAACCGTTTAAATACTGCAATCCTGTTGACTCAAAAATACATGTTGCATCAACCGATTAATATAAGTACTTATAATAATGTTAGTATATTTACTTCAACATTATCTCGGATAATATTTGAATAACTGTCTATTAGATTTATTAAATAAATAAACCGTTAGAAAAATGTTTACCTACGATCAATTCGTATACATAGCAATTGAATGTACTGGTTAGACTTTAAAAATATACTATTCAAATTTAATTATTATTAAAAGCAAAAAAATAATTTTAGAGTTACGCAACACTTATAAGGTCATTGCTTTTATCTATGACTTTGAATAATAATGTAGGTTTAGAGGAGACGGGTAAATGCAATCAATAACTACTTTAATAGAAGAAGAAAAATTGCCTTGTTTAATTTACCAAATTAGGTGATGTCATTTACTTTACCTAAATAGGTTACATTATAGAGAGGAATCTTAATTTTTTGTTGGTATTGAGTAGAAAAAAACAGTCAATTCATTTAAAAATGATACAACATTGTTTAAAAGAAACCACTCTCTTACTAGTTCCATTACTGTCAATTCTATGTGTCAACCGATTTTCACATAACTTGGAAGAAAAAACAAAGTCAATTAAAATATTTTCAAGAAAATTTCAATTTGGTACTGATATTTGAACATCGTCAATAGTATATTTGTTTTATCATATGATATGAATTTGACATTTCTATTTATTATAGTATTTTGTTCAGAACAAAATTCTTTAAAAGATTAAAAGTTATGATGCTATCGGGCATATTTGCTATATCTACAAGTCACTTTATGCCTTTTATTATTAGCAAAAGAAGAATTCACAATTAAATGAAACTACGTGATGTAGTATAATTTCTACATTCTTTAATTTCTTTACCACAATCTAGGTTTCGTTGTATTACAACATCTTTAGGTGGGATATTAGCAAAGATCTTTGCTAATAGCCCACCTGAAGATGTTGTAATACAGAGAAACCTAGGTTGTGGTAAAGAAATTAAAGAAAGTAGAAATTTTTCGACATCACATAGTTTCATTTAATTGTGAATAATGAATTTCTACAAAATTAACGCCAAATATATTCAATATAAAAAAAGTATTGTAAACGATTACTTATGATGAGTGAATCAAGAAATAATTCCTACCAATACAAACCATTTTATATTTTTCAGAGTGGCAGAAATGGGGATGCCTTATTCTTTATTTCAAGAAATTTCATGTTTATATTGATTTTGTCAAATTGATTGATTATAGTAAATGATATATTCAGTATGATCAGTAAAATATTCAATTTTCAGATGTTTCAGGTGTAATTCATTGAAATAAATAAATTTGGAATGTTTTTTTTCCTATTCATTTAGCCCCTTAATTTCTACTTCTAGTATTTCAGCTTCGAGTTTCAACTTTTTTTCATCTGTTAACGCTATTCAACTGATGTTGCACTTATATTTGAATGATATGAGGAATAATGATATTACAGATGTTGTAATGTTGATTGTGTCTATAACAGTAATTAATAGACTTTTCTTTGCATGACCTTCTGCTTTCCTTATAATTGCATATTAAATATATATTATACGCCTTAACATTTAAAAGCAAATAAAATTTAGAATATGTACATTTTAGAATATGTATTGCCACTAATAAAACAACATTTTTGCAAATATGGTCACAAGAGATTTTCAATTGCTGCTTCGTGAGATATTGATTGTGGAATTCCTTAAATTGGAAATAATCATCACATTGAAGTGTATATTTGCGTACTTTCAAGACATTGATTACATAGCGTACTAATAGAATCACTCATATTATTCAAATGAAAATTGTATTATTTACGTTCGAATCAATAAGCGATTTATACCGTACATAATTTCTTCACTAATTTAACAATTTTGTCTAATATATAAATGTGAAAATGTGTGTGTGTTTTCTATTCATTCACATTTTAAACAACTGAACTATTAAAGCTGACGTTTTGCAGGTAAGTGGCCTTTTGCTTTTTAATATCGGTCAGTATTGTTAAAGTCTGTGACTTTGATTTTCAATTTTCACATGAATACAAAACAAATAGTTTTATATTACAAATAGTATCATTATAGTAAAAGAGATGAAGTACTCTTTTCCTATAATGATAATATCAGACCAATGAAGACTTATTAATATGCATATAAGACTACATAATAAAATCTTTTACCCTTAGATGCAAGCAATATACCCTCCGAGACTCACATGGGATACATTTTGTTTACATATATACATTGAATGGAGGAGACATCACCACTCGTACTGTAGGTGACTCTTTGCCTTGATATTTTCAGTTGTTTAAACCATGGAAGAAGCTTGAAAGCTAGTTTTTAAGTATTGTATAGTGCCTCGATGCAAAAAAATATTAGCAGTGCAACTGAAACTGTTTTTCCTTATCCCGAGAGATACAAGACTATGAAAACAATGGTGTAAGGTTATGAGAAGGGATGAAGTATCTCCAACAAGTTATTTGCATTTTTGTGAAAATCCCTTTAATGTAAATATGTTTTATTTGGGCAGTTACCATGATTTCAATAGTATCAATCATAGTGATCATAGTGATGTTTATATGGAATGTGAACCAAATAAGCAGTAGATAATTGTGTACATAAACTAGTTTAAAAAAGCTAAATATGACTTCTGTTTTTGGTTTTTTTCGGTAGGAAAAATCTACAGAACGTTGCCAAAATCTGCAAAAAGCAACATGACTGAGACATAATAAAATTGACTGAACGTAAATATTATTACATATAAATTAATAAAATATGGACAGTATGCAGCTATGTTTTTAAACTATTATAGGTTATGTTTACTGCTCTAAGTACTCACTAGGATGTTAAAAATGCATTGTATACTTAAAATATTGCCAGAACATTATTTTTCCTTATCAAACACAACAAATGCCACACAAATTGTCAACAATACAAGCTTGTTTACCTAAAGTCCTATGTCATATTTCATTTTAACCAATAGTATTGCGTTTCAAAAATTTAATTTTTCCCTCCCGTAATATGCACTTTTATTTAATTTATGCAATTGAAAAAGAAATAATTAAGAAAACATGGCTGAAATATAATATCAGGTTAATCATTATTTAAAAAAAAATATTTGAATTAAATTTAAATTATATGAATATTCCCTATTGTTAATGTATTCTTCACAAAAGTGTAGAGAAATATCTATTTGAAGAAGAGCTAATTAATTTAAATGAAACCGTCACATCTTGAAAGTATGAAACCCTAAAGTAGTCTAATACCGCCTGGTATTTTTTTATTTCCTTAGAGAAGAGTCTAACTTAAAGTGAACTTGCTTTCAATAATGTGAAAATAAGCAAACTTTTAAGTATGAGTAAGCCATACATATTAACATATATACACATATAAAAGTGTAAACATTTTGAGGGTGTGGATTATTCCTGTTAAACTATTTATGAATATTAATTATTATTTTCCACCATGTCAATATATAACAGTGCAAACTTCATGGGCATAAGAAATAATGTGACTTGATATAAACTACAACATATTGAATCGTCCACATATTTCTCTGATAAAATTTAGATAATCTAACAGTAACCCAAATGTTTTATTTATAATTTCATCTCAAATACTCTCAAAGTTAGGGCAGGAGACGGGTAGGTTTTGATCTGAAACCTAGAATTATCTGAACATTGTTCGCAATACATTTGGAACCATCTTATATAATATTATAAAAAAGTAATTTTTCAATCCATATGAGTCATAATTGAAAATCTCTGTCAATTGATGTCCATAAAACGGAAAACAATTCTGTTTGAACTAAACTTACCTCTTCTAAATTTCTCATATAAATATTTTTAGGTTCTGATTATTGTAGTCAATATCCTGGTCAATAAATTCCTTTACAATGGTATAAATTTGTACTTTTTACTTGAAATGGCTTCTTAGACAACTGTGACAAATAGGCAGGTGAGTGATCCAGTAAGAGCTTGTTTTCCCATTCGAGGTAGGAAACCCTGAAAATGATAATCTTTCTGTGAGTTATATCCAGTACAATATACAGTTAATTACAATAAATCTATTGCACTTTAAATAATTTTAGTTATTTTGATTGTATAAATTTGCAAATATTTAAAGCTCGCTTTCATTAATTTGCCTTATAGGAAACCGCCACTGATGGTTTCCATTTTCAATGATGATATCGTTTGATATAGTAGTCAATCCTCAACTTAAAATTTATGAGATTTATTGTCATATCAGAAGGGTAAATTTGTAATTTTGTCCATTTTATGCTGACAATACACAATTTCTTATTTATTTTTCTCGTTAAAACTGTGAAGATAGGAGACAGATATGGTGAAAAGACATTTTATTGGCAAATTTAAATGAAGTATTTTATTTTTCTGATTATGTAAATACACCTCCTTTATAAATTAATTTTGTTTAATCAACTTTTTATATTTGCACAACTTTTGCCATGTCATAGAATCGTTTACATTAAATAATCTTATTCGGATACTATTTATATTTAATAATTTATCTACGGTGTGTAACATTTTCATCTTCCTTTCACCTTTTATTATTTTTTGATCACTTTATCTAAAAATACATTATCAGTTGTGCAACTTTTTGAGAAGAGTACCATTGAATAGCTCCTCTGTATCGTTGAATAGGCTATATTTTCTAAAGAATAATTCAGGTTTCGTTTACAATTTGTCATTTTCAACTTTAAATATAGATGCAATGTATACTCAACCCCACTGCTCTAATTTTCCAACTATAGGTTGAAAAGCATGTGGTCCGGGTATTAGAATTTTAATATAATTTGCATAAAAAATTATTTTATTTAACTTGAATCAAAAATGTCGGGTGATATAGACAGCTACGGAATTGTTTCCCCACATATTACAACTTGTACACAATTGTTTTTATTTTATTTATTGTCATTTGCTGTCTCCTAGCCTTCAGTTTTTCGATCACCTTATTTCTTAACTTCGTACACACAATATGCTTATGTTACAGTAATAAAAATAAACTATCACATTCAGGTAGATACGTTTTTCAATTGGCACAGCTCTTAAATTATCAGCCATTGGAAAATTTTGTGAATTACCTCTTAGTATATTGATGGATTTTTGATATAGAGTTGCTAAAGTAGATTTGAGATTTATTTATGGAGATAACTAAACTTAGTGAATGTGTAATTGGAATTATTGATTATGATATGACTAATTAATATTACCATTCAACATATAGAATATTTATATCCTTTTCATATGTAACGCCATACTTGTACGGATGTTATTGCTCCATTCTCAGTTGTATATTTCACTTATTTTGTAAGTTGCATTATATTTATGAATAGAAGATGTTTTTTCTGGAAAATTGGCTTTCTGCTACTCATTTCTCCTAACAATCGCAAAGGAGGGGTAAGTGTAGAGGATTCATTCCAAACAATTACACGTTAATGTAAAATGTGAAAAAAAAAACAGTAAAATACTCATTTCCTCTTTAATTTGTACATAAAACTAGTTAGATTGATGCAACTGCAAAAGAGAAAAAAAATATTTATTCAACAAAGTATCGTAATGCGGGTTTGTAATTTTACTCTGAGGTGCGCCCCCCAGGTGGTTACGTCCCTTGCCGTTTTGAATAAAAACATATACTATGTATTTCTACACTATTGGTGGGATCGTTTTTAGTCAGGATAAAAAAATTTATCTAATTGAAATGTTTCATTTCATAACGTAATATTTTAAATTTTATACTTGACAGTTGAATGATGCTTGTGTTATAATATTATATATATATATATATATATGTGTGTGTGTATATATATATAAATGAGAAAGTGTGTCAAACTCGTGCTTTTTGTGTGGAAGTCCTTCTGGCACGTCGCAGCGGACCTACACATCAACATGATTTTTTGTACAGAAATAGTTGGTGGGCTATAGCAGATAGCAACAGAATCAATTCAGCCAGAGATAGCAACAGAATTTTCGTATACACAGTTCGAATAAATATATGTTATTGTAGAAAGTTCTTTTGAAATTAAAAAAAAAACAGGACTTGTGGTACTACATTTGTTTGCATATATTCAAAATTCAAATGAAAACTAATAAACGAATGGACAAAATAATTCAAATACTTCTTAAGAGTTTAACTACTAAAATAATTTGCTAAAACTAATAATTAAATACTCGAATAAATGGAATGAAATTGAAACTAATGATAATAAGGCTTTTAAGAAACTTCGAAATTATCATACTCATTGCATTTACCTTAAATATATAAAAACATGTCAAGTACGAGTAGAATTTGCCCTACGAGGGTTCCATACACATTATTAAATACACATACATTATTAAACCATTTGCAAATATTAATTTTTCATTATGTAAATGTATTCAGCAGTTTCATAAATAAAGTTAAATGTTGATATATATATTTGGAATATCTTTTTAAAAATACGTATGCTTCATAAATCTGAAAATCTATGCGATCCCCATAATATATATAATATATTTCGGCTTAAAATTTTATATTTAAAAATGAAAAAAGTTAGTAAAAAATATAAGGGCCAATAAGATGTATTGCTACGCTAATTTCAAGCTTCTATGTTACATGTTATCTGAGAAAAACAGTTGAGTTCTCAACTGTTCTTCTAGTTAATTCTAATTCTCAACTGCACAAAAATTAACCCATGTCATTTCCCGGCAAGCCATCGTTCGGAAAAAAAACAGCATTTTCAGCTGTGACATAAAGGATAGACACTTTTTCATTTATTATATTATAGGTAGAACTCTAATTGCATTCTGATATGTTAGTTTGTTGTATTACATAGAACCTAAATTGTTTAGTTCTAACCTACATGCATTTTGGGAAGGATGGAGGAAGCAAGCGCGTTAGAAGCTTTAAAAGTCATTTCTTGTATTTAAATTCTTATTAACATGAAAATATGACAGTGGTTATATTTCTCAGCCGTGTATTTAATTTACAGGCAGAAATCAATTAGACAAACCAAATCCCCATCACAAAAGGCAAAAGAATATTAGACACTAATTACTAGTCACGAGTTATTGTTACCTTGATAATGCTGCTTCTGCAGAATGAAATCATTGTATAGAGCTATTTTAGTTAGTTGGCCTGGTCAATGAATCAATGAATTGGCCTGGTCAATGGTCATTTTCTTCATATGTATAATTAATTTGTTCTTTTTCATTTTTCAAAGTGTTAGATTAATTTTATTACCAACAATACCTGCATACTTATATTTGGTGGTATTTCAATTCTGGCCACTAATCGTTTTCAACTTTTTCCAATGCTAAGTGAACAGAGCTGACATGGTTTTTTACTAGAAAAGTATCACACTACATATATGTAGAGTATATAAAAATACAAAGCGTTTTATTTCAAATAAGCTGTTTTAGAATAAGAAGTTTTCAAATATTGTGGTTAATTTTCAGAGAAATTTTTGAATGTGGCTTTGAGAAATTTAAAAACTAAATTACTTTTGACTGACACATTAAAGGTTTATTAAACAATAAAAAAATAAATACTAATGAGAAAGGTAATCTATTACTAATGAGCAAGGTAAACTTTTTACGGAAATGTATATAGTTTAATGAAATGTATAGCAATCACATAATTTCATCCCCGTTCTGTCACCCGTGTGTTCTTCAAATCTTTTCAAAAGGGGAATAATGCCGAATGCCTCCAATGCTCGTAAAAAGATGCAAGTAACTACTTTTGGAAAGTCTGTATTAAGTGGTTACCGATATAAGGACCAAAGTATAAAATGCTTTATGACTGTAGCTAAAATTACTACAAAGGAAATTTTTATGGTGTACTCTATTTAGGTGTTAGTAAAAATTATTGACTGACCTACTATTGCTAATTATAAATTATAGAAAATTTATTAATAATTGAAATGAAATTGACTAAAATCTATTTAACAAATCCCTTTATTAAATACCCTTATCACTCATCTTTATAATAATATAAATAAAATTAATAATATAAATAAAAGTAATCGAATTAAAATTTTCAAGCTATGACAGATCACCAACATTAATGAATTGAATTAGAACAATAGAGTAACTCATGATTAGGCCTAGAAATTGGAGCAGTAATGAAGCTCGCAGGTTGAAGGCTTGGAAAATCGTAAACTGACCCAGTTCACCTGCCTCTATCATATTTTTAATAAGCTTCATGTAATGTCGCACAATGGATAAAAAGAAAAGATATAAATAAAGGATAGAAGAAAATAATTTAAGTTTATAATAAGATATTATTAATTAACCTATGAAACAGATGACAGAGGTTCTCAATTATGGTAGTACATTTACTATATAAGTTTTGACAAGATGGAAATTCATACACATTCATTATAAACTCGCAATGGTAACCAGTTTTGTTCGGAATCAATAACAGTGGTTGTGACAATATCAAATTTATGATGTTTTCACAAAAAATTTGCTATAATTGGTCCAGTAATCTATGATATAACAGCCTACTTACACACAAATTCATATTTTCAATTATTGGTTTGTAAATATATACAGTGTGCATACAAGAAGATATAAATAAATGTAATATAAATTATATTCCTATGTGCTATTATTATATTTCCTTTTACACTGCCTGACTTCTTAATGTCTAATGATTGATGACATTGAGTGAGACACATTTTCTTAAACATAACGAATTGAATGTGTAATCATAAATGAGTATGTAATCAAGTTTCGAGATAATTTAACCTTGTATGAAAAGTTCATTAAGAGTATGATAAAGAAACCATAGTCGGTCACTCATTATCTTGGTTAGTCAAGTGTAGGAATGGATTTCGGTTACTTATTGGAGCTACACGCTAATGTGATTGAGTCAAAACTTATTTTTTATTACGTAGATCTTGATGAGTACAATGCAAATAATTTATTCAGTTGTATATATTCAATATCTCTGCAGATGACACAATTCGAATAGAAAAGAGGATAGATTTAAAGACATCATTTAAAATTTTACATTAATTTTAAATCATAACCGTGTACAATTCAATATTTTTGGTAGCCATCCTGTAAACTGTAGTTTCTCCAATCCGCCTGATTTACATAACAAGGAACTAAACAACGTTTAAACAACATTATAAATGCAAGTTTTTATTTTTGTATGATATTTTATATAAATGTATAGTTAATTATTAATTAAATAATATAGTCTTAATGATATATTATTGAGTAATAATCCAATGTTCTCTTAAATACACAATAAAAGATAAAATAATTGCCAAGGAGCACTGGGAGAATAAATATTTTGTATCACTATTATGAGACAAAAGGATATTTCGAACAACAGATGAGTCATGCTTTTTCAATACAGTTAAATAAGCAAACATAATCACTAGTGAAGATATTTGTTTTATGTGTAATCATGAAGAAGCAATTTATTTTTCACCTTTACAAAAACTGCTCAAAATGTAATATGTTAATATAAGCTTTGGATATAAATTTTCCGATCATATACTGTGAGAAAAAATACAGAGGACAAAGAGAAATAAGTCGGAGGTATTCGATTATACCGGCTCATTTAATAATTTGGCATCAGCTTTTTGCAAAGACCCTGTCTTTTTTACAAGCATCTACCGAATTTGAATACAAAATTGTCTTTAAAGGGAAGCGAAAAATTAGAAATTAATTGAAAAACATATATTGTTTCATGATGAATCTTCTCAAATGACATATGTGATTTACAAGTTAACAGAAAAATAAACCCTGGTTAAAATTATACAGATAAACAAATGCACGGAATCAAAAATTAAACTTTTTAACGGAACTATAGAACATTCTTAATATTTGGACTGTGTTTTAAGAAAATTCATGGCTTTTATTAAAATTCATGACTTAAGATATATATCACCATATTGGAAATACCTTCTGCAACAATTTTAATGAGCAATACATAACAACTCAATATGTGGGCGCTTCCTGAATATAACTGCCAATAATTCCAATTTGAGACTTGGCGTTTGTGGTTGAACTGCATTGGTGGATTACAGGCTACATTGATTTCAAGGTGATCCTAAACCCCTCAACACAGAGGACATAATATTACAAAAAGAATCAATTGACATGTGATTTGTCAATTAGTTTTGTAGGAGTCGTTAGACACATTCTCAACTGATGCCAAAAAATTTCTCGTTATTTAGCTTATGCCAAGCTACAGGTGCTTCATATCTGTAGACTCCTCATTATTATGATATATCATGCACAATATTAATATATACGGTTGATAACTAATAAACTGGCTACTTTTTTAGTTTCTTCTGAAATGTTGTAGAAACTCTTGAAACATTCCTGGTAGGGTACATAAAGGTAATGTTGCCCGATATTCTGTTCACTTAACAACTGAGTTTCAATGAATGTAGTACAAACAAAATATAAAAATTTGACAAAGAGCACTTGATGGCTATTGTTTCATAAATTCCATTTAGAGCAGATAGCAAATAAACGCAATATATGTACAACGAAGAGTGGAAGTCCTACGACACAGCTAAATGTTGGGTTCCAATATCCAAACAGGGAATTTTGATCTTTCAGTTAATCCCTATCTAGGAAAAACTCTCTACTTAAATTACAAATAATTAAATAAACTTATTGAAACAGATCCCCATTTTACTGTGCCCTCTCTGGTAGAGCACTTTCATGCTCTTATTTCATTAATTTTTTTATTACGAAAAAAACGTTTTTATTACAAATGAAGCTAGTTATTGAAGATTGTTTTTATTTATTATGCATAATGGATTAAACAATCTTGTGAACTGAGATGGCTGGTTTATTAGTTGTCAATCTAAGGATTTTATTAGTTTTATAAGTGCAAAATAATTAGTGACAATATCTTTGTGACCGACATTTTATAAAATAATAAACCATGGAGGTAAGAATCTAAAGAGTGGGTATATGTCCATACTGTGCATGTACAGGTTTTGTCAATTTTTAACATAATTTTGTAAGATAACACACATCACATCTAGTTACATTCTGACATTAGTCTCGTTTCTCCTCTGTAAAATATATTTATTTTTGCAGTTAAATGGTTGATATAATAAAATGAAATGAAATGAAAAAATATAGAGAAAAGGAAAAAGTAAAAATAATATAAAAAAAACTTGAAACAATTCTATTTATTATAAATAAATCCATTCTCAGTGAGTAAAGAAAAAACAAGGTAGGTAATTTCACAAAGAGAACTTAGATTGCTCTTGTTTTGTGAATTCCGTTTAAGGCGTAAAGTTAGCAAAGCAACATGCTGTAATATACCCACCACGATGGGAAAAATATCCGCTTCTGGTGTTGGTTCCAAAGAAGGAAATTGTTTATATTCGTTAATCTTTATTTGAGGCACAGTAATTGTAGAAAAACCCTACATTAAAAAAAATTAATAAGTTTTATAGAAACATATCGAATTATGTTCTCATACTCCGGTAGGATGAATCTTTATGCTTTATGAAAAAAGAGTTAAGATTGAGAAACAATTGATAATTATGATTAAAAATTAAAATAAGCTCGTAAACTGGAATGGTAGACTTATTATTAGCCAATCTAATATTATTTTTCACCACGAATTGAATATATTTTCTATTATACCTCTCCCACTCTTTTTCTCTACTCCAGAGGCATTAAATAATTTTTCTAATGATATATTGATTATGTAGATATTTCCACATTTTTCAAGATTCTTTACAGCAGTAAATTTTCTTGGGGTTTTTCTTTGTATTATTGTTATAATGCTTATATTAAATAGCATCTGTATGACTTATTCATTTCTAGACAGTTATTATCTCTATATATGAGGGTAAGGTGACAAGTTTTTGGCCCGACACAGAGATGGCATTCCAATCAGAAAAACTTATGTTTCCTGCCTAGGTGCATGTGTCATTAGGTCGTATGACAAGTTTCAACTTGTTCTCTCAAGTAGTTTGTTTACACAAATTTTTGGATTAGACGTCTTATATGTTTTTAATCGAAATGGATAAACTTGAATATCATGCGGTCATAAAATTCTTAGTTTTAGGTGGAATAACCCCTAAATTAATTCATTCGAAGTTGATGAAATGTTGAAAAAAAAGTCATCTTTCACCAGGGCAGCGCATCTGCTCACAAAGATGCATTGACGGCTGTGGGATTTGGGCTATAATTTTTTCGATTACTGACAACCTGTTCTTTTGATTTGGTACCCTCAGACTTCCATGTGTTCCCAAACTTGAAGAAATTTGTTTCTGGGAAGTACTTCGCATGCAACGAAGAAGTTGAGGGTCGTTGATGGATATTCACAGTTTTCCAGATTCTCACTTTCAAGAACGCATACTGATTGACGCGGACCAAGTGTGTTGAAGTCAAGGGGGATTACATAGAAAAATAAAATAATTTTTTTTTTTCATTTTTCACCTTACCCTCGTAATATGGGGAAGGTTTATACCTAAACATTAGAACTCTGCAAATGCCTTTGAAAATATAGTGTATTTCATTTAAATTTATGACCATTTGAAAAAGAGTAGAGGGAAATTTTATTAAAATAAAGACTCAAAGAAAAAAAAATATTTCTCAAAGAAAAATACATTTCTCAAAAGAAACTGTTCAGAGAGTTCAGTAGCAAAAAAAGAATGTTTGAATAATAATATTGCGAGTATAGATGCTCTGAGAAATGGCACAATAAAAATTTTTCAAAATTAGTCTATTTTCAAATACATTTTATTCATTGGTTTAACAGATAGCAAAGTTTACAGATTAGTTGGTGGATGGAAGATGTTTCAATCAATGACAGTTATAATAATATTATTTCTCTTTATCACAATGGTCTTTAAATAAATTCTTTCCATCTGGTGTTGAGATATTTTTTAATCTATTTAATTTAACACCTCTAAAATATCTCTTTTTCAAAAATTGTATTGCCCTGAGCTTCAGTCCCTCTTTAAGACATTAAATAGTTCAAAATGACACAAAGTGCACTATTAGTCTAATGTAATATTTAAACCGGCTAACTACAATATTTAAATTGGTTCATTGTATCAATAGTTAGGCTGGGTGGTTGGATATTTCCCCAATGAAATTATGTATGAATAAAGTATAAAAAGTAAGCGTGTAAGAAGCTTACTTTTCATACTTTTGCAAAAATGGAAATGTGGGCTTATTGATTGAAGAAAGTGAATAAAAATATTCACCTAGCAAGTTACATCACTAAATGAAATAGAACACGTATGTAAAATTTTTCAAAAGTTTATGGCAAGCAAAACAATTTTTGATGGACAAAACAAAGTACAATTATTTATGAAAAATCATGACTGTTTTAACAAATCGCAAACAAATTTTTGGTCTCATTCCTACATCAACATTTTAAATTCGATAAGAGTGGGACTGACATCTTTCTTAAGATAGGTACCGCATAATAAATATTGACATTAAGTAAATATTTGATTTATGTTTACAATTTGCCGTGATAATGTATTCAGGAAATAAAAAATAGAATATAGTACAAACAGTCTAAATTATTGTATTGGCATTATTCTTATTCAACTGAATACTCTATTGTTTAAATGAAGATATTATGAATTCTTCAAATGACTTTGTTTTTCACCTCCCACTGGCAAAAATATGAGTGCGAGTCGGGTTTCCAAATAAAATATGTTCGATATTTCCATAGATTCTTTCCTCCGTGTAATAAACTTAATTAAAAATGATTGAGTATCACTTAACCATTTTGCAAATGTCTGCTCTCTATGAAATATACACCTATAGACTGCAACTCATTATAATGTAACAATTTCAAAAATAAGGATGAGTATCTAAATCCCTGGATAGGCTAAATAGCTGGATCTCTGTCAAAATATCTGGTCGATGAAAAAGAACCTGGCTGAAGACAAAAAATAACAAGAATGAAGTAAAGAAAATTAAGTTGAACTGCAGACTTACAGACAGAATATGAGGAAAATGCTTCATAAAAGTTTTGTATTGAAAAGGGAAAAACTAATGAAAATTTAGGCAGAAGAAAAACTAATGAAATTTAGGTAGAAGAAAGAAATTGGAAATTCCATGTTCTTATAAGAATTCAGGAGAGAGCATTTTTCATAAAACTTGACACAAAAATTGGTTCTGAGTATATATATGCTGCCACTTAATCTAAGGATGCTGCACAAATAAAAATATAAACATTAAATAATTGGTGAATATACTTTATGCTCATTTTATGTGGTTTGACACTTTCATTTACTTAGAATATTGTGAAAGTATTTTAGAAGTTTATATGATTTCAAAATAAATGTAAGATGTCAAAAATTTATTAGATGTTAGCAAAACTAAATGTTTTGAAAGAACTGTTGTGATAGATAGATAGAATGTGTGAACCAAGGGGTCATTGATATTGATAAAAGTACATGAAAATTAAAAGAAAATGCCAAGCGACTACCACATGACCCTGCCTTATCATTACAAGTTGAAATTCATAGATCGATGTTTCAAGATAAATAACCTAAGTAATTCACAATTAAATGAAACTATGTGATGTAGTATTATTTCTACTTTCTTTAAGTTCTTTACCACAACCTAGGTTTCGTTGTATTACAACATCTTCAGGTGGGATATTACCAATTATTAATTTCTGTACATGTTTGTTGATGATGATAGTAGATTATATAAAATATACAGCAAATAGGTTTCTGGCAACTTGTTTCTGTGTATATATAGATATCTATATATATATATATATATATATATATATATATATATATATATATACATACATAAATAAATATGATTACACGGAATACCCTGTTCATGGTACATAGACAAGAATATTCCAATATTTAAATTGTTTACTTAACATCTATTATTACAATTCAGACAATTCTTTTGTTGCTTTGGTAAGTATTAAATATTGCTAGTATATAAATTATATTATAAACTTATTGTATTTCTGAACATATGAAAACTTTGTTTGATTTGGCTTATTTGTTTCCAAGTTTGCAAATAAAATGTTGGTCTGATGATTAAAAACAAATATTTACAAACTGTTGTGCGGTATAAATTACCCCTCAGCAAATGTGTTGCATATAAAGATAGAAAATGCATTATTGTGTTATAAAACAAACTTAAAATTAATTTGTAAATATGTAAAGAAAAATTTACTTACGTAATTCTTCATTAACTTGCATTGATGTCAAACGAGATTTTGTAGTTTCCATCTGCAAGTACATCTTCTCACATACCAGACACATGGACACCAATGACACAATGTAATGTAATGGCCACAAGATATGAACGATGGAAAGAGATACATCCAATTTCTGAAAAATGGTCTTTATGAATGAATTTGTGAGAGAAAAGAATATAGCATGATTCTATGACGGACAAATTTAATTTTCTGATAATCACATTTTTTACATAAGAGCAGAGTTTATGTTTAGACGAACATCTTTCACGTCTACTGCAGTTTATTGATAAACAGGTTCGTGCCTCCCCTTCTATGATTGCAACACAATGTTTAATTATGAATTGCAAGCAAATACGTTATGTAAACTCAATTCCATTTTTTTAATAATGGCATGATTTATGTATTTGTAAGTTTCACTGATGGAATGTAACATTCTTATGTATTGATGCTCGATACTGAAATAATTAATTTTTCATGTAAAAAAACTTTGGACCAAGATTAGCCATAGTTGTATTTAATAATGGTACTATGACACAAGACACACCCGTTATACTAAGAGTACGTAAATAAAACAATTTTAATAATACTGAAAAGAAATATATCAAAGACTCTGTACAGTAATGATACAAAACATGTAAAATTATATATCATCAGCCCAGTCACCAAGAAAAAATCTAATATAATTTTGTTGCGAACGAAACGAATACGAACTTCAACAACTGTTGGATGTTAATGTCATTCATAAAAAAGTATAAGTTGAAATAAATAATTAGATAATTGAAGAAACCTGCAAATTTGTTTTAAATACTTCATTCACCGTGTCATAAATTTGTCTCATTAGCTTAACTCTCTGAAAGATTTTCACTTTAGGAAAAGTTTTTAACCATTATATATTATATTCTTTATGATTGTGTTAACGTTTTATGTTTATGGCTTTGTTTAGTTAATATGTGCATTAGTAATACTTACATTATATTTCAATTTATCCAGAAAATTATATGTGTTAAGGAGTATGCCAGAAAATATTAGAATGAGTGACATGAGAAGCTGAAATATAATGTTAAAAATTAATTCACAACAAAACTTTTAATCACATTTTGAAAGTGTTTAGTTATAGTTACAATGTTATTATGAATTAAAATATTCTAAACAAACCTGAAATTCAAACGTCTTCTTCAAATAATGGCACAGGTCTAACAAATTAATATAGAATTGAGATAAATGATAAATTGAATTTTCATTTAGAGGCAATACAAATGTAAAATGACTATTGGAATTGGGATTATGTTGAGGACTCCCAAATATGGCATCTATAGATGTGACCACGCCTCCTCTATTTTTAAAGTCAAAGGAAACATTTAACATTTCCACACGTTTCATTATGCTAATTAATGTCAAACAAAACAACATTATTTCTAAATCAAAAATAATGGTAGCAATAATATGGAACACAGAAAATATAAAAATGTAGAGACCATGTTTTGTTCCTCCAGCCATAAGATCAAAAGCGGCATAAATAATATGAAAGGTTATAAGAAGGCAGAGAACTATGAGGTTTCGACATTTATCGTGTCTTAAAATATTTCTTCTGTGCTCTAGTTTGATGAGATAATCTAATTCTTGAATTCTTAGAATCAATCCTCCAAATACATTTTTATCCCAAGTTATTTCAATTAACAATGAGTAAAGTACATGGATTATATGAAGTGTCATGAACACTATCATCACCCTATAGACATTGCTGAAGACCAAAATGCTCAAAACAACATGCAGTCCAAGATATATTCCTATTATCAACAAACTGTATAATTTTCGACTCCATAATGTAAACGGGGTTAGCACTCGGTTAGCAGTATTTCTGCAAACACCAAACATGTGCTGATACACTAAAATTGGCCACAGTGTATGTTCAATCGATTCGTTGCGCATATTGGTTCTTGTAAAATGTTTGAGTTGAAACCAAATTCCAGTACGAGTGTTATATTATATACTTGTGAAATAAGTGAAGTTTACTTTACTGATTAAATGTTTCTTGATCTAACATTCATTAGTTTATCACCTTGTGGTGTCTGTTGAGTGCTTAACACAAGCAACAAAATGTAATATTAGACTTTTCAATGTGGAGGACTTTATTAAGTTTTGTCTACACCCTCTCCAATGATAATTGTTGCTGAGGTCAAGTAAACACCATGTTATCAACCCAAAACGTCAATTAAATTATCCAGGTGATGATGGTAGACATCAGTATATAATTTGAACATCAATTTGATGATTTGTGAAGTTTGTACAAAAATTTCAAAATTTGTTTATTACAGTTTTTTTAGTGAAATTATGCTTTTTTTTACATATTGCAGAATAGTGACATGAAATATTGAATGAGGAAATGTTTTGTTTGGTATCATTCTAGTTAAGCAAATAAAACCGAAGTAGGTTGCAATGTGTATAAATCTGACGAGGCACGCTTTATTGTTTCAAATAGAGTTTCATTTCAAGTTGTACAATCTTCTTGATGAGTCTAGAAGCAAGCTGGGGAAAAAAAGGTTCTTAAGTAAAATACAATTTCTATTAAAATAATTATATATATATATATATATATATATATATATATATATATATATATATATATACATATATATATATATATATATATATATATATATATATATATATACCAACGGTAACAATGAACATAACTATCACTCATATGGGCGATTCTGTGTATCAAACTAAGTAGAAAATGTGAAGGAATTATGTAAAAACTCTCACTCGTTTTAGGAAAAAATCATTTTATTGAAAGTGTATGGAGAGATGACTTTAATTTTGGATGGCATGGAGTTTTGAAAAAAATATTTGCAATTTTCTTGGCGATTTCACCATAATTTTAAATTAATGTAAAGGAATTATTTATTGTTCCACTAACAAAAATGAACTCCTCAAATCTGTAAAAACATTTATTATCTTTCAACCATACATAAATATAACACAATAACACTTTAACTCTAGAAAGCTTAGCTCCGCTGAATCAGGTCGGTATCACAAGGTAATGTTGCTATCTTTTTGAATGGTACACCCAAATGATTTGTCTAAAATAGTCCCCAATGAGTTCATTGCTCTGGCGCCTGCACAGGCCAAATAAGAGCAACATTTTTCGGGATATGTAAGTGTAGTGCATTATTTCAACTGATTGTGAGCTGTAACGTGGGTTTTTCCTTGTGTCTGTGGACATATTTATGCAATAAATTGTTTTAGTTTATAGGTTTTGACCATGCCTTGGTCCAGAAGAATGTTAATTGAATACATCAAGAACTCAATACTGGACTCCTGGAGGATGTTTAAGTTTGTGATACCGAGAACTTTGCAGAGGAGGAAAACGTCGCAAGCAATGAAAACAACACATCATCTAATACTGAAGAAATTCTTATTTCCATATTTCACCTCAAACACTAGCATTTATATTGGTTATGAAGTTGCCACAGGCCAACATAAAAGATAAAAGCAAATATTTAAGAACTATCACTAAGGGACAAATGTTTTGTTGTTAAAAACCACTAGTAATGGTTTTTATTTGACTTAGTACGAAATATTAAAACCGAATTTTTGTGGAATGGGTGATGCCGCTGTCGTGAGTCGATATAGATTTAATTTTCTTATAAGGCATTTGTGGTTTGACGATAAAAACCGGTAGCTACAACGATTACAGAATGATCTTTATATACTAGTCAGAATAGTTTGGGTTCTATTGATAGCTCAATGTTGTAATAATTTCTTTGGGAAAAATATTACTACAGATGCACAAATATACAACAGACAAATATTGTAATAGATGCTACAAAGGGAGATAAGTCGGCAAAGTATGGGATTTTGATGACTATTTTATTTGACAAATGTCATACCTCACCTTGAAGGAGGGACGGCTGCTGGAGGATTACTTATGGACAAGTATTTATGAAAGTATTGATATGCAGTATTTAAGGCACAAACATGAATGTTACATTGAACAAGATTTGCTCATTTATGGCTGTTGATTATCAAAATAAAATAAATTAGGAGCCAACACATTATTTTGAAGTGAGTTAATTTACACATGTCAATTTATGAAAGAATGACAAATGTTCATTAATGTATGAAAGAATTTGAAATGTATATAAAAGTCCCAACTTAATGTAAAATATAAATAATCAAACACAATAAACATAATTTGTGATAGCTATACAATTTTGTAATGTGGTGTAGCAATAAACTCCCTCCCCACCCGCTAATTACATATTTTCCGTAAACGAGTTAAATATTATCAAATAACCCTGCCACCTAATGGGTATTAGCACCTGACAACAGACTTCTAGACGTAGATATAAATTGATTACTACTACAAAGTGAATACTGTAAATAGAGCGTGGCTATTTTGTGTGTAAGGTCATTTCAATTCGTTTTCCACAAATATAGAGGAAATTGATAAATTATCTTTATAATGGCTTGAATGTGAGATTTGGATCTAAGACATTACAACTTACGGCTTCAAGAAATGTTTTATCACGGTAACTCATTTAATAATGATAATGAAACCCTTGAAATTCATTACTATTCTGTATAACTGGATTCTCTTTTTAAATAGGGGCAATCATACAATTTTGGGTTTGGTATTTTGACACAAGTATCAAGTTTAAGCATTAACAGTATACAAATAGATCCCACCACATCCCATAACAATCTATATAATTACGATGAAATATATTCATGCCTGAAACACTGGAGGCAAACTTATTATTACTAAAGTGACATCCAAGGTTAATGGACAGAAGGTGAATCTAGATTGTACGAAGGTATGAAGGTTATGATTGCGACGCCATATCTGTAAGTATATTGTGATGGAGTACTTTATATTTAACGATCGAGGTTATTCCATAATTTGATAAAATGCACCTTATATTTATAAAATATTTATTATCTTTCAACAATATTCATCCCTTTGGCTATATTGTTGCGAGGGGTAAATGGTAAATATAGATTATTGAAATTCTTTGTCTGTCATTTTTAACCTGTGCCTTCATTTCAATGGTTTGTCCATTGGGAATGGAAAAATCATCATGCTATATTTTCGCAATACAAATCGTATTATATGAAATTAATTTATATTTAATAAAGATTATGCTTATTTGAATCACTCAACATTCATTCGATTTACATAAATGCATTCATACATATTCAATTCTTTCATATATATAAGACAATGAAGATAGTATTTAAAAAAATTATAAGAATATTTTTCACATATTTTTCTTCAATATTTCATTGGTCAAAATTTGATATACTATATGTAATATCTTCTTTGTATTTCACACTCAAGAAATCGAGTAAAAAATTGACTTCTCTACAATTTTTAGCTTTTGCAGAATGTCTGTGTAACTTCTGTCCTCTTATCAAAAATAGAAGACCTTTGAACTTCAATCTTTAAATGGGGTAGAAAATCTTTAGATACTGAATTTATTCTGCTTCAATTGCATCCACATCATACACTACTCTATATGTCATATTTTATACGTGTGTAATCCTGTTATCACTGGCGAGCTACAGCATGTCAATATTCCCATCCGCACAAGGGAATCGCAAAGGCAGCTTTTGGAGTACTGTTCATATAAAAGGCTCGAGAGAAAGGTTACATTCATTAAAATCAATGCAATTCTGCAATAAGTGTGAGGAATAATGCCACAACGGGTGTTCTGCGGTAGAAAGAAACAAAGGACAGTTTATTTGTTTTATCTCGTTATTGGTAGTAAATTAGTTTCAATTGAGATTCTAGGCATGTAATTTTAAAAAATTCAAATTTTACAACAGGTATGCGTATAATCTAATCAATCCTGTGTGAATTGCGGGTATGGACCTTCAAGAGAGGTTATATGAATGTGGAGCGAAAATGATGTTAATCGTAAGGTAGCTGCATTTTCTCACCATGAAACAAAAAATGAACCGTTTCACCTCAGTTTACACTAACTCCTTATCATAATAACCTGACTATTTCCTATTTTATGCCGAACCTAAACTACTCTTGCTGTAATAAAAGCATATACATGCCAGAAGAGAGTATTCTACTTGTGCTTAATTTTGGATGAGCAGTGCTCAGAATATGTGGTCATACGTCATAATTTTAAAGAAAGATTTCGATGTCTGCACCTAAATATCATTATTTAAATATTGTCTGAGGTAAAATGGGGTCTCAGCTGATATTATTTTTAATGAAAGAAAGAACAATTCATCAACCGATAACTCTTGATTTTTAATTTGCTTGTACAAAATTTTACTTTGGATAAAGTTGACAAACCCTATATACTGAACGGAAGATATGTTTTAATAATGAGGTGTAAAACCTCAAAAAAACTAGAGTAAAACTTTATTAGTTTTAAAATATGAAGAATATTATACCAACCTTGCATGTTATAATAGAACTATAACATATGTGACGACGAAACCACAAAAGTTGAGTGTCAAAAACATCTGCTACTCCAATATTGTGATTGTTGTAAATAGGTCTATTCGAATATATTATAGAATTCTATATAAATTTTTATCGATGGGCTGCAAATCAGAGTTTTCCTTAATGACAAATTGTATGAATCTAGTGCTGCATGAAGTTCCTTATGGCATGTTACATGCTTAGTGAATAAGTGCTGGCCAGAAAAGAGTATAAGATTCCGACCAACATTTTTGCTACGATATAAGTTGTGTGTTTACAAACATATGTCAAATTGTTTTTCTACTGACTTTCAATTGTAAGCCAATCATTTGCCAGACCGTTTCCAATTCGGTATGTATATATTTGCGTTATAAATTATTACTTTATCATTTATTAAATACTTAAAACTGATAAATTACAATAAATTTTCCACATATTCACTTATTTTCATTATTAATTAATGACTATTTTCATTGTTTTAGTAAATTTAACAATTCTTTAGATTCCTTTAAATTTTTAGATTAATTAAATTCAATTTTAAAACTAATTTAACTACTTTAATGTATATAGTGAAAGGAACTTCCAACCAGGTATCCCACGGCACTCTCGTTAATTTTTTATCCTAGAACTTTATAATTTCTGAATATATCTACATGGAATGAATAGATTATAACCTGACCTATATTACTTTTTTGTCCTGCAATATGAAGTAGTTCCTGGGGAATACCAACCACCTTTTATAATATTCAGTAGATTGCTACTTGATCGCATAATATTGTCTGAAGAAAAATTCTGTAAGTTTGATTTAACACACATCAACTCATGATAATATTCCTCAATTCCCAAATCCAAACATTAATTTACCTCTTGCATTTCATTCACAATGTGATTAATCAATGTGATTTGATTTTAAGTAAATTGAAATGGAAATAAATTATAGTGTCAATGACATATAGGCTACACTGTTGTAGTCTGTGAGTACCAAGTTGCAAGTAAAAGCTAACTAGTTGTAACTGTGACTTCAGTCTTACATTTGAGTGATTACATTTTGAATATTAAATGGTAGGTAATGGTAATTAATTTGCATACTGGCACTTAGCCTATAATTATTCTACTGATTCTTTATTCTCATCCAATCCTACTATTTACTAAATCCAAATTCTTAAAAATTTTAAGAGGCAAATAACTAAGTCAATATTTTGATCTTATTTTTGATTTTCTTGCAACAGAAGCTTAATAAACCAAGTGGAACAAAAAAACGTAGGTTCCAAACATCAGTGGATTAGTGTCCAGAAGAAAAGGCTATCAATTTTGTCATTATAAATTTCATTATATGTACACAAGTAACTTTTAAATTTGTAAAGAAAAATTAAGAGATAATTTTATCCGAGTATAATTAAAGGAATTGCAGTAAATAATATTGAATCTGGAAATAAAATATAAATCAGCTAAATAAATACTTGATTTATGCTTTCTTTAGTTCCTTTAAATTGAAAGGAATTTGGGAAGATTACATGAACAGTGGATGCATCATGACAACATTTTAGAAAATGTCTTGCATAACAGTGGATAATACACCAAAACAACAAAAAACAGTAATATAGCTACAAAGGTGCGAAATGGTGTAATGCAATGGGATCCCAAGGGCTAAGACGCCCTCGGTCAGTTAGGACAAATCTGACTCCCAAAATGTAGACGCCATCATAAAATCGAGCTATCCAAGTTGGATAATAACAATATATCAAATTTGTTGAAAAACTCCATCCTGGAGCAAATTAAAGCAACTAGCAATACTGATATTAAAAAATGCATGTCAAAGCACTTAGTAGTAATTAAATTAATTCACCTAGCTTTAGGGAGACAAATTTTCAAAACCGGGAATTATGTGGGATTTTCTAATTTTGTATATTTGTCAAAATTAACTACTAGGCACCTGGTTCCAAACAATGATTAAGAATTAAATCTTACAGAGTTTAACTGTACTTTGTCTCTTAGCAAATTTTTTAAATCAGATTGCATTAGTCGTTTGATAACCACAAAAATGAAAGTATTTTGTTAATCCAATGAATAGAGTTTTCTTTCATTCTTTCAATGAATTCAGTTTTATTTCTTTTATGTTAAGCAGATATGATGTGTTGCAAAAAAAAGTGATATATTTGAAACGAGACAATTACAACCTTAACAGCTTTTCCAAAAGATCAAAAATAAGTCAACAGATTATTTACAGGGTCTTATTACATATCTGAGTGTGCATATGGACTAGTAAAATGTCTTTGGTTATATTATTCAAAAACATTTGATGCTGTTTATTTACTACAGCTTTACCTTGAACAAAACTGAATCTGATGAGTTGGTTCAGCAGAATCAATAAAATATAAATATATTTATTATATTTGCAGTTATACTTTATTTTTTTGACATTATAAAAGTTTTGTTTGAAACAATCCTTAAGAGTCCTAGCAAAAGTAAATTTACTGAAGCAAAAATATTAAGAACAAACATGCTTAGCTATTAGTGTGTACTTAAATGTGAGATTATGTGTCATGTTCTGAATGACATAAATTTCAGATCAATGTTATTGCAATTTCATGACATCAATTTGGAAAGGAAATATAGAGCTATCGGTGACATGAAGGACAAAACCAAATAAAAATACTTTCGAGTTATTTCATTGCAAAGTCAGTAAGACGACATAAGGTTTTGATATTGAACTCCATTTTCAAAACAAAAGGCAGAAAAGAGTCAAAAAGCACTATAATGAACTATCATCAGACCACCAATTTCTAACAAGTGAAGACATTTTCAGTCAGTATTTTTAATAACTTATTGAAATCAATATCCTCTCAGTCATTTTCAGTCAGTCTTTTTAATAACTTATTGAAATCAATATCCTCTCAGTAGACACATTTTGATGGATGCTTAAAGTTTATAATCATTTCTTTTTTATCCCTGAAGAAGACTGACAATGAGCGAAGCAGGTATAATGTCGAAATGTGGTCAGTTTCAGAAGAACAATTGTGAGTTTATAAGACCTAACTTTTCACTTCGCTTTTTTCATGTTTACGATCTAGTGCTACTGAAGTATTATCCCGTGCCTGTAGTTAGTATTGGTCACCAATTATGTATAGAAATCATAATGAAATTGGAAGTTTTCGAATGCGATTTTGTTATATTCCTATAACTTTTGTAACAGCTGAAAATTATTCAACAAATTAAAAATCATAAAAAATTGTCGGAGTAATAGTGTGGAACAAGACCACTTATGACACTTATAATTGACACTAATTGAAAATAAGGTGGCATCAAATTTAGTTATGAGTATAGTTATTGACAGCCTCACAAATATCAAGGTGCGACATAGTTTGATTTTTATTTTGAACTAAATTTTGAGTGAATTCACATATGTATGTAAATTTGTATACTTATTAAACTGTGTTGACTGTGTTTACCTAATTACAAACGTACCTATTAAAAGTGAAACAGTTTTAATTTCAAGTTGTTTTCTCTTGATTTCGATCATTGCTACTAAAATAAGTACAGACTAGGTGCGACCTATCAATGAAACTAAACTGAGTTTCATATGTAAGTGCCATATACATTGTTCAAAGTAAGTAAATTGGTCTATTTTAAAAGCTCGCTGTTAGAGAAGGAAGGCATAATTTCTTTTTCGAACCAGGGACGTTGATGTCCTAGTTATGCCACTACGTTTAGATAATTTAATTGAAAAATAATTTAAGAAGTAAGCAATGACATAACATTGAGCTACATAAACATGGGTTTAGGGAGGAAATGATTGAAAGAAAATTAAATGAGAGAAAATTAAACTAAAATTAAGAACATCAAGGGAAAAATGTGTTGAATGAAAACACAGCCAAAAATACTTGGAATAGTTTATGGATGAAAGATATTTTTTGACTATATTTGCAATGGAAATTTAAGCCCGTATTTATAGAAATATAATTTCAGTATATAGTCAGTTTTGGCAATACATACAGTAAATATGTTTAAAATTATTATTTGTAACTAATTTTTAATGAAGTTCAGCACTTTGTCAACAGAAATTAGCAAAATGTGGAACAACGAAATATACCATCATAATTTCATACCTGGTACAGTCCAGCCAATTGAAATTATCGTCCAAGTTAAGTAACTAGTTTTCCAGCTGAAAATAAAAATGATTATGAATATTTTACGATAAAATTCAGGATATTATCGATAATGACCAGTACAGTAAATTAATAATGGATGTCATTCTGATCCATAATTGACTGTCATAAATTATGTTTTGAGAATTATCTATGGAAAACGTCATGGCAGATTCGAACGTAATGTGTATTTAACTTCACATTAATTAATTTAACGGAATTTCCTTATTCATTACAACTTTCATATCGTAATGGTTAATTAAGTGACTGCTAATATTGATAATAGTGACAAGGTAATATTTTATCATATTTACTCATATTAATTAAACTTAACATAGGGATGAAAGCGAGTTTGATTTTAATGAATTATTATAATCCTCTCATGATGCAATAAAATTTACATTGTCATGAACTAGTATACCAATTATTTACACAAACCAAAACATAGTTTTTGTTTCTGTTATGTGGAAAACTTTTACCGTAGTACAATGTCTTGTGAGAAGTTTGATTTCGTAATAAACTGCTTAAGGTTTGATGATAAGTCTACGTGCCAAGAATGGAGACAAGCTTAAGAGATGTAGTCAAGCATGGCATAGCAGTAAATGAATAATTAATTTAATTGTGATCCGTAATGGATAGACATAAATTAAATTTGAAAATAGGCCTCTTTATGTATGGATTACATCATGGCAAGTAGGCTTGAATATAATGTATATTTGACTTAACATCATATTAATTCAATGAAGGTTTGTACTCTCTAATGCAATATGGTACATACACTGGACTTGTTATTTAAGTTTCTGACAGATGTTGAGGTCACTTCATCAGTAAAACATGGGACAAGTAGGAAACAAGAGAAAAAGTTATTACTTTGTATTATTTCTTTAGTCATGTTAAACTTAACGCTAAGACAAGAGTCATTGATTTAATATAAATATCATATTCCTCCCACAATGCAACGAAATGAAAATGAAAACTTTAAAAATATATTTTATATAAATGAGCATCCATGTTTGTCTCTTTCTATATTTCTGTGTGCCAAACTGAAGAAGTACTGAAAACATTGTGCTGATATTTTCCAATATATAGAATTCAAAGAATAATGTAATTATTTAGAAGTATTATAGAATATTTTACAACCTTCATCAACATATCTTAACAATCAAATTTACACTTAACTGAAAGCAATCAATTATTACTTAAAATTTGCTTTGTTTGCCAATGTCTTATTTACTTTTGGGTACCTTCTAACCCTAAAAAACTGATCAATACTTTTTATTCGTATTGTACTTTAGGGTTTGTGTACGGATAACATTAATCAACCTTTTGTCCTAAGCTTTTCATAATCGTTATGATTGCCTATCCTTTTTAGAATCATGAATGTATTCTTTTTTTATCACAAACCATATTTATATATATTTAGTCATCGCTGTCAGTTACATAATTGATGTAATGAATATTGTGTGATGATTCTGGCCACATAAATATTTATTTTACTCCATCTATTTTCCTTTTTAGCAGAAGCACCAACGCGTGCAAACAAATAGCATGTTTATCTTTCTATAAACATGCTATTATATAAGACTAAATTATAACAATTAAAGTGGATTCTATAAAAGATTACTTCCCAGTGACATCTTTTTACAATACATAGTTATTAATTAACGTTGTAAACAATGAAAAAAATAAAAATTTTATAACAAATCGCTAGTGTCCGTCAAACTCAATATCGACATAAATTTTTTTTAAGAAATTCTGAAACAAAGATTGACTTTTGGCTTATTCCAAGTTGGTCATTAAATTTTCACTAATATAGACAATCTTAAATATTTAATGTCACCTAATAAAATTATATAGGACAAGATACATATGGTATTGTAAAAATCACAAAAAGTGTGACATTATAATATAATATTTGCATATGTTTCTGAAAACACTGTTTCTTCATAATTTTAGGTTTTTCATTTCGGGAATAATGGTGTTGGAATACAGTTTTTTTATATATTTTTCAGTATATATCTTAAGATATACCATCTAAAATGAAAAAAAATTTGTTCTTGAGACTGTCAGAACTAGACCATTACAATGATAATCCACTCTACATATGAAAATAAAAAAGTTTTTCCAAGTACTTAAAATTTCCACATAAATATTTCTGATCAACAACTTTTGACGTACATGCTAGGTTAATATATTTTATTGCTATGTAATAAGTCATCACTACATCTATTTTCAAAATATTTAGTAAAATGCTTCGAGCTATTTAAAAGTGGTTTTGGAGCTTGAAATTCTTCGAGAATCATAATATTTTTTCATTGTCCATTTCCATTTCATGCTTTTAGCTGCAATATGTTTTCGAGAATCTCACCCTCCGTAATATTCTAAAAATCTCTTAAGTCCCTCATATGTCTGTCTTATGATAGAATTGCCATTATTAACGTAATGAAATTTTCTAGTTTAAAGCTTTTCCTTTTTCGTCTTTTATTATATCGAATATGTTCAAGTATCTACTCAATTCTTTGTACCTGAATCCAGATGTACTGAGCACTTTGGCGCGGCAGCCTTGGTGCTTAGCCACAGTTGGATAGCACACAAGGCAGCCTTGATCCATATTTAGGGACTGGGAGGCTACCAAGTGCCGCAAATTGGGGCCATATTTTCTATATTCCCTTGGGCAAGCGAACTATCTGAGTGTCGACTCGAAATTATATTGCACGCACGGTAGACAGCCGTGGCAAATGTTGTTTTTATTTTACTGAAATATTTAAAAACTAGGAGTTAAAAAGTAAATCTTTTACAGTACTGAATAAGAAAAATTTCTAAACAGTCCATATCGAAGATTGTATTTGTGAAGCAATCATTGAACTTTGAAAAGATTATGAGGAAGTAAATAAATTATATAGGACATAAATTTACAACACTGATTTTTGACCCTGTAGCTAGGTATGTACACAACATACAGCCATCCAGAGTGTGCACGGCAAATATACTGAGGCACCTTTGAGCAGGAAAAGATTGATGAAGTATGGCTCGGTCCCCGAACCTTGGTTCTTGTCTCAGGCTCTTGTACATTTACATTGAGCGAGCATTTGCCTCACAAGCCTGCGACACGTGGCAGCTCGGCCAGTCTAGATCCAGCTGTAGAATGAATAATGTTTACTTGTATATTTTGAAGTGTATAGCTTTTCTCAAATCATTAAAAGAAACAAAATGGAACTGATTGCAAAAATAATAAGAGGGTTTGGGCAGTGCTCTAGTGCAAGTGTGACAGGTTGAAATTCATGTGAACTGCGACTAGTATGCAATTTTGTTTTACACATATATATATATATATATATATATATATGTAGTTACACACATACATTCACATATGTATAGATATATATATATATATATATATATGTGTGTGTGTGTGTGTGTGTGTGTGTGTGTGTGCGTGTGTGTGTGTGTGTGAGAATGTATATCTGTAGCTAAACATATATATGTTATGTGAAAAGAATGTTACATGAAAATAAAGTTATTTAGACCATACAATTTTCATTTCAAGTTCTTTCTTTTCTTCTTATCTATATTAATTTCTTTGTTAAATAGTTAGATTGAACGTTCTGATGTTAGTTTTATTGTGTTTAATGTATTTTACACAGATCTCGAAGTATTCATAGGTTCCTGTTTCATCCATTAAACAGCAATAAAGAATGAGTAGATTTCTTACTGATTACGCCAAATTTAAGTGATCAAGTTCATCTATTTGTATTAAAGTAATCAAAAAAGTTAAGTTAATGAAGCAATACTTTTTTTAATTAAGCGTTACTTAAAATACAAATAGTGCATCAATGAATATTTCAGTTATACATACACATCATTCTCTGTAAAAAACTGTTAAATTTTTTTACAGAGAATCAAAAAGAGGATTGTTTTTTCCTCATTGATAGAATAATTTTGAGAGTGACATTCTTAGAATAACTTTGACAGTTTCATATAGTTCCTTATTATTTTCAACTTATTTTGATAAACAGAATCACTTATATGAATTATATATACATTCTTTATGTAACAGAAATTGTTCTTTTCTTTAAAAACTTTCTTTTTGTTGTTGGCTTCTAATATTATTTCAGTTAAATTAACCTAACTAAAAAGATTACAAATAAATATTTCCTCGTTTAACCTTTCAAATCACTATTATTATGATATGTAAAATAATATGCAACAAATAAACTTTAAAATCTTTGTATCATACCAAACTTCAAAGTTCCAAGCCTCAAACCGAAGTTCAAACTGACGGTGGTGATGGGGGACATGCGGATTTTTTAATTGATGTTTGGTATTGACAACAAGGCACGTAGTTTACCTAAAGAATAATTGTTAATGATGCAGACAGAACTTAACCCAATATGAACCAGGTTAAAAATAATAACATCAGCTATGAGGCGGTTGTGACATACCTATACATTCAATTCCAGATGTTGCCTACCAAAATAACTTCAAGATATTACTCATTTTTATTATGTATTTGTTACCTTGCGAATAATTAATGGAATAACCAATATTAATGTTAAAAGTATTTATTTTTTTACCAAATTTAAAGTTGAATATTGTTCTGAAAAAATCAACAATAATTAGGGACTTTGACTTGATATCAAATAATTGCAAATATCGGGATCAGCGCAAATGAACACAAATAATAAATCTCTCTTCATACTTTAAATATAAAAATAAAATAAAATCAATATAAAACTCAATTCATCAGCAATCTCATCACCAGGTTTTGTTCCATTAAAACATGTGACAATTTCCAGTTTTGTTTTTCACCTGTATTGATGTCAATCATATCAAGATGCAGAGTCGATATGAGCAACACAATATTATTTTTTTTGACCACGTTTGAGACCCACGTTATGCCAATCTGGAATCCAAATTGTGAACGGTATACTCTTTTGAAATTCCTCTTTGTATTCCTCTTTTGAAAGCTTCTGGTACTTGTATTTTATTCTTGTGAACTGTACATTCTGAGGTCAATTTGTGTTCCTAGAGTGAATGCATCATTCTTTGCCTTTATTAATGGGTGAACTAAATGGTCTATGACATTGAATGCAAAACATTTCATGAATTGGAATGAAGTGGTCCAGTAGATTGTTTTTCTACAGAAACTTCCATTATGAGGAAATAAAAGGTCTTGGCATCAATAATGGCCTATATTTTTATTTTGCTGGCTATTTAGGAAAGTAGATACGGAAGGCACAATAACCTCCAAACTATAGGAGCATTTCATCAATCGTCTAATATTCTGAAGATATATAGTGCACCGGATAGTAGTCACTAAAATCTATCAAATAAAATTCTTATAGATGCCAAATTTTCAACCTTTTTTCTCTTCTCAGGTGTTTTTATCATCAAATCTGAGGCAATTTTGTAAAAACTAAAATCAATCTAATAGCATTGTAGATCTAAAAATGTCTATGAAAGTGCCATCTGTACGCCATAAATCATTGAGATTCTGCCTGTTGGAGCAATTAAGCCCTGTCGAACACAAAAGTCCCAATAACGATTTCAACTCGTCCATAGTTACATCTGTAACAATGTTCTTTTTAATGCGATTAAACATTTGTTTGGTAATTATCTGATTATTTGTGTACATAATTATATTATTGAGCATGGGGTCTGTGATGAAGAGGCTCCACATTTGCACTATGTTTGAGTATTTTTAACAGCACTCTTTTGCTCAGAGAATTTATGATGATGTGTTCAGTTCTTGTATGGTCGTTTGGTCGGAAATAGTTTTATTCCACTTTGTTCTATCCTTGGAAATCAAAAAGGATCCAGGTGCCTCATTGGTCTCACTCAAAACTGATTCTTCATCTGTTACATTGTGAGTTATGATATCGATATCTTACTCATAAAGAATGGAATCCTGTTTCGAATCACTTTCTTCACTATGTTGAGACCAATGGTAAATTTTTTCATGAACAAGCTGACACATGCTTTCAAAAGGGCAGTAAGCCGTCTTTGATTTTCCTATATAAAAAAAAAAATTACGTCACAGAATAGGTACATCTACTCTGAGCGAGAACTGCATCTACATTGCATTGAGGACACTTTATATGATTCATATTCCATATTTATTGTGGATTGAAATAACTCGCGACAGAAATGTATTTGAAGCATAGAAAATCTATTTTGGGACTGGATAAACACCAAAATTTCATAGTCAGTGGTCTTCTTATACTCTGTCATATTCTTTATGTTGCTTTGCATCTTGTTTTTGGAGTAATAAAATATGACCTCGACATTTGTATTCATATTGTCTACAAAAGTATTACTACTTAAATACTAAGTATTACTACTTTAATGTTATTCCGTTTAATTTTATTTTATGAATAAAAAGGGTGGAAATATTGAATGTTTTCCTTGCAATTAAAGACAGAGAAAATATTGTTCTTTCTGTCGATGACATATTTGGGAGTCCTCAACATAATCCTCTTTCTGACAATCATTTTCCATTTGTGCAATACAAATTTCAGGTTTATACTGAAAATGTTGTTTATATTAAATATTTTAATTTTAATTAAACCATTTCAAAAATGTTCATACTACTATTGTTATGAACTAACTTTTCATCTTATTTTTCAGCTACTCAAATTGCTCACTCAGATATTTTTTGGCATTATCTGTAACACATATGGTTTTCTTGAAGATTTAAAGTATAACGTAAGTTCTATTAACACATATATTAATTAATTCAATTTATAACTACAAGTATAAATAAAATATAAATCCGTAAATAGAAAACAGAAATAAAATCATTATGTATATAAAATTAGATGCTAAAAACTTGTTATGAACTTACAAATTCTTCAGATAGCAAAGAATATGTTTACGAGGAAAATTTAAGATACAGTCAATGAAGCGTTTAAAAAAAGCTTCTTCAATTATAGTGTAAAATTATTCATTAAAACATATTTAGAATTTTTTATGGGTTTGCATTTTTTTATGGGGAAATCAAAGACAAACAGCCATAGCAGTATCATGAAGAGACTTACATCCAGTTGTGGGTGAATTCAGATTGTTTTATTTTTATTTTATGCAACAAAATTATTATTGGACTTCCTCTTAATGAATAAGCTGATGATCCATTTGGTTGATTATTCACCTGGTTTGTGGTTCACATCAACCAGTATTTCTTTCCATTCTCATTTTTTCTATGTATTTAATTTATAAAATTGTTTTATTTCTGTACCTTAATATAAGTGGTTGTGCCTTGCGAACAGAAACTTTAAATGAAACTGTGAATAACCTTGATCAAAAGTATTTTGCAGAAACAATTAATTACAGCAAGCTTTTGTGTATCATTTAAGTACTTCCACAACAGCTAAATTTGAGTAATGAGTTTCAGGTGGTTTGTGATTTTTCTGTGACTTGCCCGGTATTTTCATTAGCTGCTGCTTCTTTGTTAATAACATTGTAGAATTGTGTGGCCTATGACGTCACTAGAAATGTTGAATTCCGTCATTCTCTTTGCAATTTCATATTTGAAAAATTGTGTTGCAAAAGTAGAAAGGAAGATAAAACACTCAACTGAATGTTTATCGGTAAGCTACAGTAGCCTTGAAACCCATGTCAAACCTGAAATTTGAACCTAAATAAAAGTTATAAATTGAATTTTGACTGAGTGTAAATTTAGATGTATATATACCACGTTTTTTTTTGTCCCACATCCTTTAATAAAGACACATGTTAAGGCCATTACACCAAATTGTATTGTTTGTAGCTATGTGTCTCATATGTGAGAAAATGTACTTACAAATGGAAACTACAAAATCTCATCTAACGTCAATGCAAGTCAAGGAAGAATTACGTAAGTGAACAATTTACCATGATGAATTTAAAAACTACTTTCAAGTGTGTTTCATATTTCGTTAATGACATTGCTGTGTTTGTGCAATTAATGTTTACAGATTGAACTGTATCTTAAAGTTGTCATTAGTCCTTAAGTGTTTCTTACAATTTTAAATGATTAACAAACTCTTTTGGGATGAGGTATATTACAGATGGAGCCAAATTCTCTGTTTCTGGTTGAACTAATTATTCTAGAATCTACTTATTACAATTTCTAAATCGTATGCAACCATATCAGACTACACCATGCATTTCTCATATATCTACTAACATTTTTCTAAACCAAAGATGAAGAACTGAAATTGTATATCGCCATTATCACTATTGTCTGAAGAATTTTTAAATGTGACCTTCATTTAATGATTTCATTTCCACATAATTGTGAAATTTTCCAGGAAATAAAATATTTCCTCTATAATATACAATGCCCAAAATTTAACTCTATATTTAGTAATATATAAAGATGGAAAATTCAAGAATATCGTAAAAATTGAGAAAATAGGAGGTCATATATTAATAAACATGTAGGAGTGAAGCTAAAATTTCGTGTCGAAGTAAAGCAGAACAGCATGACAATCTAGTATAAACATATAGATTATTGATAGGTATATTACTGTAAATCAAGAGTTAGATCAACAATAATATTGTATTGCTAACTTTTGTCACAGTCATGTAGCCTGTATAGGCTAAATAATTTGATATAACACTACAGGATGACTCCGCATTAGGAATGGAGTTACACAAAATATTGGGATCTTTTGCTTGAACTTTCATGAAACTGACTTCTGCTGTATAAAGAAGAACAAAATGAGATAATGTTTATTACAAGAAAATTGTTTCTCAATATAAAACTCATCAAAGTACATTTAACTTTTTTGTATGTGAAAACTACATAACACATATTAAATTACTCTTCAGTAAATGTGTAAGGTTAAATCGATAGTTGGTATTATTAGCGTTAGCACCTAACAACAGCCACTGACATTGAAGTGTTTCAACATAACAATACCTCCAGCAATTGAACTGAGTACTCAAACCCAAAATTATGTATTTATATATGTTATGAACATAAATCAATTTTCAACACTGGAAAACAACCTTCTGACTTTCATTTTATGTACAATCTTAGAAATAAATAAGCCAGAAAGAAATCAACTTTTTCCATTTTCATAAATACTTCAAGCAACATATCAAATAATTACGAACTATCGTTATTTGGTACCTACTCAGACAATAACATATTATCTAAGCTATAATTGTAAATGTCTATCTAGTTAAAAATCCTATTTGACATTTAGTTATATGATTACGTGAAGATCAATTCTAGACATACTAAGGTTATAACCTTTTTAAATTAATAATCAAATGCCGAGTCCATTTCTTCCAAAGTTATCTAAGCCTACTTCCCTATTCCAGTAAATTGCAGTAGACAAATTTTGTTATCGTGTAAGCCAGCTTTGTTCATTTGGTACTTTATGGACTACTTATATTATTTCCTGTCTAGAAATAAGGATAATGGTAGAATTTTTTTTTTAACAATATGCAATCAGTAGTTATATTATAAGCGGATGTTTTGAGTGTATCCATTGACAGGTCGAGTGTGACTGCAGCGACCTATCTACTCCGTAGTCTTTATTGATCCCCACTGAGCTATAAAATGTCTTTCCATTTTAACCTCTTTGTATAATTTCTAGTTTTAGCTCTGTAGCCAGCTTGTTAGTATGGTTTACCAGTTTCTCATGATATTTTTTGATCAATTTTTGGATTTCCACATGACGGTGTCCATTTTCAGTTCTTTATGTATTTCAGCATTTGTGACAAACCACTAATTGAGCGTAAGATAGAATTCTGCATCCTCTGTATTATGCTTATGTTTGATTTACAAGTGCTACTCCAGAGTGGAATTCCATAAAGCCACACTGGCTTCAGGATAGCTTTATATATTAAAAGTTTGTTGTCAATACTCAGTTTGCTGTTTCTTCCCATGATCCAGTGTAGGTTCTTATAACGGATATTAAGTTCATTTCTCTTTGTCTTAATTCTTGTCTTGTTTCCACGTCAGACGGCGATTAAGATGTAGCCCCAGGTATCTTATATTATCTTGGTGATGTAGTGTGGTATTCTCAAGATGGACTTCAGGACAGTTACCTTTACATAGTGTAAACATAACATTGACAGATTTGCTTCCAATCCCTGTATCCACCATATCCGTAGCCATGTGGTTATTTCATCAAGGCCCTCTTGTAGCATGAGTGATGCCATGGCAGAGTCAGCATGGCTTGCTAGTATCGCTGTGTCATCAGCAAATATTGTTGTAGTACTACTTTCAAGCTGAGGTAAGTCTGCAGTAAATATTGTATACAAAACAACCCCAGGACTGATCACTGCGGGACTCCAGTAGTTGCTTCGAAAAACCCAGACGTCACATTCGCGTCCTTTACTTGGAAGATTCTTCCCGACAGATAGGATTGAATTAAAGTAGTACTGATGAGGTAAGTTGATTTTTATCTTATATAATAACCCCTTGTGCCAGACTCTATCGAAGGCCTGTTGAATGTCCAGGAACCCCGAGTACCAGTACAGTTTTTCTTCCAAGCATTTTCTTATTTTACCACAGACTCTGTGGTCTTATTCAGTGGTAGAGTTGTCTTCTCTAAGGTCGAATTGATGGTACAGGATGACTTTTACACTATCCAGGATTTCTAGCATTCTGCACATCACAAGTGTTTTAAATACCTTTCAAAAGATTGGCAAAAGACTTATAGGTCTATATGAGGACACTTCATTGGGTGGTTTACCTACCTTGTATACATAATGTCGGGAAGTACTGGGTTCTCAGTATGGCGTTAAATAGTGAAGTCAGAAACACTATAGCTTTTCTAATTGCTTTAGTATTTCTTTGGTAATTAGGTCATATCCGGGAGCTTCTTTGTCATGTAGATTAGAAATGACTCTCCAATTTTCCCGTACTGTAATAGGGTTTGGAGGTGGTGACATTTGGAAATCTTGTTGTAGCACATTATTAATCAATGTCTCATTTTGTAGGTCTATGCCTAGATTTGGTGAAAGAACTTTTTCTAAGTGCTTAGCAAAAGCATCCCTCTTCTTCTGTGGCGTTTGCGCCCATCCATCAGCTATTTTGAGTGGCGCTTGGCATTATGGGGTCCAGTAAATTTCCATAGTGAATAATTAGTTATAAAGTAGCAAAGTTGTTTGATAATATTTAACTCATTTATTGACAATACAATACAATGACAATGAGATTAGAGGTAAGATAATTGCTTCATGTATAGTATAGACTTATATCATATTCAAAAATTGTATTTATTAGGTGTAATTGTCTAGATTTTATATTAAGTTGAGATCTAAATAACAAATTTACTCCTAATTTTAATTGCCTTGATAATCAGTAGCCAAGGTGAAATCAAACTGAAATGATATAAATGTGTGTAAATTGAAGCAATAAAAACAAACAGAACAAAACAATTACCCCTTTGGTAAACTATGTTTGACAAATATATGTTTACTCATATAAATGTTTGACATTAAAATTATAAATAATATAATGTCATTTACATTATAGTCTAATGTACAACCATATTATAGCCTAATGAAAAACAATTTTAACACTACCGTGACCAGAATAATTTGAAAGATAAATCTTATGGAAAATGTCATTATCGTGTTGCTGCTTAGATAAGTATATTTTTGGTCCAATTTTCGTGTAATAACAATTTAGCTCAAACAACTAGGAATGTCTTCAAATAAAGCTATTGATAGAACCCCTAGATAAATAACTTTCTCAAATGCCTCTTTAAAGGTAGCCATCTGCGGAAATGATATTCAGTGTTTCTTTTAGCTAATATATGAACTCGTATGTATGATATTTCATGCAATCGATAGTTATAAGGCACTGAAAGTAGATGACAATATTCACATTAAAACTATTTGCTTCAACTTATTCATAAAAATGTTTAACACGTGTTAAAAATGAGATCAATTTTTTTCTATATTTTATATTATAACAGGAAAAATTAACTGGAAAGAAATGAAATAGTTTCTTTTTTTGGCATATTTACGGCTTTAAGTCAACTCTGCTTTCACCACGACGGACTATGTTATGAAGAGAGCAAATACTTTTCATCGTTCATTTGTTTTGTTTTTCTTTCCCATTCATCGTGCATTCCCATTCATGGCATTTCCCACACGTTTTTCTTAAATAGTTTTTCCTCTCTGAAGACGTAGATCATTCCTATGTTTATTCAAGTTTGATTCCAGATCATTTTCCAACACCAGATGAAGGATTTGTCTCATGACAGCTTGTCTTGGTTGGAGGTTGGCAGGTTTTTTGTGGCGGAAGTACATTCCTGACATTTTTAAAAATTTGTTTTTATATTGCACACGTTACTCTTAGCCAAGACTGCACAAAGTGAAAGTACTATGTCTACATAAAATCCATACTTGCTATAGTTCAAAGTATAATGTAACTGTTAATGCTAGTGATATTTACCACCCCACAAAATGTACATTTTGACCTTCTCATGTTTAGACTGCATGGCAAATTGAAACACATCTGTTCAAAAATGTTTACACCACCTTTGGTCGAATTTTAAAATTCAACCATGTGTGGTTTATTGGTGACCTCCTTATCATGGTACCCTCCTCAAAACACAACAGTAATCATCAAACAACTTTAGATGGTTTAAGCTTGCAACGATAGTAAAGTAAGTGACCCATTGTAGCGAAAAATAAATGCTCTACTTGGCTGAGAAACCTATAATATTCTTTCAAATTCCATACGTCATACCAAATTCAAATTACAGAACCTCAAATCAAAATTCAAATTATGCTGTCATGGTGAAAACCTGAATTTTTAACTGATGTTTGGTATAGATAACATAATGTGCACCTTACCTGAGCAGGAATTATTAATGGAAACAAATGAATGCAGTAGTCAGGTCGAAAAAATTATTATTAGTTCTGTTACTTTTGTTAAAAACACAATAGAGGTTAAGCACACAAAGCGATAAACTAATGGATGTTTACTCCAAAGATATTTAATCAATAAATTGTCACTTGTTTGTTAAACACTCTAGTAAACTGTAAACTGTAGTAACTTGTACTTGTAGTAACTTGTACTGGAATTCAGTTGGGAAATTAAAATATTTCACAAGAAACAATATGGCTAATGATTCAATTGAAGATACACTTTGTCTAATTTTAATATACCAGCGTGTGTGTGGGGTTTGCCGACAAACTGCTAGCCGAGTTCCCACGAGATTTAAATTGTGGTGTGGAAAACTATACAGTTTGTCAATAATGGGAGCATTGATTGTGATGCTGGTGACTATTGGCATTCTATCCTTTAGCAACAACTACAGCTATATAGCGTTTGGAACTCTTCTATTAATTCATATTTATTATTGATTGATATAACTTGTGACAGAAATGTGTTTAAGGAATTGATCCAGCAAATTCAAGAAATGGATTATCTTTTTAAATTATAGCATAGAACAAATTTTTTGAGATGCGATAAACGTCGAAACTTCATAGTTATTAGTATTCTTATTACCTATGACATTCTTTATATTGCTTTTTCTACACATGGAGCGATAAAATATGATCTAAATTTTTCCATCTCTGCTCTGTTTTTTACTATTGCTACCATTATTTTTCATTTAGAATTGATATTGTTTTGTTTGATATTATTTAGCATAACAAAACGTGTGGAAACTTTGAATGTATTCTTAAAATTTAAAAATGAACAAAACACAGTCGCATCTGTCGAAGCCATATTTAGGAGTTTTCAACGTAATCCCAATTCAAACAATCATTTTATGTTTGCATTGCCACTAAACAAGAATTCCATCCATCATTTATCTCGACTCTATGTCCATTTGTTGGACCTGTGCGACTATTTAAACAAGATGTTTTAATTTCAGGTTTGCACTAACCATTTAAATAACACTATTGAAATAACATTTTAACATGTAAATAAACGTTCAATATATTTGGCGTTAATTTTGTAGAAATTCATTATTCACAATTAAATTAAACTACCTGATGTATTATTTCTACTTTCTTTGAGTTCTTTACCACGACCTAGGTTTCGTTGTATTACAACATCTTTAGGTTGTAATACTACATCACGTAATTTCATTTAATTGTGTATGTAATTTTTTTAATTGTGTATGTAATTTCAAAAACTATCGCACACACACCTCTGCTGCTCATGCTAATCCTTAATTAACAGTTCCTGCGTAATTCCGTTAGTTGTGCGCTGATTTGTGCAACTGTTCCGGGATACTGTATAACCCCACAATAATAGTACTCAAAGGTTTTGTACATTTTAATGTGATTGAAACTTTATTGTTTATTGGTATATTTTAAGTTTTATTGTACATGAAATACTATTTAATTTAAGACTTGTATGTAATTATTCCAAATAATAAAATGTATTTTTAATATAATTCCTGTTTGAAGTCTCTTCATCTTCATTTTTTCAATTGGTAGTCAGAGGTCAAATCAGCCTCTTAGATGCGATGATGATATAGCCGCTATTCGGGAACGCAATTCAGATGATGAGGAACAGCATACTGGCGATGCTTCCGAACTAATATTGGAAACTAAATATCGCGATAGAAACACGCCTATGTTTGCGTTTGGCTGGCTTTACTATCATATTGCCCTAACCAATCCAATGTGATAATGCTGTCTACAATGCATGACAGTTCTGATAATGATAATGAACTACCCGAAATCATAGAGTTTGATAATTGATAATAAAACAAAATGTGGTGTTGACGTTTTCGATTAACTGAGAAAAAAGTCTTTTTCCATCAAGAAAAATAAGTAGGTGGCCTCTGTGTGTATTCTGTCCACTTCTAAATATGATGGTTGTTAATTCATGAATCCTTTACACTATGGCTACGGAACCAGAGAAGAAACCATCCAAAAGAGACGCCAATTTCTTAAAGAATTAGCAACGTCCCTTATAACACTGCATGTGTAAGAGAGATTAAAATGGCCAAGATTTCCCCATGATATCCAGGAATCCATAAATGGTATCCTAAAACTTGAGGATGGTAATTCTGAACCAGTTCATCAAGATGTCAGACCCGGTAACTGCTGCTTCTGTCCTCACATAAAAGACCAATAATCCAAAACCGCGTGCTCCTCTTGTTAGCAACATATTTGTGCAGAGCATCAAATAAAAATATGTCAAATGTGCCATGAAAAATTAAATAAATGACTTCATTTATTTTTTTTGTAACTTCCATTAAATGGTTAATTATAATAGATAAAACATTGTGGTTATTATTTTTTTCTTTTTTTATTTATGTGCATAAAATACTTGAGAGTACTCCAGGGCCCAAGGTAGCATTAGTATAAATGAAATTGAAGGATATGATTTTGTGGTTCTTAGCATTGTGGAACTCAATCTTTGATATATTTCTCTTCATTATTCGTTTTCCTTTTAATTTATTACATGATTTTATTTCCAAGACTGAGGCATGACTGAGTGTTCATTTGCGTATCATTATAAACTGAATGAGTCATGATCTAAAGTTTTCACAAAAATCCTTTCATGCTTTATTTAAACACTTCTAAAACAACTTAATTAGGGTCAACAATTTTATGTCAGTTTTTATTTTTCTTTGACTTGCCAGTATTCCCACATATTGCTGCGTCCATGTTGATAACATTGTGAAATTATATAGCACCAGAAATATTAAATTCCATCAGTGAAAGTTACTATATACAAGTTTCGCCGTTTTCAGATATACGTTGAACTAGCAGACTCCGACCCACATAACATGTTGACTTTAAATTAGATAATTAAAAATTGTATTATTGAACTACATAGGGCAGCATAGAGTAAATGATTATATATATTGATATGACAGAATTTATAATTCCCATCCAAACAAAAACTTTGGCTAAAAATTAAAAATAATTCAGTTTTTCTGAAATTTAACCATCACAGAATCCTGTTAATTTAATTTTAGTTATATATTTATTTACAAAAGGAATATTTGAGAAATTGGACTCATCACTTTCCACCACTTATATGTTATCGATATTTCCCTATGCTGTTTTGTTGGTGGCCATATGTCTCGTATGTGAGAAAATGTACCTGCAGATAGAGACTTCAAAATTTCTTCTGACATCAGTGCGAGTCCATGAAGAATTATGTAAGTGAATCATTTTGTATTCTTAAAATAATTTTATGTTTTTTTTGTATTCTTCCCGGGTCACCTCTAAAGAATTTGAGTGATGTTTCCAATGTAAATTTTTTTAGTGACTTTGTTGACATATTATTTAGCAAGGGCAAAGTGAATAAATAGAAAATTATTTCATTTTTTTAATAATTTTATTTATATCCACTGTTCGTGAAACTTAAACACACACAGTTGGTAGATTTAATGCCACAAAAGCAATCCCTTATAGCCAGCCACAATGCAACATGTGAGAAATATTAGTGCAGTAAAATCAAACCCATCGATTATTTAAGATAATGCGAATCCAGACAACCTTGAACATTGACACTGAGGATGCAATTTCTATGTTATTATTTAGTTTATTCCATAATTTTTTTTGCATGTACCATAAATTATTCTCCATAATATTCTGTTCTTTGTTGAGGGAATTATAAAGCCTTCTAGTCTTTATAATAGAGCAAAGCAAAGAATTGAAAGCATTATTAAGGATATTATATAAAAATGATAATAAAAGACATAGCATATATCTGTTACATAATTCCAAGTATTTTATACTTGATAGATGATTAGAAAAACGGTAATGTTGTTGAGGTTGGAGTGAATTGAATAAACATATCTTGAAGTTGCTTCTATTCGTTAACAAGTTGCTCGGTTAAATTCAAATAACAAACATCTCCATTATATGAAATAGGCAAAAGTAGAAATTTAGAGACTACACATGCCTGAATATGTACGAACTCTTGTAGTTTGAATTTTACTTGTAGGTTTTTTCTCTTGATAATTTCCCCTACAAAGTTTTATATATGTAATGTGAGTTATGTTTTGAAAGACAACAATATGATTTTTGACATTTATTAGATGGCACCAGTTTTTACAATTTTGAAGAACACACAGTAACTGGAACATAGGATACTCTTTTATTGGTACACTCACATAATTCACAATTTACTTTCTCTACTTTTTGCAACAACTATGTTGCATTGCTGGCATATTTTAATTATTTTAGGTACAATGAACTAAATGAAAAACACTTTCAGATCAAAAATAAATTGCTTACTGTAACAGGTATTAATAATATTCATATTCTTTGAAAATCACCAAATAATTAATTTTCATTTTGTGATCTAATATTATTATATATGACCACATAAGACTATTATAAAAACACATTATATTTACCAAGCTGTGGCTGGTTCTTCACAGCAGTTAGCAATGTTCCGGGTTCAAAAGAAAGAGGTGTCTAAGAGGAGATAAAGTATTAGCATAAAAGCATATAATTTATTGCTTAATTTATTATATATATATATATATATATATATATATATATATTTACCTGCACATAATATAGATCTCTACATTTATAAAATAATAACTGAATTTATAAATGTTTTGCGAGTAGGTTGTAAAGTCATAAATTTATTTAATCAAATTTTAGTAAAACATTTTGAAATGTATTCTTTACTCTTGAATAATATGATAACAGTAATGTTATATAATTTCACTTTTCTTCTTGTAAACAATTAAAAAGTAAACACGCTATTTCTGTTGAAAGATTCTATCACCTATTTTGTAGACTCTTTTTCAATTCTGTATTATAAATTTAACCTATTCTCTTCTTTCAGCATCTACTGTCCGACATCTGATACAGCTTATTGTGAATATGATAGAAGCATTTGAGCTAGGTCAATTCACAATTTACCACTCGTTCAATCTGCGAGCTTCACTGCTGCTCCACTATCCCGGGTTGCTTACTAATTACTCCATTGTCTTGATTCAATTCTTGAATGTTGGTGACCTGTTGTAACTTGGCAATAATAATTTGTCTCTTTTATCAAAATATTGCACTCTCTCAAGTATGTCTAATTATTGTACAACATTACATGCAGGCCTCTTACTAGGCATATGCTCATTTTAAATAGTTTCTCATTAGTGCAACCATCCATTCACTATTTTCCACCTGTTAAGTATAGAATCCATAATCATTTGTTCAAATAATGTTTCCCTTTATAGAAGATCTCGTTGAATGGAAGCTACATAATATCAAATAAATAACTTTAAAACTTAAATATTTTTAATAAAACTCAATATCAAAATTTGGAACCCACTTTTCTAAAAATGCTTTTAACCACTTTCATTTTAGTATAGTAGTTTTTTTTAGAGAAAGACCAAATTAATTTATTTAAATTTCAAATTTTTAATATAAGTCCTATTTTTTTTCTAAGTTTCTTTATATAAATGTCTTATGATGACTGGTTTTGACATGAAAAAAACATTTGGAACAGTGTAACATGCAACAAAATTTATTGTCGTCGAGAAATCTATAAAATAGACAGAAAACATCTTTTCATGGATATAGAAATCACAGTACCGCATAATGTAACAAAGTACAATGTTGTATTATGTGTATAATATATGTAACACAATGTTGTATAATATATGTAACACAATACAAGTAAAATTATATGGTACCGTAAACTTTATATTATAAACCAAATGTACTTCACATTATACTCTAATATTTTTGTTCACTAAAATCAAACAAGAGACACAAGCAGACCAATTGTCGATACCAGGACCATTCACATTGGATACCACTTTTTCTAGAGAGCTAATCAATTTTTTAAAGAGTTCTCTTGATTTTGTAAACATTTCTATTGATTTCATATAGATTTTTAAGGGTGTTCGAGGATAGTGGTTATGACTCATAATTATCGAAATCCTCAATTATCATAGTATCCTCAAATACAAGGCAATAGTACTCTCTAAAGGAATTATAATTTGAGGTTGCAAACTAATTAACGGAACACATTTAGAATTCATTTGTAACCTAGAATTCAATTATTTTACAAATTATTAAATATTTATTACAGTAACTGTCATAAACTGGCTTGTATTAATTATAAGTAATGCGTAATAAATAATTGGATTATTAAAATATAAATTAATGTGCTTTTGATTTATCAATACCTTGCACAACACCTCTGCAATCGAAGAAACAAATGAGCATTGTCTTGATGTTTGACTTCACTTGGCGAGGTTTTTTGGGACGAGGAGAGCCAGCTCTCTTCCACTGGCTTGATTGCTGCTTTGTTTCGGGGTCGTATCCATAGCACCACCATTCATCACCAGTAATCACCTTGGAAAAAAATTCAGGGTCCTCTTCGAGCTGATTTTGAAGCTCAAAACATGCCCGAAGTCGATGCTCCCTTTGCTCATCTGTGAGAAGGCGCGAAACGAATTTGGCTGTAACCCTTCTCATGTGTAAATCTTCAGATAAAATCTTCTGAATTGAACTCCATGACGTTCCCGACATCTCACAGAGTTGATTAATGGTTTGGCGACGGTCTTCACGAACGAAGGCATTGATTTTGTCGACGTTTTCATCTATTCTTGATGTTGAGGGGCGTCCTGAACGAAGTTGTCTTCAATTGACATTTCTCCATTTTTAAAACGTGAAAACGAATCGTAAACTCTGGTTTTACTTAAGGCAACATCCCCATAAGCAGTCTTAAGCATTACAATAGTTTCTGCGGCCGATTTCCCCAACAGGAAACAAAATTTCACAGCTGCGCATTGTTCTCGACAATCTGCCATTACGTTTTCGCTGAAATGGAGAAAGTTGTTTTACTAAAAAAAATCTCACAGGTGAACCAATGTACTTACAGCAATGCTACTTTGCACACTGACGCAGGAGGCGTGACACTAACGGATATGTGGTCAAACAATAGGTTCCCCCACTCTCCCTCCCCACCACAGCGTAATTCCCCTACTTATGGGTCCCCTCCCTCATATGCTAACGTCTTAGACTAGAACATGCTTTGGTATTAATTCTCTTTGTATACTTATGAGTTTGAGGTACAATAAACCAGCATGACTGAAACGTGTAATGATTTGTCTAGCAACAGTTTAATGTCCATTATTTCAGGCCAAGTTTTCAAAGATTCATTCACAACTCGCTGCAGTGAATGTAAAAATCATTTAGTAGAATTTTACTCAGCTTCCATAACACTTATAATCAAATAATATCAACTGCCGTACTCAAATGAACGTAGTTTACTTTGTTTTCATTTCAACTAGCTGCAGTTGTATTTACTTCTTTTGGAAAATTTGTTTGTCTTATGAGATTCTTCTTGCTGGAATTGTTGTGTGAAAAAGTTACTTAAATCGTGGAAGCTTTTGAATTTAGTATATACATATAAAGGAGGGGAATAGTATATTCTGTTAGATCTTGATTAAATAGAGTCAAGCATATAATGTGTAATACAGAATGTATAATATAGGTTCTGGCCCATATTCAATCTAATCTCATTGACGTACATCACCACTATAACATAAAGGCAGTAATCAGTGAAGCTAACATTAATTAGCTTTGGAACAGGTAGCTGATTACTGCGTTATCTTGTTTATATAATAGTTTAATATTTTTAATGAATATAAATTAAAGAAAATGTCTCTATTACGGTATAACATGATAAAAATGAATGGTTTTAAGTAGTACATTAATGGAATATTTCATTCATCCATTTGAAATAAATGGCACAGAGAAATCATGTAAATATCTATTGATATTAAATTGTACCTCCCAGATATTTTATGCATGTTGCATGCTTACTAGTTTCGATTGATTATCCTTGTTAAAATTACTACTTTGAAATATTTTTTAATATTGTAATATCAAAGTACACATTAATATCTACTAATGATTCAAGCTCCAATATTGACATGTATCTGGATATTTCGTTGCGTGATTGAAACACAAATAAACTGGACCTTAACTTAGAATAATGACTATCGTTGGAGGGAACACTTTTTTGAATCAGCTCCATAAGCCAATCTATGGGCAAGATTTTTGACAGAAAAAATATGACGTAATAGTGTATTTATGGTGTAAATTTTTATTTTTACAATTTGTAATTTTGTATTTTTATTAATTTTTAAATTATGAAAGTAAAACAATTTTAGGTATTATGTATTGGCCGATATATGATATGCTTGATTACTATTACAATCTGTTTGACGAGATTATACATGATCTCGTTAAGCCGATATGTGAAATGTACTCAACAAATTATAACCAGGCTGTCAAGTATCATTTAATAACACAGGTTCTTGAAGGATGTCATATATTTATGCTTATGTCATTTTATGAAATTCTTCCAAACATTTTTAAGTAGAGTAATTTATTAATAGCCATTTATTTTTATCTTAATGAATGTGTTTTGAAAATCTAAGCACCATAATAACTTATTAATGTAACATGCCTTGTGTATGTACTAAAGTATCTAATGTATCGTAGTATTTATGTTAGATATTGTATGCAATATTTGTTAGGTTAATTGTGTCTCTGTATATTGTTTAATTCAATTGTGTAACTTTCTGATATATTGTTGCTTGTCAAACTTTTATTGAAGTAATAAAGATGCAAACAAGTGATGATGCTATTTTTCATTCATAATGTTATTTTCAACTCTCGATATACCAGTCTGCTTTATGTACTGAGAGATTGTTTTAAAACATTTCCTTCAAATATAAGGAAATAAAGACAATTTAATGTATAAGTAGCATTTTATAAAAACGTTTCTTGTATTTTTTTATTTCATTAAATTTGGAGGAAATATTTTACAATAACCTTATCTGTTTCCTTTGTGTCGTTAGTTCTATTAATTAATGTGGCAAGGTTTCAATGTGGTGAACTCGTTGCTAAATCTATCTATCTGTCCTCCAGTTAATATGAAATAATAGGAAATATAGGTTTTGCATGAAGCTACAATATTTCAATAAAATTTTAATAAAACACTTCAAGAGGTTTACGATTACATTATAATAAATTCTTTATTTAAATATATCAAAATTATATAACGAGAAATAAAATATTATAACCATGTTATTTACATGAAAATAATGAAGCAAATATTTTACATGGTTAATTTATAGGATGGTAAAATTAAGTACCGGGTCATGGACTGTAAACTCCAATCCTTTAGCGGTTTCTTTTCTTGGAATTGCTTAACCAACATAAAACAAGCCGCGTTCTTTCAGAATTAAAACACATTCTTCAACTGTTGTTAACTGGTATTTCTTCTCCCTTTTAATTAAAATTTTTAAGGTTTTATCTTTTTGTTTCACAAAATACAAAACAGGAAATCACAATGGATTTAACAAAGTTACCCTTTCGGTATCACTCCAAAAATTTTGTAAATTTTCAGTTGAGTGTTAATTACTAACTCCACTGATACCCTGTACCACACAGGCGCTCTCCTAAAAGGTGTAACACTGAAGTTTAGCTTTAAATATTTGGCAAGGGTATAGCAGTGTAAGCATAGCAAATGTGACCTCATAGCTAAGTGTTATGAATGCTATGTGGACAAGTATATTAACCTCCTATCTTTAACATTTTTGAGTGAACTTGAAAAATGTCCTGAGAATGATAAATTTTTGAAACTCTGTTTTCTCTGAAATTAATAAAGCAGGAACGTGATTCCAAAATTTGACAATAGATAATAACATTGGGAAAAATAATAAATATTTTTTCTCTGTTATAACTTTTGAACAAAGCTTTTTTAAAAAAAAATCTTTTCGCATTTTTTTACTTTCCTTTAAGTGACGGCCCTGAAAACATTCAGAAATAAAGTTCTTCAAATACATGTTAGCCTGTATAAGTTTTGTGAAAATTGGACAACTGTAAGATGGCAAAAAACCTTGTTAATTTGTTCACCCCCATTGACACAGAATTAAAATAACTCATTGATAATGCAAGTAAATATTTACGTTGATTTGTATTGAAATGAACTTTTATGACCAGACTATTTACATTAAATTCCAACTGTCATTGACTGTACACTGATACAACTATTTAGTTGCCATGGCTGGATCGGAATTGTCCCAGAATACATTTGGAACATAAATAAATCAAAATCCCTAAAAGTGTACGATGCTTTCATAGTGCAAGTTTTACACATATTTCAAAGTTTTACTGTTTCTGTATGATGGAAAGCCAACTCACTTAATTTTGGTCTTACCGCGAAGAAAATTTATGCAATTATGCCTTACTCCAATTTACAGTTCCGTGTTTTCAAGGCATGGTGATTTCACTTTAATTATTTAACTCCGCTTCTCTGTTTGACATTTCTATACTCTTTTGTAAAGTATTTATTGATATTTAATATCACATGAAATGACATATGAAATTAAATACTGTTGAATTTTAATGGGTTGTAATTGACCTTTTTATCCGCCATATAATTGTCTTATTGCAGGTCTGTTATTTAGCCATCAATGAAGTGCAACAACACGGAAAAAAGCAAGTATTTTGGAAAAATCAATTTCAGTTATGATCACTGCACAGGTCATCCAAGGAATAAATAAAACTTCAAATAGATGTTAGGGAAACTTCTCGATACTCCTTTTGCCATTTTTTAAACACTTCAGACTTGCATCGTTATTGTATTCTAATACAACTGATTGGATTATTTGTTTCTCAAATTTCATAATTATTTCCTTCCTTCTTTTCTTCCATATCTTATGACTTAACAATGCATGCTCTGAATGGCTTGATATTTTCAATAAGTTTCTATTTTATTACAGTGAGAATTTCAAATACCGATGCTTTTATATAGTAAAATTAACTACAAAAATGGAAGCTCATTCTCTCATATTCATTATGGTTTCAACAACTTTAGATCACACATTTTTATTGGAATATGAAATTGATTTTATTTATTACACAATTATCTGTAATTGTTTTTCTTTAAAGAATACTTACTACAATCTCACAAGGATTCAAAGAATTTATCTAGGCTGCCAAATACAATTATAACTGTTTTAATACCTTGTCAGAAATTAAATAAAATATTTCAGTTTTTAATAATGACATATATATCCTCTAAGTACCACGTCATTATATTTACAAGTTGACCTCAAATTATGTGAGGAATATTAAAATGGTTATAATAACTATTTTGAATACATTGGAAGAGGATATTGAACAGTAAATCGATAAATGCTCAAAATTCTGCTTATTTTGTAATAGTATCAAAACTTACTATGAATTGGACACATTGGAATGAATTTCAACATTACAAGTATGTAAACATTATTAAAGACATTTCGATATATTTACCTGCATGTCTTGGATAAGCAGTATATTTTTATATTGATATGACTATTTTATTTGTGGGATTTACATGTAAGAATTATATTTAACCACTTAACTAAAAGAAATTAATTTTACATCCCACTTATATAAAGTGGAAAATATAATTTAACTACAGTAAATTTTTTAAATAGAAGGAGATAAAAACACTAAGAGGAATTAATATAGGTAGTCATGAGATTAATAAAGTTTTGAATTAATCCAATCTTAAAGTTGAAAACTTGTCGAACTCTAATGATGCCTTTTTCCCTTCTGCACAGAACTACTCTGAGTAATGCCATTTTATATTTAACATTGGAATCTTAATAAAACAAGAACGGGAATCAATAATGTTAAATCTGAGAAGCTGAATACACCTGAACAAGGAATAAGTTAGTTAATGATATTATCTTGTAATTTGCTAAATCCCAGAGTCAGACTCTCACAGTAGAAACGACCAATTGTGGACATAGAATATATTGTGAGCCAGAATATATTGTGAGCCAGAATGCAAGACACAAAAACGTTCCACCTGAAAAGACTAAAATTAACATTTTAAATGTCATATTGTTCATTTGTATAAATTATTTCCAATGTAATTGTATTTTTCATATTTATAATGATACAGCTAAAACAACTTTTGTAAAAATTAGGTTTGGCATAAAATTTTTACGAAATTTAGAAATAAGTATGATCTGATTTACAAACTAGAATTTAATGTGGTACAACCATTAACTTTATTAGTTTGAGCGATTAAACTTTTTCTGTACATGGTGAAGTAATTTGAAAAGTTTAAGAAGAATGGAGAATTGAGAAATTTAAATGTCAAATATACAAGGTAAACAAAAATCTTTAAACCTTAATTGCCTTGACTTTTTGGGAATCCTTTTAAGAGTAATAATTATTGAAAATGGTTCATTTAATTTCTCAATTTTGCCCAGAAATTTATCATTTTCGCAGCCGAAAACAGTTTGTTATTTTATATAATTGTTTATGATACTCACTTGTACAATATACAATAATATAATCTCTCTACTTTATTATATGTAAACAATCCTCATTAAAAGCACGTAAAATAAGCTTCATGACTTTCATCGACAAGAGAAAACTGTGTATCACTATAAATAGAACTTAGAAAAAATAAAGAGTTAATGTACACGTTTATTAACTTCAAATTTTATTATACACTACTAAGCTATTCAATGTGTTTGCTTACTTGGAAGTTAAGTATCGTTGAATGGAAGAGATTGCTCGTGTAGCAATAAGTCCCCCATATGTACTGTATATAAAAGTTAATAAATAAATAAATGAAGTATTTGATTTACATTTACACTTAGGTCTAAAATATTTGTAAATATAATATATTTATCAAGCAGATACACTGGATTTTTTAAAATTTTTTTCTTGTCGTTATTAACCATGTATGGAAGAATAGGCTCTCATTATATTTAGGTCCTTTACATTCCTATGAAATATTTCTTCTATAGTATATTTTAAACAATTATTTGTATATATATGAGTGATAGATCTAGTCAAAATACACGAAGATAATATTTCAAGGTGCAGTAGAAACATATTTGTATATTGGCACAAAGCAAAAAGATAACTGCAAGGCATAAAATGTTGAAAAATGTGACCAACCTAGTCAGCACTTTCACGTTACTGTAGCACTTACTTTTGAAATTGCTATTGAAATTTACTGCCATCTCTTCAAAATGATCCAAAAAGTCTACGGACCCTTACGCCACAAACCTACGGATAAACAAACAATAATATTCCCATTAGCTAGAATATGACAAATTAACTCTAACATATCGATTTTGTACACTCTCTTAACTCAGATGACCAGTTAAATATTAGTAACAAAAAGAAAAGCTATTGTTGTAAAATTCCCAAAACTATATTTACTGTGTCTAATTTTTTTGCCAAAGAGATATCTAGTTGCTCAAGCTTGATTGCTGAAGGCGTAAGTGGCTCTGATAATTATTGTTATATATTACTTTAGTTATTATCTATAAATGATGTATTTTGTCTCGTAGTCTCATAAGATAAAAAAAAAATTTTTTATGTCCTAATACTATATTTCAGCTGTTTTGTCTTTCCCAGCTTCAAATAGAGGATTAAAAAATCAAGCTCTGCATTTAACTATATTTTTGTATTAATGAGTATCGCTCTGTCACAATCAAACAAAAAGTGTTATATATCATAGACGGTGCACACTCTATTTATAGGGAGTAGATGCTAGTGCAGTTTTCTTGCATTTGCCACATGTACAATGGGTTTAATGACAATATACTAAAATATTCAGTGAAAGTCAGACATATTTCTGTGGTAGTACATAAAGCAAGACGGTTGAATTAATCTTAATAGCTGAATTTAATTGACCGATGTCAGGTGCATTCACCGCAATTCGATAGAATTACATTCCAAAATATGGTTAGAGTCAATAGTAGCTGGAGGATTGCTTTCCGTTTCTTGTTTTTACATTTTTAACATATTGGCTATTTATATCAACTTCAATACAAATGATTACACTTGATTCTGTTTAAAAATTTGATAAATTGTACTATAATGTGATGACAAATTCCCTATCTGTGGATGCAGACATCGCACAGAGGGTGCCACTCATAATATTAAATAAGATATCCCCTGACAAGTGTTAATTGGCGCAGATGAATAGGACATCTTAAAAAAAGTTAAACGCCATGAACTATAAAATATTTTCTAATAAAGCATAAATGAATGAGTATTGCTGGCACATGTAAAGCAAATTACTTTTAATGAATTATACCGACATTGAGAATTTCCTTCAATTTTTCTCATGTTGGTAAAATTGTAAGTCAACTATAAAGGACTATTCCTTTTAAAAATTGATTGTCGTGTTTAGTCTTTCTACAGGTTTGTAAGACCGAAATATGTTTTATTGAGTGCCCTACTTTTTGAGAGAAGGTTGGATACATTGGCAAAAATCATTTTATTTTAAGATATAACTTCCAGCTGAATGTGCCCATTTTTTATAACACTAACTATTCCTTGCACGATGATAATACTTTATTTAAACACAAAATGTTGAAAGCAGATAGTTCAATGCTTACCTCATCAATACTATCAATATACTTAAACAGTTTTGTTACAATTTTTTATAAGCTCCAAATACCAACATATAGTTTGGCTCATCATGTTCGATGTGTAGATATTATTACGATTATAATTGTGGGCAAAGCGTGAGGAAGTTGTAAGTGTGCGAAATGCTATTAAGTTTAACAAAAATGAAAATTCTACATTACATATGAATCAATATGAAGTGTAGCAGTATCAGTAAAAGAACATTGTATTTGAATATATATGCAGTGATACTATAACGTCTCCATGAAACACTTTTTCTTTGCGATAAATTTTTCTTCGAAAGATGGCACATTTGATATTATATTTAGTGCATTCATTGACCAAAATCTCAGTAATTCATCAGTTTATTTACTTTTCCTCATTCAGCAAAGTTAGGTGTTTGCAAAGGTAGGTAGGACATTTAAATTATATTCGTTGTCCTTTCCCTTGATTCCCGGATAATGTAAAATAAAATTAAATACAAATGAATTGATGTTACATAAGGAGAAGATTTTGTTTATTCACATAATAGAATTGATATTAAATTTTACTGAAAAAAACAATTAAATTTCTGCTAGAGGTCAACTAGATGATGCTATGTTCCTTCACAGAAATAAGGAAATAATTTTCATAACATTTTCTTTTAAAATCAAAGTGACAAAGTAATTAATTTTTGGACAATTCAAACGCAATTTTCATTGCATTTGTCCCCTCATACATTATTTCTTATTGTTATATATTTGTTAATTATACAAATAATATAGATAATCAAAAACTCTTCAAAGTTTACCTTTGTACTGGCACCTGCCATTGGCATTATTATCTTCACTTATTAACCATATGGCCACCCTTGTCAAACTCTTTGATGTATTGATACCGACAGGACCTTGAATGCAGCTCTTATATTAATCAAACGGTAGACCAAGCTGCAACATTTTGGTTAACGCAGTTCATTAACCTAGTTACTATCATCACAAAATACTCTAGAAGTAAACAATTTCCAGTTATTTATGAATTGTACACAGCTGATTCACAATGGTTTAATATTTCCATTTTCTCTATAGTGAAATATTGTATATATACCTATTAATGGAGCAATATCTCACTTGAAGTAATTGATGGAATTGTGCCCTGAAGTAGCCGCACTTGTGTATGGTGAATCATACCTCAAGTGATTGATTTAATACTCTTTCACAATTAAACCTACTAATAATACTCTTTTGTAAATATTTAACTGGACAAAATCTGCAAAACCTACACTTTATATCGGTCATTATCTCAATGATTGGTCTCAAGAAACAAATTTTTGCTACCATTTTGCTGCCTCCCTACCTACATCTTCTCGCTTTTTTATTTCACTTTGCAATTATATCATGTCTTTTCTTCATAGGTTTGACACCGATTTATAAAGTTATCCACACATGATTTTGAATTATTTTTCAATGTATTCCAATGTCTCAACATAGAATATAGTTCTGTGACGAATCTCTCAGTGTGCATGCAATTAGATTAGGAATCAAGTCGATTCATGTATAATCCTACGTGCAATGATTAGTGTAATTGCTTATATGACTATTGGCATAATTATTTCAATATCATCTTTGATAATACTAAAATAAATATGCCAACAGATTTATTGAATAAATAAATCGTTAGATGAATCTTTATTTAAAATCAATTGCTATTAACAACAATTACTTGAATGGAAAGTATGATATTTAAATTTAAGTATGTTAAAAGCAAAAAAGAATAAGTAGAGCATCACAATACTCACAAATTACAAGGTAATAGCTTTTACTTATGACCTAGAATAGTTCTAAAAATACTTTCAGACAAGACGGATAAAATCAATAATTGATAACTACTTTAATAGCAGACAAATTGTAATGTTAGTTTAAAGTCAAGGGAGGCCAACTCATTTCATTTAATTAAATAGGTTACATTCTGTTAGAGGGTTCTACATTTTCTGTTGGAATTAAGTCAACTTGGTTAAAAATGTTGTTTCACAGTTTAGAGAAATCAATCAAATTTCTAATTGCATTACAGTCAATTCTAGGTGTCAACGGAATTTCGCATCAATTAGAAGAACAAGCAACTTTAATAAAAACCATTTTCAGGAAAATTTATAGTTTGACATTATTTTTTCTCATTATTTTGGGCATATTTGGGCTCATTGGATGTCCTTGTATGGTGAAAAAGATATAGTAGAGTGGCTCCTTCTAATATCCAACATTGTCAGTTTCATATTTATTTTATCAATTGATTTACTTTGGCAAAAAAATTTAGAACGAAATGCTTTAAAAAATTAAAAATCATGGTTTTATTGAGCATGTTTATTATATTTACAAGTCACTTAATGCCTTTCATCCATTTCCATCTAAAAAATCTGAGTCTTTTCTCCATAATAATTTATTTCGGTGTATTCACTAACCGCTTGGAATTGCTTCTAATGTGTCTTCTGACTTATACCATTATTCAAATGTTAAAAGCAGTGAATGATTACTTGGAACGAATAAACCAAGAAAGATTTTGTAATAATACGAACTATTTAGTATTACCTAGAGTGGCAGACTGGAATGAATTATATGGGAATAGTCATTTTAATGTTTCAAACAATCCTATGTGCATATCGATTTTGCCACACATATTGATTATAGTAAATTAAATATGTAGCACAATCAATAAAATGTTTAAATTGCAGGTATACTGGAACAAGTTATATAATAATTTCAGAATATATTTTCGTATTAATCTCATCTAAATTATTTTTACTTCAGGTATTTTATCTTATAGTGTTAACTTTTCTTTTGTCCATTAACTTAATTCAACTGGTGTTGGTTTGTATATGCTTGATGTAAGTACTAGTGATATTAGAGATATTGTTGTAATTTTGAAAGTGTCTGTTTGAAACTTCCTACTTTCCATGCAACTGTACATTTAATTAAGTATTAATATTTAAAAGCAAAAAGAAATGTTTGAATATGTACAAAATATTTCTACTAATCAAAAAATATTTTAGCAACTGTGGTCACGAAAAATGATTATATTAATTGTATGGCTGACAATTTTCGTTACTGCCTTATTAGTTGTTTGCACCTTAAATGAAATGTTGGTTCTGGAATTTCGCAAACTGAGAGTAAACATCACAAAAATAAGATTCTGTCTCAAATGTGTAAGTATTTATTCATGGACCTTTAAGACAATAATTTCATATTGTGCTAATAGCATCACCTCATATTATTTAAATGCAAATGGTGTTAGCTAAGTTTAAGTTGGCCAGTTAATCATACTGAACTAATTTCTTTACATTCAGTTGTTTTATCTAACATATAAATGTCAAATGTGTGTTCTCCTTCTGATGTTTATTCTTCTTTTAAACAAACAAATTATTTTAGCTTATGTTTTGTAAAGAAGTTTTCTTTCAATTCTGAATATCAATTAATCATATGAAGCCTGAGACTTGTAAATTTGACTGTGTATAAAACACAAAAGAAAATTTTTTTTCATCTCTTTTTCTAAAACGACAGCATTAAATTACACAAGTTTTGTTTACTTAGTAAGCACATAACATAATTTGGTATAATTTTGAATATAATAAAATGCTCGACAAAAACAAATGAGTGGAGGTAATTTAATAAGTGTCACATCTAATATATTAAATCTAAATGTATTTATTTCTGAGTGGTACATTTAGGCTGCGGCTCTATGAAATTGTACAAAGTGAGTAACATTACTATTTGCTTAGGGGGAATCAGTTTCATTTATTATTACGTATTCATTAAATGAATAAACTGTTATGATGTTATTGTTCATTTAAAAATTAAAGAAAAAAACAAATATTTTGTGTATCTCTGGAAAAAAAGGTGAGAAAATTGTCTCACTTTAAATGCACGGTAATCTAGCTTCTTCCTGTGGCTTCATTTAAATATATTTATTATGTTTGTGGATGAAGTTTTCTATAGTAATAATGTCTTCATCCTCAAATTTATCTGCATAAGGAAAAAAAATTATATCTTAGCTTTAATGATGTCTATGTTTCAAAAGTGCCCTTCCCCGGGAAAAAAGTGTCTTATCCTTTAGCTTGAAATTTAGGCTGGATCTCTGTAAAGGTCTCGATAATTTATATTTATCAGTTCTAAGCTCGCATGCATAAAGTTTCAAGTACCTTAGGAAACAGTACATTAAATATTCATTTTTATCTTAATCATGGTCTCAATTGAAGTTTAATTCAAATCGGTTTAGTTGTTTTTATCAAATAACTAGACAGACAGACAAAACCTTTCTTAGAAAATATTTTATTGGAATGTCAGGAAGGATCAACTTCAATTTCACATACGTGAGCAGGTTCCATAAAATAATCCTAGAGGAATATTTGTTCGATTGTTTGATTTACGAGTCATCTAAACTCTGTCTATCAGAAGTCTTTTAAATGTATAGAAGTAGCCTTTTAAAAGTGTTTTTGACACTATTACTTTATTTCTTCCTAATTTTAACTGACTGACAACTGCTTTTCCACCTTTTTTGTTGTCCTTGATATTACATCAAGGATGATGGAACTAATTTATCATTAATAAATAAATATTTTTAGTAAACTAATGGTAATCTACTTAAAATACCTTTACGCGCTAATAAAATCCAAATGACAGGATCTGTTTATATAAATAATCGGAAAAATTTATTTTGTTTCTTTAAAGGAATATTATGTATAAGACATAAATTAAAATTTATAATAATCGAAATAATAAAATTATTCCAACATATGTCAAATATAGGAAAGTAAAAAAGTATAATAAAATATAGTAAATTTTAAAATATCTGTTGCAAAAAATGTGGCTTCGTATATATAAAATAAAACTACAATGTCATACATTGTACAAGAAAGTAATTGCGATATTCTCCTAACTGCTCATCGATAAATTGATTTTTTATTCCTGCTGTCCTAGTGGAGATTGCTATATGCCAAGAGTTACATTTGATTATTTCTCCGGTAAAATTGTTCAAGTAATTGCAGGTACTTCCTATATGTTAGAAAATAATAATCAACTTCTATGTTCTGTGCTAGAGAATGACATATACCTTCATATGTAACAACTGTATACATCAATGTACACAAATAAATATATAAATATTTATGCACACACACACACATATATGTGTGTGTATATGTGTGTGTGTGTGTGTATATATTCATTATTCATATCTCGATATGACATTAATGTTTGTCTACTTGAAACATGACACTAGTATTAAAATCAAACAGAGTTCCTTCCTCTCCGAGCTGTATAGCACTGTTTTACTGAAATCAGTCAAATTTATCATCTTTACGTGTATGTATATTCACATATACACACATCTTGTTTATTTACATATTGATTTGGACATTTTTTAATTGCGCACAATCCAACTACAATTTTCAACAAATCAATATGTTACTCCATTTTTTTGTACGATTAACGTGTGCCTATTATTTAAGGTCCTTCAATCGATAACGAGTTGGAAAAGCTTGAAGAAATCGTACACCAAAGTAACAATGGAAGTTTCACAGTATGTCGGCTCTTCGATCTACGAATATCATTGCTGCCTAGTTTTTTCAATCTTGCTGTTACATATATAATTGTAATTGTTCAATGAATAGGCTTGCGTTCAAGTAAATAAGTGGAACTTGTGTAATTATTAACAATAATATAAATTAACTTTTTATTGCCGTAAATTCATTTCATTTCGTTATGTATTAAATTTTATTATAACCTATATGAAATTTATAATTATGTCTTCTTTTTTCATTTATATAATGATATGGATAATTTTAATCATTTTTATACTTGGCACTGAAACATGACGAGAAAGATAGTAGTTGATCGTTGAAGCTTTTCGAAGTTAATATTACACATATTTAAACATGTAATAGTAATTGTTAATAAGTAAGTTTTGACTTTCATACAATTTTTGTTATAATATGCAAAATTGTTGTGTTTTTATAATTTTCCCAAACCTATGTGTATCATTAAAATAATTGTTTGTGTTGCTGGAATGATTTAATTTTACAATTAATAAAAGATAGAACATTAATAACAAAAACAATACAAGGGTCTTATTTAGTTTCGAGGCGCAAAAGTTAAAAATACATGTGCACCAATATGTAGGTAGCAGTAAAATTAATTACATTCAAGCTGAATTAAACATTTTAATTCAAATATATCGGACATGTTTAATAAGGCAAACGGATTTCTTTATTACCTGCGCTGTTTCATTAGAACATTTGTACCTTTAACGTGAATAGTGATTATTGAATTAATTTCATACCGAGATTACCAATTGAAAGCTATGTTTATACAAGTCTTCAAAAAATATTGAAGATAATATCTTAAACTTCAGATAATTAGAATATACAAGTTATACATTAATAATATGCAGCAGTCTTAGTCACCTTAAGTACTTATTTTTTAATTACGATTAGGTTCAAAGTTGTACATTTATTTTATTGCAAAAATATATTTTATAAGTTCAATCACTTATATGATGTATTCTTTCCAACAAGTTAGTTCTACGAAACGGTCATGTATTTCCAAATTGTTCATAAATTTTTTTACAAGAACTTTGCCAGAATGCCATTTTACACGCAGTAGTAATGATAAAAAGACCATAAGGTTTTTTTAAGTCACAACACCTTTAAATATTTTCCAATTAAATTTGCATTAAAGCTTATTCTAAGGTCGAATAAGATTAAAGTTTTTATTTATATACATCATTGTGCTCTTGTCTCATTAATATGCACTACTCAACTTCTAATATGTAATTTTATTATTATGGGTAGGAAGCTTGCTTAAAGATTTAATTTTATTAATTTAAAATTTAATAGGGCTCTAGGGAACGCTTAAATTTATGTCATTGTATAACATCTAAACCTGTTGCTTTTTCAAATAAAGTTATTTGCGATGATGAAAAAAGTTTTTTTATAGTAATATGCATTAAAAACAAAAATATGAACAATGCAATACTTTAATTGAAGTAAATAAAAGTAGTAAAATCATAGCCATGTCAAATGCATGAATATATTTACAGCTATGTATTAAGAAAGGATGTGAATGTCTCCAGAGAAATATCCAATTAAATATTTATATAGATATTAAAGGGAAGAATAAGACTTACTGTATAATTATTGAGTACAATGGTGGGATTACGTCTAGAGTGGTTTAACGTTTATTTCTCTAAAATAAAAATATTCGTTAGCTTACAGCCTGCAATTTTTCCAAAACTAAAAACATTTATTAGAAGGAATGAAGTTTAAAAGTGATTTCATGAAACTAAATTCATAAATTTCATATTAAATTTAAATACGTATTTTTCATGTAATAAAGGAATTTCCATTAAAGTACTAAAAAAATGTTTCCAATTCGAATCATTTAATTGTATATATTACATTTATAAAGTCTTATCTATATGACTTTGTTGTGAATACTTTAAAATAAAAATGGTATGTGAAAAGTTGCATTTTATTCAATCAAAGTTCTGACCTGGATTATCAATATCTTTTTGGTGGTAGATTATGCTGTTGCCATAAAAGCTATCTTTTGAACATTTACTAATTTTTCATATGTTGTATGAAATATTCGATTTCAATTCCCAGCTGGTAAATAAGTTTTGATGCGTATAGCTCCTGATACTACACAAAGCTTCGTTGTACTCTGTTGCATGCTGTCATATAGCATGGGGAAGAATTACTAAGCGAACTCTTTTATTGTAATACAACATTATTTGCAAGTCTCAATGATAGGTGCATGTCTGTACTATTCGTTACATCAAGTCATTCAGAGTTAGTGGATATCATTGGAATAAATTCATTCAGATTGATGCAGAAGCTGACGATGAGTGTCTTCACTGTTTTGTTAACATATCTAGATTCAAACATTACAACAAATGCATGCCTAAAAGAGTTTCCTTTGTTCTGAATGAAAAGCTGGCCACTTTGGTAATTTCATGCATACTAATCTGGTCTACAGCATGTGAAGTGATACATAGGAGGGCTTCTCGCACTAAACAATAAGCAAATGTGTGTCGTACACTAGAAACAAAATGTGCTAATATATATTTTGCTTACTGTTGGTATCATATTTATAGTTAATGTGACTTGGCGCTTATATGATAACTTTCTAATAATTCCATACGAAACTATTCATGATATTCGATAAATGAATCATTATTAATTGATTTAAATAATTAGTTTAAGGACGGGCACAATGAATAAATACAAAAAGATCAAGATAGAGATATCTTTATAAAATTCTACATTTTTCTTTGAAAAACAATATTGCTATTTTTAATCAAATAATCAATTTCATTTAGCTAACATAGCGTGTTACATTGTTTTTTAGCAGGTTGATATAGATATTATGAGATATAAATTGTTCATATTACAAAGAAATTTGAAATATGTAAATTATCAATTTCTCCATTTTATTTCAGTGGAGCAAAATAATTATATTACCGAATTTTGCTTTCTGTAAAGAACATGAATATTGTCTTCTGTAGAGAAACGTTGCAGCATTGCACCGATAATGTAAAACTATCTGTGGCATGGAATCAGCTATGGTAATTAAAGTATGTATTACTAAACAATATTAAACAGACTATTGGAAACAGGGCTGCAGAAATCAGTCAGTTATACATAGAAAAAATTATTACTAAAAAGCTTCTGTCCATATAAATAAAAAGGAACAGGTGCTTCACTGACCGTTTAATTATCAATTTTGTTACAGAAGTAACTGTGACAATGCGAGGAAAATAAAACTTGCCATATTGTCCATTTTTTACTAAAATTCAACAGATAAAAATCATCCAAGAAGAAATCTCACAACTCTTAATACAGGTAATAGAAGTTCAAAATTGTCAGGCTGCGCGCCTGACAATAACTACTAAGACACAATGAAACTCATAGTTCTTACCAAACATAATTTATTAAAGTGCTGTTAACAGACTCAAAATCGTTAATTAAATTTTACTCAATAATTTATGCTGAAAAAATATTTACTTTTGCTTATTAAATAAATGTGTGTATGTGCCCTGTTATAGTAAGGAACTGAAAAAGGAATGAAAAAATATAAATTTTGTTTTTTAGGGATAACCTTTGAGTTAGATAGGGTTCAATATCATAGAAAATTTGTTAAATTTTTTATCGAGTGGAATGATTCTGCAACCAGAGTAAAATTCTGTATTTCTTAATTTTCTCCATGTACATAAATATATATACACACACACACACACACACACATATATATATATATATATATATATATATATATATATATATGTATTTATGTATATATAAGGAAAATTCAGTTTAATCAATCAATAGTCTTAAAACTTTAGTCTTATAATATATTCTAGCAATTCCCAAGCCATTGTGATTGCAAATCAACCGCTTGTTTTACAATTTGAACAATCAATTTTCTAAAGCTCTCTTAAACAACATGGTGATTATTTTTCTTAATTGTTATAAGACAATGGTCTATTAATTGAAGAAAATTTGAGATGGTAACATCTTATACTAATGTCGGTTATCAATCTTTAAAAAATAAATTTTTGGAAGACCTTTCAAAATTTCTTATCAACCAAAACTAAATTTGTATGCTGTCAAACATTTTTACTGCTTTTATTTGGTAATGAATCAAGATCTGACAATAGATTGCTTAAATAAATAAAATCATCTTCAATATTGACCTTTCGATTAGGGGACGAGTGCAATTTTCATGTTCCCTATACGTTCCATAAAATATTAAATAGTACTAATAAACTTCCTCGCAATTGAGAAATTTGAAATTGCAGCTTTAACTCTTGACCTTAGTTTGGATCCTGAAAGCTTTCTTGTTACTTTAATCTAACATCATTCTATAAATGTTAATATAAACAATTAAATACAAAGTGCTCTGAGCAAATACACTTTCCGTTGTTGGGTCACAAAGTAGTAATGTCCGCTAGTAATGATAAGCATTGGTAATGGTAACAAAATTTATGTATGAATATGTTTAATTTTAATTGTATAGATTATTGTTCGCACATAAGATACAAATTATTGATCCTATGCTCGTACTAAAACTTATTATGCATGTCGTAACAGCAGATGATAATACCCAAAATCGCATGACTGATTTAATAAGAAGAACTTTAAATTATAGGTGGTAATAATTTTTTAATTATTTCTTTATGATTATTGAATGGGTAGCTATGATAAAAATATCTGTCAAGGCTATAGCATACAGGTTAGAAAAAAATCAATATCATAAACCAAAATTAATGAATAGCTGTCATAAGAGTATGAACTTCATGTCATAAGCACAATTTTCTCAACACTTGTGGAAAATAAATTGAGATGCCCTTACATTTGGCTTATATAATACAAATCCAACACTAGCAATGCTTTCAAATAACATAGAAAAAATATTTCTATTAGTTTAAATATAAAATCATGTACATAATATTTTACACAATCTATATGATAAGACTTTATAATATGAGGGGAGGTCAAAGAGTTCTTAGAATGGGATAGAAGAATGGTCAAATAATAAATGATGCTATATTTCTTTTTTAATTATTATCCCTTTACTCTAATATATTTATCGCTTCTGTTGTAAAATTTATTTAGACCCTCAAAAAAATTGTTTATGTCTTTATCATGAAAATAAGCTGAGCTTTGAACTCATCATCATTGCTAAATTTTTTACCATGAAGCTTGTTTTTCCTTGCTTTTTTCAGGAACTTGATGACAGCTCAAAATTTTATTTTCTTCATGGTCGATGATTTCTTCAAGATGATGGTAGCTCAGAAATTAATAACACAATCATGCTGAAACTTAGTATATTTATTTGTAATAAATCGCCCATTAGCGACTATGTGAGTAAGCAACCCCTATCTTTCACTACTCCCTTCATTCCATGAACTTTTTTACTCACCCTCGGTCTACATTTTTGATATTGTAACTAAACATTTATTTACAGTCATACGAAACATTTTGAAAAATAACATGTGAAATGAAGTGGAAACAAATATAATAGTCTCTTTCTTGTCATATCTACGACATATAACACTATGGAAAGTACTTTTTTAAATTGCACCACGAATAACCACTATACAGAGAAAACGAGTACTTGTTGTCGTCCACTTTTTTATAATGGCATTTCCCACACATATATCTTGTTGAGTTTCCTCTTTCCGAAGATGTAGATGTTCTGTTTGTTCAGAGCTTGTTTGCAGATCATTTTCCAATATAGGAAATGGCTCGTTGGCATCTGATTTTTACTGCTGGATATTTAAATTTTTTATAACGAAAGAATGTTCCTGATTTTCCTTTTTTGTGTGCATTGTTGTTATTGACAATCTTACATTTAGTGACTTCGCCATAAGCTGAAACTTTTCGTAAAAATCCCTGCATGGTATAGTTGTTTGGCCAATCATTAATAAAGCGCTGCAAAGTATGTTGTGGCTGTTATATTTATTATCCCATAAGATACACGGACAATGAAGTATTCAAGCATATGTGTTTTGTTGGTAGTTATGTTTACTGTACAACAGCAAATAAACTACTGTCGATAATTTAGGAATGAAGAAGGGCGAAATTGATGAGGAGTTAAGAATATAGGATTGTCCACTTCCTCACGGAAAGTTCTGTTGTTTTTCAGTATTTCTGGAATCTCCCTTTTGTTTGCATAAAGTTACCTACTATCATCTACTTGTGTGGCTCAAGTTCTTGGAGAACATTATGAATGTGAATCAGTTATGAGTCGTAGCATTCCTGTGTTTGCCCTCAATATTACATTTCAATTTTTTTATATGACATGTCGTCTAAAGTATAATTTCGTATTTTGAGGGTTTATTAGGAATGGACGATGAATGAATGAATGGAGGTAATATTTGTCCCCGAGTATTTATCCGAGAGCTATCAACAGAGTCCAAATTATTCTGAGCGGGCTAAAAAGATCATTGTGTAATTTCTTATAGCCACAAATTGTTACTGTCAAACTGACGTTTGACAGTTTTTTTCTCTACCATGAGTCAATAATGTTTTGATCACAATGATATTGACTCATGGTAGTGAAATAAACAGTTCTACAAAATTACGAATTGCATAGCTCATCATAAATCAAATGAAAGTCATTTACATCACACTAGCATTTTAGTCTATAAAGGAATTATATATTTTTTGTTACTGTCTTTCAGTTTCATATTTTGCTTTTTGTGAATATTTTTACACTCGTTCACTTACAATTATTCAAAAATTTCACATGTAAAATTTCGAAAGTAGGTAATCACCTGTCAATCCTCAGCTACTGCAATGTGTGTGTCACTGCAACAAACTCATTGGGAACTAATTTAGCTCACTGTGACAAATCATTCAGATGCACCGTTAAAAAGAGGTGACCTTTATAATGTTAACAATGTCACCGTCGTATTTATTTTAATGGAATAAAAGAGATTATTTTTATTAATGAATGAATAAAATGTTTCTCTCACATCACAAATAGCTCCTTTAAGTTAATTTTAAAATAATGAAAGAATCTCTACGAGAACCACATATCTCTAATATCTCCTTAATCAATTTTTGTTGAAACACTCATAAATTCATTTCCCTATACTTTAATTAAACTTTCCATTTTTTTATTTTAAAAATAATATTTTTTCTTAAATTTGAGAATTGTTATAGGTCATTAACATTTAAATACATAAACTTGTACCTTTTATTTTAATAAACGTAATACACCTTGCATAATTATGACATGTTAAATTCTTATTGCCAAATTTTAGAAAAGACAAGTGTAAGGACTAAGGAAATAACTGGTTAATTTCCAGGCTGAGTTCACTTCACTCCCACAAACTTATTCACCATGCTCTATGCAGATGAGAAAAACAACTTTCTGAATTTGATTGTAATAGATGACGAAACCACTTTTTTCGACGAAACCACCGTTTCACTTCACACCCGAGGCTGAACAGCAATCAAATGAATGATGGCATTACTCTTTGTCCGAGCTACAAACATTTAAACAAACATAGTCTGCCATGAAAGTCATGCAGCTGTGTTTTGGGACTTAAATGAAATATTCTTGGTTAATTTTGTGGCTCTCGAGACCACAATAAATGCTGACAGGTTTTACAAGACACTCAAAAAGATCATTGGTCTTCTGCAAAAGTTTGAAAGGGACACCCACCCACCCACCTTACGCTTCGGACTTAGCACTCAGTCCTATCGCCAACGTTGAAAGAACTTAGAGGACAGGCTGAAACATGCTGCAGCAACAATGACGAGGTAAAAAAGCAGTACAATGCCTCCTCAACAACATGGCTGTAAGCTAGTATGGCATGAGCATACAAAAACTGTGAAAGTGCCTATAAAAATGCACCGACCAAAATGGTAACATTGTAGAGGAATTTCAAGATGTAAAATTATGTATTAATTATTGAAAATAAATGTTTTCTCAATAAATGTATTTTTGTAAAAAACAAGAAGCCCAGTATTTGGAATTTCCCTTATAAAATTGAATTAACAAAAATTACTTTCTACTTAATAACCTTTTTTCTTTTCATTTTTTTTGGTATCCTCAGAATTTTGATATGGAATATATAATGTAACAATTAAACTTACCATCTCAAATTTATACACATGGAAGCCCTATGACGGATCAATTTTCCTAACTAAAACAACTCTAAAAAAAACACTGCAATTATTTCAACAAAATCCTGAGCTCTGGTCTTTGTAATATGCCTGTAAATAAAATATTTAGCAAAAAAAATTGTAAAATTCAATTATTGAATTAAAATTGAAATCATAGACAAAATATTGATTTTTCTTAATAATTATAATTTTACATTAATTTATATTTATAGCATTATGTTACAACTTGAGATTTTTGACACGTAATAAAAATTAGATCACATGGTGTGTTTCATTCTACTTGCAAATAATTCTGTGGTAAACAGATCACAAATCAATAAATCAGGCAACTATTCCTTTTTATTCATGTTATTAAACTCTATTTAATAACAAATTTTTTCTATGTATGTCTTATGAACCTCTGTGGCCCTGTTTGTAATAGACTGTCTAATATGGTGTATTAGTACTAACTTAAATTATCTCAGCTGATCCTGTGTTACATACAGTACAAAAATATTTATACTCCATGTCATACTATTCCTACAGCAATTATAAACGCATGACATTAAGCAGTTGCTAGTTTTTAATTAAGAAGTTTCTTTTGTCGCATACACTTCGTTAAATTCACACTGAGGTATTGCACTCTCACTTATTTCGATTTTCTTTAACCTCCTCTAGATCCCGGGCTAATCAGCGAATTTATGCAGAAGACTTGGAACAGATGGAAATCACAACAGATGCGCCACCAAATTTAATTATCAACTAATTGTGAAAATTGCTTCAATTAAAGCTATCTATAAACATATATTTTCAATAGAGGTGTGAAATTATCTAAATGGTGAAATAATTTTATTATTTACAAATATATAAAAAATATAAAATAAAAATAATTGAAATCTGTTAAATTTTTAGAAGACCTATTTCTCATCCGATTTTCAATTATTTGATAATGTTTTGTGAACTATAGCCGATGAAAAACTAATTATTATTATAAAGAAAAACTCAGAAAAGTTTTCAAAAGATATGTTAAAAGTGATATAAATCTAAATTTCATGTAAATACTCAAAAAAAATCAAACCGATCTGAAAAAAGTTACGTTTTGTATTGATGCGTACTTGGCCAAGAGAGAAAAAAGATCAGTGCCGTGAAATTAATTATCTTTTTATTTTACAATTTTCTTTGATGAATTTGGTATAACATTTAAAAAAAACGGTGTAATTTTATGAAAAATAAAAAGATAAATTATTCAAGAACAAAAACATTTTTTTTCTTCTTGTATTACCAAAGGACTATCTGAAATTGCATCAAATATTGTATTACCAAAGGACTATCTGAAATTGCATCAAATATTGTATTACCAAAGGACTATCTGAAATTGCATCAAATATTGTATTACCAAAGGACTATCTGAAATTGCATCAAATATTGTATTACCGAAGGACTATCTGAAATTGCGTCAAATACTATTCATTATTCATATTTTATTCATCCATTTATGCCTACATAACATCCAAAATACATATGAAGAAAAAAAAATTAAATTTTTTTTTTACAAGACTATTTAATTATTTGAATAATTTGTTTTTACCCCTAAAAACTAATCTCTTTTCCCAGGATGCTGGAATATTTGTGAATTCAGCAAACATAAATTTAATGAATTGCAGATGTTTCATAAAACAAATGAAACAAGCATAATTTTCAATGTAAACAGATTATTTTCATATGAAATAAGATATACATTGCAAAACTTAGCTATCTTATGGGTCCATTTAATACAAACAGTTTATAAACAGATGCCCAATTTCAAATTTGTCGGCCACAAGCGATTTCAATAATTAATTTTACCATTTGGCTACTACAATAACATAATACAATGAACTAATATGCTACTACATATATTCAATACCGCAAAAAAAACATAGCAAGGCATCTTTCAGTTTTAATTTTGTCATTGTCATTGTACAAGTCAGCGACAATAACTTCGAATTACTTTACTACCTTGTCCAATATCAGGTACTGCGTAAATTTGCATTTTGGCCGATGTCGGCACTTGGGCTGTCTATGGATATGAATGATACATGTCTTATAAATATTTATTTTAAAAAAGGGAATGAAAAATAGAAATTGCTGAATGGCCAAAAAAAAAAGAAAAGAAAAAATAAAGAGCAGTGTGACAGCTACTAGCATTATTGAATATTTAGTTAAAAAATAGCAATATCCGCTAAATTTACTGGGAAAATAGACAATGTAGTTGGCTTTGTCAATTTCTTTGTCTTAAAAGCTGCGAGTAACCGTGTGCTGTAGTTAATATTTCCAATGTCTACAGAATGCATGATAAAAATTTCTAAACAAAATTCTGACTGTATTCTATCGCACAACCAATATTAGTTATACCGAAGTGTGAAAATTCATTAATATATTAAAAATGGATAGTTTATTTACACATAAACTTTTATTTTTCAATTGTTTAAATAAAATTATGTTTATAACTAAAAATACTACACAATCTCTTCCTGCAAAATTTAGTAAACGATACTTAGAATGTTGAAAATCTCTGCTATTCATTTACGCTTTTATATATACCTAAATTTATTTATTTATTTATATACTGTAATGCATTTATACATATGGTGAACTTATTGCTATGAAAGCAATCTTTTATAGCCAACCAAAACACCAGTCCAGCCCCACTTGATGAGCGGCCAGGTATCGAACCCGAGTGCCAACGGTGCCGCGCCATCAAAATTCATATGCCTATCGATTCAACCAATACATGGCAATGGCAACGACAGTAATGCAAGTAGTGCAAGTTTTACTCATACATAACCAGTTTACTTGTTTCTTTATGATTACATACCGTTTCATAGATGATAGAATGCAGTCATATTAACTCCATCTCAATTAGATGTTTCCCCACGCTTTAATAAAGTATTTGTTAATATTTTATATGAAATGAAGTGGAACGCAAAATTAAATTCGGGTGAATAAAAATACGCCCTAATTGATATTCTTATATGCCATTTCATTGCCTTATTGAATGGAAAAGAAATCATCTACATGGAAAAGAAATCAAATATTTTTGAAAATTCAGTTTTCAACGTATTTACCTTGCAGGCAATTTTAAGAATTAATACAATTTCTCACATTTAAATGAAACTAAGTGATGTAGTATTATTTCTACTTTCTTTTACTTTTATTTAGTTTCATTTGAGTTTTAATAATGAATTTCTACAAAATTAACGCCAAATATATTCAATAATACAATTTCTATTAAATGTGACAGAATCTGGTGACAATTCATTTGTAAAAGATTTACAGCTTGCCACTTTTTTTCTTTTGTTTACTGTTCGTCCGTACGCAATTGTTTATTATGCGACACAGAATATTTAATTTACACTTGTTACAATTTGGTCCAAGCAAAGAAGCACCCAACAAATTTCGTACTCACCATTACAGTGGATCACCATGAACCAGTTCGAAGAAATCATTACCTTTTTAACAGTAGGGAGTGCACAGTTCTGACTTGCAGTCATGAGTGATGTGAGGAGTAATAAAAATACTTCGTTATTTGTTAAAACTCAATTTTTAGTAATAATTCGCACATGCTATTTTGTTTTTTTTTTCTCAAAATATAATATATTAAAAAATATTTGTAGTTTTATTTGATAGTCTGTCTGTCGAATGTTTAGTGACTATGTCATTACACCAAAATATGTTTAATGAGCTAGGGTTAAATAATATTGAAAACTGAATAGTATAATAGCGAATAGCTAGATGGATGTGCCAATATTAAATGGAATTGGACTTCAGTAATATTCCAGACTTACATTGTAGATGGGACCGTGAAGCATATTCTAAACCAAAGAATGTACTTGTATAAATACTTAGCTGGCTATTTTTGATATTATGAAAACAAATCTTGGGACTGATAAGTTCTGCAGCGTTAGCCATCTCACGGGGAGTGAGTTATTGCACCATGAAGTGAACTAGTGAAAAAGTATGTAAGTTTAAATTTATGCAATTTTTGACGACGTAAAACATGGTGTCACTGTAATCTAAAGTGTTTTAATTAGGAAACACAAATCCGGTGAAAAAAACATGTCTATTAATCATACAGGTTATTCTGTACATCAAACTAAACGCGTATTTGAAGCTTGGTTCTGTAAAAAATGTAATTTCTGTAAAGAAATTTTTTCACTGATATTACGACAATTTCTTAAGAAAAAGGTAAGAGTTTTCATATTTTTGCTTAACATTTTCTACTCAGTTTGATGTATAGAATTACTTTTCTGAGTAATTAAAACATTTTTTGTTATGGTCTGTATGTGTAAATCATGTAAAAGTATAATCTTAACAATAAGGGTTTGTGGTTGTTGCATTACCCACTTTCAATCAAGGAATTGCTTAGCCTGATGGGATGCTTAGTTTTAGCTTGAGAGTTTTTCATAGTGGAGTTCCCGCTTGCCATCACTGCCTGGTGCAAAGCTCACGCAGTTATTTAGTTTTTGAATGATAAAAGGCGTTAAACGGTAATTGACAGAAATATATAGAAATTCTTGCGGGACATTAAAAATGTATGCAAGTCGTGTGCGAAATTTGCAGCTGGTCACATGGAAATTCAAGATGAAGAGAAAAGTGTAAGTCCGTCAAATGCGATGAGATAATCGTAAATGTTGTGTAAATCATACTTCAAAATTGAAGGATCATTCTTGATGATTTCTATGTTTTGATTTCTGAGGTTTTTCATGGGACTTGGACTAAAAAATTTAAATATTGGAATACATGTGCAAAATGGGTCCCACTTATGCTCACAGACGACCACCAATGGCAACACATGATTCTTTCTGCAAATTTCTTCAGCGTGTAATATAAATGAAAAAAATAACTTTTGGATTTATTTGTCACAGGAGATAAAACTTGGGTGCGCAACATCATATTTGAGACCAAATGATGGGATCGAAATTGAATATTCTTCGCAAGCTTCGAGGTCCCTGAGACCACAATTAATGAAGAAAGGTATTGTGAGAAACTCAAGAAAGTCAGGCAGGTTGTTCAAAACTAGAGAAGAGGAATGTTCAGCAAGAGTATATGTTTTCTCCACAACAATGCTCGCTTTCATGTCGCTTGCACGACATTGCTTTCTATAATAGTTTTATGCGGGGTTTATCACCCATCCACCCTGTAGTCCGGACTTGGCATGCAGTGACTTTTATCCCTTGTTCCCAAAGTTGCAAGAATACCTGGAATACATTTCAGCGACGATGACAAGATGAAAGAAGCAAAACAATGCGTCTTCAACGATATGGAAATGAGATAGTATGACACAACTATACAAAAACTGCTAAAGTGCCTACAAAAATGCATTGATCAGCATGGCGGTTACTTAGAAAAATAGAGGAATATTCAATATTTAAAATGATGTATAAATTAGTCAAAATAATTTTTTTCTGTTTTTGCGTTTCAGATCACCCTCATGCAATTATGTTAAGAAAACTTATTTTTTAATTTAAAACCTTTCTATTTGCTTGTTTCCAAATGGTAAAAGATAATCTCAGGACTTTGAGATAAAATTATATTTTATTACAACTAAACCTGCCATGTAATATTTATACACATAGCTGCAGTGCTGTGGTTAATTTTTTCCAAGTCAAAAGTTTTAGCTTTTGTATCACTCTTATTAAAATATGTAGAAAAAGAAATGATTCCTTGCGTTACACGAAATTCAAAGCACAGAACCTCATATTGAAGTTCCAATTAAGCAATAATTGTGGACACCTGGATTTTTAATTGGTATATTGTACTGGTAAGATGGTGTGTGCCTTAATTATGTAAGAATTTTTAATGGGAAGGTTGTAGACACGGTACAGTTCTCACATCAAAAAATCAATATTCTTTCTGTTGCCTCTGTTAAGCACACAATAGATCTTACAAGATGATAAACTAATGGATGTTTACCCAATAAACTAAGTGTCATTTGTTTCTTAAACACTAAGTAGAGCACTTGTGTTGGAATTCAGTGAGAAAATAAAAATATTTCACAAAAATCAATATGGCCAACGATTCAATTGAAGGTACAATTTGGCCAATTCTAAAATACCAGTGCATATGTGGAATTTGCCGAAAAACTGCTAATCAAATTCCCACTAGATTTAAATTGTGGTGTGGAAAGTTATACAGTTTGTTAATAATAGGAGCATTGATTGTGACGCATGTTGCTAATAGCATTCTGTCCTTAAGCGATTATTACCACTTTATAGCATTTGGGACACTTCTGATGATTCATGTTCTGTACTTATTGTTGATTGACATAACTTGTGACAGAAATGTATTTAAAATATTGGTTATGAAAATTCAAGAAATTGATTATCTTTTCAAATTAGAGCACAGAAGGATTTTCTTGAGAGACGATAAACGTAGAAACCTCATAGTTATTGGCCTTCTCGTACCCTATCATATTCTTTATATCGCTTTCCATGAATACAGAGCAATTAAACATGGTCAAAACATTTTCTCCTCTGCTCTGTATATTGTTTATATTGTTGTAACTACCATAACTTTTGATTCAGAAATAATATTGTTTTGTGTGATATTATTTAGCATAACAAAACGTGTGGAAGTCTTAAATATTTTTTTAAAATTAAAAAATAAACAAAACGTAGTTGCATCTGTGGATGATATATTTGGGAGCCCCCAACATAATTTCTATTCAAATAATCATTTAACATTTGTATTGCCACTGAACGTAAATTCTATACATCATTTATCCGAATTCTACATTCATTTGTTGGACCTGTGTCACCATTTAAACAAGGTGTTTGAATTTCAGGTTTGTACTGACCATTTAAATAATAATAATGAATCACATTATAACAAAGTTTGTAGTACTTACAAATATGTGAACACAAATTTTATTATGAAATAACTTTAAATTATATTTTTTAGCTCCTCACGTCACTCGCTGTAATGTTTTCTGGCTCACTCATTAGCATTTATGCTTTGCTTGAAGATATAAAATATAATGTAAGTTTTATTAACAAATATATTAACTCATAGCTTTAAGCTAAACACATTTAATGATCCATAAATTTACAAACAGAAAATTATAACATAACCATAAAGCATACGGAAGATATGGAAGGAAGCACAGAGTGAATGATTGTACGTAAGTTGCAAAGATGATAGATTTGAAATGTTCCCATCCAAACACAAACTTTGCCTTTTAAGGTCAATTCAGTTTTTTTAAAAATTTAACCTCTTACTCACGGAATCTCATTATTTTATTTTTGTCACACATTTATTCACAAAAAGTATATTTCAGAAATTGAATCCATCACTTTGCATCACTCATATCTTTTCGCCACTTTCCTATGCTATTTTGTTGGTGGCCATTTGTCTTGTGTGCGAGAAGATGTACTTGCAGTTGGAGTCATCAAAACTACTTCTGACATCAGTACGAGTCAATGAAGAATTACGTAAGTGAACCATTTTACTTTACGTATTTTTAAAATATTTTTATATTCCTATCATATTATTTCCAGGTTAGTATTAATGAATTTGAATGATGTTTCCAATATCACTTTGGTCAATAACTTCGGTGACGTATCATTTAACAGTGACGAGCATAGAAATTATTACATAAAAGAAAATTATTTTAGTTAATAAATAATTTTATTTATACATAAAGGCTAACTGTAACTTAAAGACCTGAGTGATCAGATTGCTAACATAAAGCTAAAATAGCAATCCTTTCAAGCATCCACATTGCAATATGTGTGAATCAGTAGTGCAGTAAAATCAGACCCATCGATTTTTAAAGTAAATGCAATTCTAGATGAGTTTTGAAGAAAGCCACTGAGGATGCATTTCCTAGCTTTGTATTTAGTTGGTTCCATAATTTTGTGGTGTAGACAATAAATTATCCTTTATAAAATGCTGCTTTGTGCTGAGAGATTAGCAGGGTCTTCTTGTCTATAAAAGAGTTCAAAACAAAGTGCTGAAAGGTTGAAATTTGGATCAAAGTAATGAAGGAAAGAGAGCACTATTAAGGATAAGAGTGATAAAAAATAATAATTGCATCTGTCCCATGTTTCTTGCCTAGTTATTTATGATAGATGCTTGGCAATATGATGATGAAATATGATTAATTGAATACACAGATCTTAAAGTTATACCCATTTATTAACAAGTTGCTCGGATAAATTTAGATAACACATCTCCATTATATGCAATAAGCAGAAGTAGAATCTTAGAGAATATATGTACTTTGGACCCGAGAAAATTGTTTAAAATTATTTGACTATTTTGTTTACATTTTTGTAAAATTTCAATATATAATAAAAAGGATTAAACAATAATGACGTTTACTACAGAAAATTTGACTTGCAATGTAAAAAGCATTAAGGTTTCATTACTTTTGTTTACTTTTAAAAACACATATACAAAACTGCATTGTAATATATGTGTGATGTTAAGTCAATGATGGGCATTCTTGCTTAGTCAGCTTTGGTAACTGAGGACAGGGGGCTAAGAATTTTAACCTAATGACACCACTAGTTATTGAACTAATTACGTAATGCCTTTAATCCAATATACAATTTTAGTCAATTATGTGTATTGTATAATCCTCTTCGTTGATAAGATAATAGTGAATACAATTACAATTTTTTGAAAGTAAAAAATATGTGTTGAGTCTGTTAATGCATAGGTAATAAAGTTAGACATAGAATCAGTTTTCATTGGGAAATGAACTGCTGACCATCTTTTTATATGCAAACTTACAAACAATAAACTTCTTTAGAAATACAAGTAACGATGTTTTTAAGGATTTGTATACTAGCATCATTTGGTACTTACTTAAATAAATGCAAAATTAACTAACCTATCACAACACAGTTTAAGTGAATAATATAAATATTGAATGCCCTAGACAAAAGAGATTGCAGTTTAATACCAGACAGAGCTACATTGCCTAATTGCCACGAAGAGAGTATTTAGTAAAATTGTAATTAATCACTGACAAAACATTGTTATATACCTGATACAGGGAAAAAATTAACAATATTAGAAATAAAACCAAACATGTTCAATATGTACTGTAATTATATTTTACTTTAAATATATTTTACAATAATGTATGTCACACAATATAATCAATACTAGATTATATTTTTTCCGTTCGTTTTTGATGACACTCTCAATCTTATTCTTTAAACTCTATGTTGTTAACTATGTCTTATCAGGTTAATGCAATAGCAACTAGATATTTTAATACTGATGTAGAAAGCTTATTGAACCAAATTAAAATATAATTCCAAAGCTGCAAAAAAATTACAAATTTTAACAATTACTATTTACAGTGCAAACTAATGCAACATGATATTTTCATTGAAAAAAACCTACTACAGACATCTCATGGTGAATGCGTCATCTTATTATCCATGTGGAAAAGTAACTTTTACAAAATCTACCTTATATTCGTCCATCTGTCCATTCGAAACAGCGGTTTTTTTTTCAAAAACCATCTCATTTAGAAACTTTAAAATTAGCGTACTGCACAAGGGTGGATCCAGGGGGGGGGTACAGGGGCACAACCCCCCCCCAGAACCCCCAGTTTTTCAAGTAATGAAAAGTCCGTTTGCATGAGTGAAAGTATAGAATAAATAATATTTGTATTAGTACCCAAAGCTACTAAGTGAGTTTACAGTTTTCAGCATCACGCGAGAGTGCGAGCACGATGCTGAAAACTGTAGACATAGCAATTCTGTTGCAATTGGCACGAGTTTTTTCCTGTAAATTTACTGCAATTGCTCATGAAGTGGGCGTGAGCAGACGCGGACGAGGTGCATGGATTAGGTAGATTGAAATTATGTAATTGTTGCGCATGCACGCATTTAAATTATTAGTGTATTTAAATTATATTCTGCTTTACGTATCATCATTGTGATCGTATGTAGTCAAGTAACTGATTTTATAATGAAAGACAAGGACAGGAAAAAACCAAAGAACATAAGTGAAATTTGCTCTACACAAAAAAATAAAAAATTGACGATTTAGAGAACGAGGCTCTTCATCCCGCGCAACATGGACCGTAAACTGATGTCAGTGATGTGTCTCCATATCCATCCTTGCTGACGGTAACTACATCAGCTTTCACTAGTCGTTTCCAAAAACATGATATAGATAGGTGTTGCTGATCGATTACCCACAACTCCGAATTGATTACACATTTAGGCAGGCATTTAGAGACAAATTAGAATTTGATTTTAATATCCATATTCCTGAATTACTATTTACCAATTTATTTATATTATTCTGTTCTCCACGGAAAGAAATATCTGGCAAAAATTGGTTTCCGCTATGGTGACGCAAACATTCTGCATAAAAAAATTTATAGATGAAAAATTAAAAAAATATAATATTTATTGCTTAGAAATGTAAAATTTGATAGAAAGACATGAAGCAGTTCTAATATTTTTAGATGTTTTGCCGTGTCTATCTGTAATTTTGCAAAAACTGGCTGATAAAGGGGATAAACATGTAAAAATATTTTTGTTGCTGCAAGCCATAATCTCGAGGAAATTCCTTATAAGCTCGGTCATGCTGGCTGATATTTTAGGAATTAATCTCTCTTTATCTCAGCCATTACAAGCCATCAAAATGATATATTTTCGGCTATGAAGCTTGACGCATGACTACAGCCAGCATCAAAAAGCAATGTGTCACTTCACAGATGCGTTTCAAAAGCTTTTGCGTTTCAAAGGCCCGGCAAATGAAATTGGAACAGAATATATAACTTATTATATTTTTATATTTGTGAAGGCACGCTATGCAATATAGGTATTTGCATGGTGAAAAATTATATTAATATATATAAATATTTTAATAGAAATATCACGCACCCTTAAAGTTCACACGTGCCTAAATGTGTACAAAACCCTTGTAATAATGAGTTCTACTAATAGGTTTTTCTTTTCATTAATTTCCTCTGCACAGTTTTATTAACATTACATGGGGTCAGTTGCAAAGGATAGAAACAAGATATTTGGTATTTATTAGATGAAGGCACCTATTTGTAGAATATTGAAGTATGCATATAATTATTCTATTACTACATACACAATACTGACGAATGAACTTTATGTTGTTGTAATTTTTACTTATTTTACATACAATAAATTAATTGAATAACACTGGAAACAATCATATGTTGTGCTGTGGATACTCGTACATCTCACAACATGCTTACTTTCCAATGCATTATCCTCAAGTTTGTGACTCCTGACAATTAAATAACTGTCAGGAGTCACAAACACAAATACGAGCTTAATTGATTTTATTTATATCAAGCATGTAATAACAAGTACTAATTTTAAATTTGTCCATAAAACATTTCTATTCAAAACAATGGTGCTTGAAAAAGTAAGAAAAATGCTAAAAATATATCAAACCACCTCACTTTAGGAGGTAATTAAATTATATAACGATAATACATTATAAGATGATAATGTAAAAATTTTACTATACGCTAGAAGGTGAAATAGATATCTGTAAAGCAAAAATTTGTGTGTCTTGCTTTTATGACCAAAGAAGGGACCTTGTCCAAACTCATCCTTTGGTATCTTCAATATGTATGTGCTTACTATAATAATAATATTATAAATGTAAACAGGTTGCAATAATATTTATATTCGTTGTTATCATGAAATAAATTATTTTCATATTGTGCAGATAACATTATGTTAGATCGACAATTTCGTACTATAAACTAATCCTATTTTCTTCTTTCAGCATCTAATGTCAGACGTCATATGCAGCTTATTGAAAATATGATAGAAGTATCTGAACTGGGTCAGTTTACAATTTATCACTCCTTCAAACTGCGAGCTGCAATGCTGCTCCATTCTTTAGGATTGTTGATGAGTTACTCTGTTGTTTTAATTCAGTTCGTGAACGTTGGTGATTTGTTTTAACTTGGATATGATAATTCGGCTCTTTTATCAAATTTTACACTTTTTAGGGTTTGTATAATTATTATACGAAACTATTTGCATATTTCTCATTATTTAAGTACTTATTTTCAATAGTTCCTCATTTGCAACAGCATCCATCTGTTTATCACTTTTTAGCTGTAAAATATAAGAACCATAATCCTTTATTTTCCCTAAGTTGTGTAAAGTGATATACATTACCAAAATATCAAAATCCATTTTTCTAACAACTAATTTTTAGCACTTTGATTTCAGCATATTACTTAAGCAAAAGACCAAACTAATGTATTTCAGTTCTTCTATCGAATAAATGTCTTGTATCGTATGATGATTAGTTTTAATAAAAAAAACATGAATAGTGTAACATGGTACAATATAAGTTGGTGCTGAACAACCTGTAACATGGACAGAACGTATCTGTTGATAGATATGTAATGTAACATAATATAATGTGTGGTGTCATCATTCTAATGATTTTATCTATCAAAATTTGATAGGTCTAAAAAAAAACATGATTTTGTCTAAACATATGATTTTGTCTAAAAAAAACACTTGGCTCTTTTGCCAGTGAATACAAACAAGCTTATAACAAGCCATGCCACTATCTATTTATACCCCAATTTTATTGGCTAACAGCAACTAGATTGGACTTGTTATATAATACATAATATTGACAACAGTTTATTAAAAGAAAAGCCAGATGACACAAAGTGTTCTTGTATCAACTAAAACTGGGGATGATGAGAGTAAATCATTTAATTGTTCCGAATAAATGAGGGGTCAAGTTTCTCTAAAAAATGTTAAGAGAAAATCGGCTCCTATTTAATTCTAATTTATAAAGTCTGTGATATAAAATTCTTTTTTTTTTTTCTAAAATATAGAACATATAAGGTTTCCTTAATTTTCTAAAGTTTTTCTGACTAATATTTTTGTTGTAATAAAAATTAGAGGTTACACTTAGCAGTATGAATATTATATTTAATTTTTGATACTATGTTTTTCATAAAGAATAACAGAACAACATGATTTTCACGTGTAAGAAGTATGATCAACAAAAACTAAAAAACTAAAATATGTAAAAAAATGCAACTTTGTAGTAACTATGTGTAAATAATAAAAAATATTTGTTAACAAAAATCAGTCAAGTGTTCTCGGACTGTAAGCAGATATTTAAAAATATTTAACTGCGGCTATTTTGAGAATTACTTTCACTTGTGAATTTTTTATTACCGGTGTATTTTTAACAGCATATAAAATATCTTTTGAACTCCTTTAAATAAATTAAAGTATTGCGGTTAGTATAGAAATGCCCAAATACTAGACTCCCAATTGTCATCGGTGCCAAAAATCTATTTCTCAATTAAAAACTAGACATAATTGCAAAATTATTAAAATTATTATAACATTTTCACAGAGATACCTCATCTCTAATTTGGAATAAAAATTGGAATATCAAAATGTGATGTAACAATTTATTGTATATAGAGCAGGTTTGTGAGTTGAATCAACTCATCGCTGTAATCCATTATCTCTAAGACATTGTATTAAAAAATACATTGTTTAAGTGAAATGAAAATAGTTTTAATTTTTGAGCTGACAGTGCGAGAAAAGAAGATAAAATATCAATTGTTGGATATCGGACTGTGGGTTAAAATGTTACAAGTCAAGAACAATGTGTGTCTTTGGCACAGTACGAGTAATACATGTAGGAGAATATTCAGAAAACAGACAGGCAATGTGATTGAGGTGTGCAATGTTAAATAATTCTCTAATTAATAAGTTTTTAACGTAGAGTTTTCCTGACAGGGATGTTAAAAAGTAGTATTGATTTTATAGGAATTGATTTCTTGAAATGTGTCCAATCTATTGTAAGAGACATTTTCCACTAACATTAATTGGTGATAGTTTAGATGATTTAATCTACAGATAAATATCTTGTAACAAATTAGCGAATGTGCTACTTGATATTTTAAGAAAACAATTGAGTATGGTATTTATGACCACAATTGGTCGAAAATTATTGGTCGAATCAGCTCTATAAATCTTTATATTGTCAACAATTTTCAAAAGATACTTCATGCACACCCCATGATGTTCTCACACTGGCTTGATAAAAATTGAGTTATCCTTTCGAAATACAAGTGCAGTTTCCATTTACAATTTATTTAATGGACTTAACCACATTTATATGAAAACTATTTCGAGTTTAGTGCTTGATTTTTATTCATCGGTGTTTGGTTTTTACTTATCAATTCAAAACAGATCAAAGAAATTTGTTATGTTGGAATTGTCACATTGATTGTCATATTTTAACTTAATTGCAAATACGACATAGAAACACATTGTTTGCATTATCCATTGTACCACTCGTCCATTATTTGCACAATTGACTCTCTTTGGAGGAGACAAATACAAGATCATGTAAATAAATTACAAGATCGCTCTATGTTCTGTGGTTTTGTTGCAAAATCGATTGAGGAATATTATATGATGCAAAAAATCAATTTTATTTAGACACCTCATAAGAAGGAATGAAGCGTTAAGCTCACACGACATGAAGGCATGTTTTATTTTTATAGCTCTTGGTAATATACCATCATTTACCACATAAATTTTTTAAATTATTTTATAAAAATAATCAGTCAACGTTGCTAACTTGTATTCTTTAGTTGTTTAGTATTCAATGCTGATTTTATACAATAACTCTATAGAACAAAACATGCAGTGGACTAGCTTATTGAAAGTTTTTATTGCTTAAAAAGCAAGCACCTTCCAAAGGAATGAAAATAGAATATTCTCAGGCGCTACGAAATGGTTCCAATGCCGCTCTATTCATTGAAACATCAAATACTTGTAATCTTCATATTTTCAGTATGTGATTATAAATTATGATTATAAAATAATCCATTACATGATTCTAGTTAAATTCACACTCGTTTTTACTTGGCATCTAGAAAGTTAGTTCAATATTTAATGAATTACTTTAATTAGAATAAAGTTAAGTAAATAAATGCTTATGCCCACTCGGGCAGATGTAATTGCTAGTGTATGGTATTCGACTCGGATACCTTGGAACGGATCCACCAGTGTCCCACATGCAGAAGCATTTCTCTCTTACCATAACTATTATAAGAACTAAGAGCTAATAAACTGTAAGATACCTAATGAATTAAAAATAAAAAGTATGAAAAATTTACTTCTGTGTTCTTTTAAGAATCAGACAAAAACATTAAATAATTTTTGTTTGTTAGTGTTATGAACTATACTAAGGGATGATGTAGATAGAATTTAATACAGTTTCTGTTTAAAGAAAATCAATATTTTGTTTTGTTGTTCGTATTAAGCACTCAACAACTTTCACTAATTGAAAAACTATAAAATGTCAAAAGACAGTAAATAAGTATCGCCTTACTTTCTAAATACTCAATGCAATGATTGCGCTGCACTTTGAACATAAATATTTTACACGAATCAATACGGGCAAGAAATCAGATGAAACTATTCTGTGGTAAATTGTTATTGTCTGTAAAAAATGCAGAGCACATGAAAGCACATGTTTATTGTCTGTAAAAAATCACCTAATCGAGTTACTACTAATTTATGCTCTGGTGTAGAAAATTATATAGTTTGTTAATATAGTTTGTTAATATGTTAATTATGTTAGTATTAATAATTTTGAATATGAGATTTATTGTTAATTGATATAACTTATGATAATATGCCTTTAAAAATTTATTCAATGGATTTTCTTTTCAAATTAGGAGATTGAAGAAATTTCTTCGAGACAATAAACGTTGAAATCTTGTATACACTAATCTTCTTATATTCTCTAATTATCTTCTTGCCACTTTTAATCTTGTGGTGTCATCAGATACGGTCTCTACATTTGCATTATTACTAAGTTCAATATTATCGTTTCCATTATTTTTGATTTAGAAATAATATCGTTTTTTTAATGTTATTTCATATAATAAAACATTTGGAAATTTCGTATGTTGGTATAAATTTTAAAAATAAACAAAATATGATTGCACCTGTCTATGCCATATTTGGGAATCCCTAACATAATTCCAATTCATTAAATGACAATTCTATTTATGATTTTGTCCAATTTTACGTTTATTTGTTAGACCCTCGTCATTAAATAATATTTTTAAAAATATTAACACAAATATTTTACATTAATATTTTGAATTTTGGCTACTCACAACACTAGCTTTTATATTTTCCGGTATATTTTTTAATAAATTTGCTTATCGAGGATTTAAATTTTAATATCAGCTTTACTAAAAGATATATTAAATAATTAAAGTCGGAGTCTTAAGTTTAATATGTATGAAATACTAGAAACTTGTTTGTACATGACTAAAGGCTAACAACTTATTATCTAAACTTACAAAACGTACAGTCATTGAAGTATTTAACAACAGTTTTATAGATTTCCTAAATTATAATATTTAAATTTAAAATTAGTATTTCCAAACTTACTTGGAATATTAAAACAATCTTTTATGTCAAATTGTTGAAATAATCATATTTCAAATCTTTTAGAGATGAAATAGACAAACTAAAAAAACAAAAATTGTAAGGACTCTAGTTAATTTTTCATGTGCAAAATTTCAAAATGTAAAAGCATAAAAGCATGGGTAGAAGTGAACTTAATTATGTTTAACCTGAATGACTTTAAATGTATTATTCAAATGTAATGAACATATTTAATATGCCAAACTGACTTCCTTATTATATGAGCTATTTTATTAGAAGAATTGTACCTTTAATGTTAATAGTGAATATCAAATTAATTTCGTGCCGAGATTAAGAACTGTGTTTGTACAGTGAATATCAAATTAATTTCGTGCCGAGATTAAGAACTGTGTTTGTACAGGCCCAAAAAAATTTTGATTCCATGTCTTAAGCATTTAGTCTCAGATAATTATAAATATACAAGTTGTACATTAATACTATACAGCAGTGTTAGTAAATTTTATTACTTACTTTTTAATTATTAAACATGTTTGAGTTGAAAGTTGTACATTCATTTTATTGCAATGTATACACATTAAATCAGTAGGATAAATTATAAGTTGTATCTTTTCCAACCAGTTAATTCGACAAAATAGCCATGAATTTGCAAGAACGAAGGTATATGATTTCCTCCACGCAATACTGTTAAAAAGATCATAAGTTGTTTAATTTGCAATACATTACATTTCGTTTCATTGCATTAAAGCTTATTCTTAGTCTGATAAGATTAAAGTGTTTGTTTAGGTATTTTTTTATCTTGTTAATATGCACTAGTAATTTTCTGATGCGTAATGTCGTCATTATTGGTTGGTAATTTGTTTAAAGCTTTTCTTTGAAAATTTAATAGATAACAGAACTGCATTAACAGGACATCTTTATTATGTCAGGTCATAGTTGATGCTAAATTTTAGCAGTTTGGCCTAAAAGTAACATTTTATAGACGGTAGTTTAGTATTTAGGAATAAGAAGGTATATTGAAGAATTTGTTTTCTTCAACGAATTTTTCTTAGTTTTCTCTGTTTGGAATAATGTAATGAATCGTACCTATGAAAGTTAAGTGAACATTAAAGGAATGTAAAATGACAATTGGGCAAAAAGCATCATGTCAACAGTTTGCCAAAACCAAAAATAATTTACGTTCAAAAGAATGAAAGGGTTATAAGGCAGAAGCAGCCCACATATACGTACCCATATATTTACTAATTTTCGACATATCAGTTTATTGCAAATTTATTTATATCCAGAAATAATATTTTACTACAAGGGTTCCAACTATGTACTCTTATTTTTATTGTTATGATTGTCTAAGTTCTCATAGTTTTATATTTTTCAATCCACTTCTTATTCGGTGGCTACTTGAAGTTGGTTAGATATTTTACAATTTTATTTTTCCATTTATAATGCCTGTGATATCCTATTACCCAGAGTATTAGAAAATTGTGAAGAATTCGATATCAACAATGCCTTATTTATTGAAGTTGAAAGAGACGTTCACAGTGTTTAATGGAACTAAACAAATTCATATACATCTACATAAACACAAGCTTGTGTATACACCCACATACATATATTCATACATATGGACATATAATATGCATTCCCTCTTTTGGCTTCATCTTAGTCAGTGCTTCAAGCCTGTATATAATAAAATGTAAACTTCAAGGTGAGCCATCAGGTTTACATTGTGTTGTCGACAGTCACACAGCTTGTTAATAATGGGAACATTGATCACGCTGCATGTTGCTTCTAGTTATTCAATTTTTAGCGATGATTGTCTCTTTCTAGTGTTCAGGTTTCTTACTTAGTGCAAATTAAAGGGATAGTTAGACAAGTCAAATTCACCATCCATCGCTAAGAACAGTAATCACGCAATATTATCACGTTTCTTACATTTATCTAAATATAAGATTTGATGTATTTCCATGTTAACGACTTTTGACAATTTTTAGATATCAAAAAAGTGATATGATTCTAAAAAAAAATAGTGTATTGCAATCTAGCCACGATGCACTGTTACGGATTAAAGTGGCAAAGTTTCCTTTATCTACATACTGTATTCGTTAATTCTTACAGTCATTTTTGCCAGTGTGATTTTTACTCTGCATGAAAGTTTTTGGTGAGACAAAAAGAAGTGATTTTTTAATTTATGTTAGTGTTTACATTTTTTATTGTAATAACGAAAATTACATTTTATACAGATTCTTCTTTTATTAGCTGTTTTTTTGTGGAAACAGTGAATCATTTTTTGTTTTGTTCATTATTTTTTAACATCATAATGATATACCTAAGGTACAAATGCTTCCACTTTGTTACAAATACATTTCTTGTTTTTTTATGTAAGACATTTCAATGCAATAAAACTAATATGTTTTGATTTATAAGTAATTTCGTCAACATGACCCGTACACTGAAGCTACGTAAAAATAGCCTGCGCACTCTAGCAATTAATAGTATGTGAGCTAAATCCTTGTTACTGATGAATCCTTGTGAAATTGAAAGAGTGAGCTGAGTAACAATGAAAGTTTTCTTGAAAACAGCTAAATGATAGCTCTAATTTATTATACTTTGTAAATATGCATATTTACATATACACACAACTTGTAAATTTATAAATTAATATGGATATTTTTTGATTGTATATGATACAACTGTACTTTTTGGCTCTATATCCCTACTCTAATTTCATGTATGATTAACATGTTCCCATTATTTATGGTTCTTCACTCGATAATAAAATGATAAAGTTCGAAGAAATTGTACATTGAATATCTATAGCTCGAAGAAATTGTACATAGAATATATAAGCTCGAAGAAATTGTACTTAGAATATATAATAACTCATCAATCTGCAAATATTATTGCTGCCTAGTGTTTTCAATCTTGCTGTTACATATATTATTGTATTTGTTCAACAAATAGGCATGCGTTTGAATAAATAAATTGAATATTAATAACTATAAATTATACTGGAATTTAATGGCCAGTCTCATGTGCTGCCATCTTAAACAGCTATCATCAGACGTTAAATTGCTGGGTGAACCGAAAAATACTCAAATTTATGTTTTTTTGTAAAAAAAATGTGAAAAATTTAGTTAGTGAGGTCTTGTTCTTTTTGGAAAACTAATAATTTCTGGTGAGTAAATAAATTGTTTCTTTTAATGTTCAATTAGTCGGTGTTTAAATTGCAAACAAAGTTTATTGCAATTTCTAACCTATAAAATTTTAACGCATTATTGGTTGTCTGGTATACAGTGTAACATGTTATAGTGTGCCCCTTTGATGATTATTTCTATTTCCAGGTGTGTTACATTGGAAATGGTTCATAATCGGAAAAGGAAGACGGAAATTTGCCGTCACGATGCTAATAATATGAAAGAAGCAATAGAGTTAGTAGAAAAGAGAGTACCTTTGAGAAAAGCAGCCGAGAGAAAGAATGTGATAGAGTAGATACAGTATTTATATCGTTAATAGTTTTTATATCGTTGTATGTTAAGAAAAAAAGGCCTGTTCAGCCGAGAAAGCTGCAGATCTGCAATTGACTCCGAATTATATGGTTTACAAAGTATTTTCAAGTGATCAAGAATCAGCGCTAAAAGAATATTTAATAACATGCTTGAAAATGAGTTACAGTTTTGATACGAAATTAGAAAATTAGCTTCTGAAATAGCTACACACCACAAACTAAAGATGTCAGCATCTTGGGAAGCTAGACAAATTGCAAGAAAAGCTTGGTTGGATAGTTATCGAAAAAGGAATCCTGATTTAACTTTGCAAAAACCAGAAGCTTGTAGCCATTCAAAAGTTACATCATTCAGCTGTCATAATGTCGGAATATTTTATAACTATTTAAAAGAGGTAATGAGAAGGTGTCCTAGGTTTGGTAATGACACTAGACTACTTTGCCTTGATGAGACTGGTATGACTACTGTACAAAAACCAAAAAGGGTTTTGGCATCAATAAATAAAACAACTTAATAAAGTAACTAGTGGTGAACAAGGTTCTCTTGTGAATACATGCTACGCAGTTTCTGCTACAGGTAATGCCCTGCTGCTCACGATGGTATTTCTTCGGAAGAATGTCAAATCACACATGTTGAAGGGGCATCTACGGGCACCTTGGGCTTAATGCAAACTACAAGCTGGATGAACTCTCTATTGTTCCCCGAGGTTATAAAGCATTGAAAAGGTGACTGGAAGCTCAAAAGAGAATCCATTTCGTTTTATACTTGATAACCACGACAGCTACTTAGCTACGGAGACTTTGAACGTGGCTAAAGAAAACGGTATAACTCTGCTTATAATTCTACCTCATTCAATGTTGCAGAACTACTGTGATGACACCCATAAATATAAAATTGGGTTTTATGAAAACTGATATATTTCCATTCCACAGAAACATTTTCACAAGTGATTATTTTATGTCAAGCGAGGTTACAAACCGGCCTTTAGACGCGGAAGCTTCAATATTATTGCAGAATGAAAAGGCAACAAACCAGATTCTGGCTCCTAAAGATTTCTTGATGCAGGAAAATGAACAATTTCTGAACCAACCTAAAACTTCTAAAGATTTCTTTTTGTAGCAACAGAATGAACAGTCACTAAACCAGCCTACAACTTCTAAAAATTCTGAAGAGGAGAACAAACAGCTCTTAAACCAGATTACAGCACCTGACACTTCGACGTTGTTACTGGAACAAAATTCTGAAGAAGCACAGGAGCTCAACGAATTGATAATTCAAAACAATTTAAGCTGGAGAAAAATAGATCTTAATCCAACCGAATGTAGGGAATACTCGAAGGTCAGTCCCAGACTCTCTAAAAAAGAAAGGAAAGGGGAAAAAGCTGTATAGCCACTGATACACCAATTAAAAAAGGATTTGAAGATGCTGCTAAAAGAAGAGAAAACAAGAAGCTTAAAAAGAAAACCCCAAATGCGAGAATTATAAAAATAAAGAAAAACCAAAGAAAGTCGAAAAGATTACCAAATTTTCAAGTTCTGGAGAAGGCTTTGAAAATTCTGATGAAGATTCAGAAGTTCCATCCAGCGGTTCAGATGACAATGATATCCGTCGATCTTTAGTGAATTGTCTAAAAAAGGATGATTTTGCCATTGTCAAGTTTATGGGAAAATAGACAAAGCATTATGTTGGAAAATTATTGACGGATACTCCACTGGGACACAGTGGGACACAGTATAACAAATATGTGATCTCAGAAAACTAAAAAAATAAGTAGTTTCTAAGTACAATTACGTTATTATTTCAAGTCTAATATGAAGGTAAGACTGTTAATTTCATGGTAAATAATAAGGAGACAATAAGCAGTTTTTTTTTCTAAAGACTTTTATTGTTGCTAGTAAGTATTGACTAGTAAGTATTTTATAATTTGTATTTTGTATTTCAAATCAAAACGATTAAAATATTGTATTTTATATTTAATATACAGGCCATAAAAGTATTTTTTGATTTAAATACACGCGAGAAAGTATTTTGTAATTCATATTTTAACTAAAGCATAGTATGTATTTTGCCCAGCCCTGTTGATAGATTTATAGGAACAAAATCTCTTTTGAATGTAGGGTCTAGAAAAACAGCATCTCTGCTCTTTATAACTGTTCTGGATGGAGGAATTTTAAATTTATAAACTTTAGTATTTTCACAGTATCCAGTAAATCTAGCAATCAAACATTTAAAATCAAACAGTTTAAAAACCAAGTGGAGAAACAATTACATTGTCAAATAAAATGCATACAATGTATTTTCCTTTCGTTGACTTTGACATAGTGTATCCTGAGAAGGGGCTTGTAACGACTTGTCATTCTATAAGAGAATTCAATTTTTCATTTTCCATAATTTTAATATTTTGGCTATTACACTATAGTGCTTTTCCCATGTGCATGCATAACGTAATGTATTTGGTCAATGCGAGGTGTAAAATTATATAAGTGGTAACAAATAAAAATAGACACTTCAATATCTTCCTCGTTCAAATGACTGATTTACTAATTATCATCCAAAGAACTGCTAAATATCAATACTTTCTTTACATTTTATCGTTACAAGAACTTGTTTAATGAACTTTTGACAAAGAGGTGTCAGCATTTAGAAGGATTTTGTGTTGTATATGGGCTTGTTTTGCACTTTCTAATATTATTATAATTATTCAGCTAAATTTCTAGACACCAGTTTATCTGTTATGGAATTCAATCCATACATATTTATTTTACTTTAAGTGGGCATCCTTTAGTGAAAACTTACATAATTAATCCATCATGCATTTATAAAAGATGTTGTTCAAATCCAGTTGTAGATTATAGGTAAAGAATATATTTTTTTTATTGCCGTTTCTATTAAAGGTAATCCATTCCTCAGGAGTTACGTAGTGAAAATTGCTCATATTCAAAAGGCGAATGAAAGTAATCTATGATCATTAGGCTTAAGTATAAATGGAACTTCACAATGGACCTCAATCAGTTCCAACAAGGTGGATCTAATAATTTGTTTATAATTATATCACTCCTAATTGGCAAATAATACTGTGCTCTAATTATTTTATAAAATATTTCTAATGAAATTTACCACTTGATTCTGATATTTAGATATTAATCTAGAACATAATTGCTAGTGCATATTTTGAATGTCAATAAAGTAATGCCGTGAAACAATTTTTATACACCAATATGTTTTAATGGGTATGGTAAATGAAAAGCCTGCATTCTTAAATTTCACAGTTTTAATGTTTTATTATACACTTGCAATTAATACAAACCATTGCAATTAATCATAAAAAATATAATAAATATTCAAGCTTAGTACAAATCTACCTTAGGTAACATAAAACAATTAGTTAATACACATACTGAAATATAGACTTCTTAAGTAATTAGAGTATGGGTTAAATATAAATATGTCATTTAAATTAAATGCATTTAAACTACGATTTATTCCAGGAATATCACTTGTACCATTTCATTCTTATACCCTTTAGGCTCAAGCGAGTATCTCAGAGAAATATTGTAGGGGAATTTCATGCACACATACGACCAAGAGCATTCACACATTCAGAGCACTCGAGATGAAACTTGAGACGAATCTGGAGTTTGCTCACATACTCATGCTCGGCTTGTTTTGGTTATTCTGTAAAGATTGTACCTGTGCTTCCAAAAATCTTTTAATTCTTTTGAAAAAGATATTAAAAGTATTGAATTTCGACTGGACATGGCTATAGACTGGATATGGCTATAGGTAATTTGATAGTTATTCCCCTGAGATTGTTAGCAAGTGTTTTGTGCACCAATGACATGCTCGGCAAACATCTACGCTAAACATTCCCGATGAATTTACACAAACGTGACCATAAACATGAAATCACATGCTCAGTGGACATGTGATTTGATGTTCACGACCTATCTGGTAGAATGCAGACGTGCTGTTCTTATGCTTGTGTTTAGTCATGAATGTGTTTTCATATTTTATTGAAAAAAGTGAGAATATGAATGTGTCTTCATATTTTTGCAACAATGTCTACAAATTAAAACTTTATGGTGACATATTTTCTGCTTTATAACTGTAGCTAAAATTCCTCTGTAGAGAATGGTTTTTATAGCGTACTCTATCCATGCGTTAATTAAAATTATTGACTGACCTACTACTGCTAATTATCAATATTGAAATAATGTTGACCAAAATTTATTTAACAAATCCATTTATTAAAAATATTTATTACTCGTCTTTTGTTATATATTATTAAGTACGCCTACTTAAACTTTTATTATAATTATGAATTTTGCAGCATTATAAACACTTTTAATTTGTGGCTGGAAACAGGCCTGTGAACATATTTTACTTTTTCTTCAGAAAATCTACGAAAGTAGTCTTAATTTATCTTTATTATAATAGGTATTTATGGAAATATATTTTATACTGCTTTCAGTTCTATACATTTATATTTTCCATTTTCACTTTACGTAACTTAAATATCACTTAATCTGGGCAAGAAAAGTGATTATAATTTTTGTAAATTTTGTAATTAAATATATTTAAAAAATATATATATACCCACTAATAAGAAAAGAACTTCTGTAATAGTGTTATATAATAATTAGCCAAACAGTACAATTCGTAAAACTGACAAGTAATTGAATTATAATTTTCAAGTTATGACAGATCACCAACATTAATGAATTGAATTAGAACAACAGAGTAACTCATGATCAAGCCTAAAAATTGGAGCAGCAGTGAAGCTCGCAGGTTGAAAGCTTGGAAAATCGTGAACTGACCCAGTTCACCTGCCTCCATCATATTTTTAATAAGCTTCACGTAATGTCGCACAATGGATGCTGAAAAAATAAAATAATGTAAGCTCATAATAAGGTATTGTTAATGAATCTAAGAAACAGATCTCAGAGGTTCTCAATTATGGCAGCACACTTAATATTTGAGTGTTGACAAGAGGGAAATTTGTATATATTCTTTACAAACTAGCAACGGTAAGCAGTTTTGTCCGGAATCAATAACAGTGGTTGTGTGAATACTAAGCTTATGATGCTTTCACAAAATTTATACTAAAATTGGTTCAGCAATGTCATACAACTAACATAAAGAAATTGTTCAGTAATGTCAACAGTTTACTTACAAATTTCTGTTTTCAGGTAATGGTTTGTGAATATGTAAACATATAGTGTGTGCATATAAGTAGATATAAATATATGTAATATCAATTATATTCTTAGGTACTCATATTATATTTCCTGTTACACACTGCCTGACTTCCTTATATCTAATAATTGAAGACAACGAGTGAAAAATGATCCATTTTTCACGTATACAAAAGCTGTTCAAAATGTAATATGTTAATACGAGCTTTGAACTTGGATAGTCTGATCATATTGTGGAGAAATATGTATGTATTAGGAGCAAAAATATATAGAATGATGAGAAATAAATCGGTGGTATTTAACTGCACTATAATAATATGACACAATATTAATATTACCCCAGCTCTGCAAAAGGCCTTCCTTTTTGGCAAGCATCTACCAAATTTTAATAAAAAAATTCCTATAAAGGGAAGGAGAAAATTAGAAATGAATTGAAAAAATTGAATTATTTCATGTTTTTCATAATTGATTTCTCCAGATGACATATATGATTCCCCTGGTGACAGTGTGTAACTGTTTGGAAATGAAATTGTCAAAAACTTCAAACTTCGTCATGTAATAATTTTTATTCATCGTCTTTTAATACATAAAGAAATGCTAGTAATCACAGTGCAGTCTGCTTGATTGTCTGCATCCTAGAAATTCTAATAGGTAGGTCAAATATAGAATAAATAGTTTAACACAAATCTGGGACAAAAAAAACTAGTTTGCCTCCATCTGGTGTATAACCCCATGCAGGAAGACATTATTAATAATTTCTAATTAGGAGAAACACTCACAGACTGTTGTGTAATCTAAACTACCCTTCAGTATACATATATTTGTTGTATATAAACATAGAACAGATATTATACTATTGTAAAACAAACTTAAAAGTCATTTACATATGTGTAAAGAAAAATTGTTAACTTACGTAATTCTTCATTGACTTGCATTGATGTCAAATGAGATTTTGTAGTCTCCATCTGCAAGTACATCTTCTCACATACAAGGCACATGGCCACCAATGACACAATATAATGTAATGACCATAAGATGTGAACAATGGAGAGAGATACATCCAATATCTGAAATAATGTCTTTTGAATGAATGTACGAGGAAAAGAAATCAATGTGATTCCTCGAGGCACAGGTTTATTATCGAATAAAACGAAGTTCATCACATTTTTACTTGACCATTTGAGTGCCGACAAGTGCCATCGCGCTCGTGCGCATTCTAACTAAATTGGCCATGAGCGCGATGGCGCTCGCGAAATCAGTTGCTGTTTAGCGCGCGGTAGGGGAGGTTGGTCACACACATCGCTAATTTTTTATCTTTCTACATGTTACATAAAGTTCAAATTATAATATTATTAATAATTACAATATAAAAAGGATCCAGGAAAAAAAAATTTAAAACCCATAATCTCGGAATACGATAATATTTCGAGTGAAAATGATCGTTTTCCAAGTTGTGAAGAAAGTGATAATGGGAGTGACATTGTGGTGCGCTCACAATTTGGCGTAATGCATATTTTGAGTGATAGTGATAATAGTGACAATAGCAATTATTTTGCTGATATGGAGGATGTACTGGACTGTGAAAATACGATGTGACCTTGATTTCAGTTTTTGTTATAGTTTTTGTTCACAATAAATATTTCCATAATTTTCTTTGTATTTTATTATCCTTGTACAAGTTTTTATTAAGAAAGAACCAAAAAAATTATTAAAATAGGATAATTTTTGGGAGAGATACAGTCTTTTTTCGAGACAAGGGTACATGATATAAAAAACAAAAGAATTCTTTGGCATTTTTATGTATATATCAGTAAAAAACCATAGCAATGGTTAAGAGAAAATTTTACGTTTGGACGACCATCTTTCTAGTTAACTGCAGCTTATTGATACACAGGTTTATGCCACCTTTCGTATGATTACAACGCAATGTTTAATTATGAATTTTAAGCAAATACGTTATGTAAATTAAAATCTGTTGTTTCACCATATATTCAACAATGATATAAATTATATATTTGAACTTTCACTGATGAAATCTAAAATAATTCTACAATATTTTCAACAGATATACAGCAGTTGGTGAAAATATTGGACGAGTCACAAGATATTACAAACTGCCTATAACTGGCTATTTTAATTTACCAGTTATGGAAGTTTTTAAATGATGCACAAATTCTGAAGTAATTAATTTTTCTGTAAAAAGATTTTGCACCAAGATTAGCCATAGTTGTATTTAATAATGGTACAAGATATATCCATTACACTAAGAGTACAGAAATAAAACAATTTTAAAAATGTAATGCAAAGAAAAAGTAAAACTGAAAAGAAATATATCCAAGACTATACCACGATGATGTGAACAACAAAACATGCTAATCATCAGCCCATTCACCATGAGCAAATCTAAAATAATGTCGAAAAAGAATGGCTAGAATTCAACAACTACTGAAGTAAATCTTGTCATGATGGTGTTGTGGTCGTTTAACCCGGGTTTCTTTCATTTATGAAAAATTCTAAATAAGTTGAAGTAAATAGTTGGATCAGAAACCTGCAAAATCGTTTTTAAACGCTTCATTGACTCTCATAAATTTTTCTCACAATATTATTCTTTATTATTTGAAGAATTTGCAAGTTTAGAAACAGCTTTTAGCCTTCAATTTATTCCCGCTTTCTTTATGTTTGTGGGGTTGTATTTTATTGAACTCGTGGTTGCAAGTTAAGTTAGTTAATACATACGTCAGCAATACTCGCATTATATTTTAATTCTTGGAGAAAACCATATGTGTTAAGTAGTATGCTAGAAAATATCAAAATAAGTGACATGACCAGCTGAAAAATAAAGTTAAAGATTAATTCACAACAGTACTTGTATTAACATTTTTGAAGATGTTTAGTTATAGTTAGAATGTTATTATTAATTAAAATGTTCTATACGAACCTTAAATTCAAACACCTTGTTCAAATAGTGGCACACATCTAACAAATTAATATAGAATTGGGATAAATGATAGATGGAATTTTCGTTTAGTGGCAATACAAATGTAAAATTATTGTTGGAATTGGGGTTATGCTGAGTACTCCCAAATATGGCATCTATGGATGTGACCATATTTCCTCGATTTTTAAAGTCAAAAGACACATTCAATATTTGTATACGTTTCGTTATACTAATTAATGTCAAACAAAACAATATTATTTCCAAATCAAAAGTAATGGTAGCAATAATATTGACAAAAGCCAAAATAAAAATGTAGGGACCATGTATTATTCCTCCGGCAATAAAATCAAAAGAGACATATATAATATGAAAGGTTACAAGAAGGCTGAGAACTATTAGGTTTCGACATTTATCTTGTTTCAAAATGTTTCTTCTATACTCTGGTTTGATGAGATAATCTATTTGTTGAATTCATAGAATCAATTCTTTAAATATGTTTTTGTCCCAAGTTATTTCAATCAACAATAAATACAATACATGGCTTGTGTGAAGTGTCCTGAATGCTATCACCATATAGTCATCGCTGAAGACCAAAATGCTAGAAACCATATGCAGCACAAGAAATATTCCCATTATTAACAAACTGTATAACTTCCGACTCCACAATGTACATGTGGTGAGAATTTGGTTGGCAGTATTTCTGCATACACCAAACACATGCTGATACACTAAAATTGGCCAAAGCGTATCTTCAATTGATTCACTGCTCATTGTGGTTTTTGTCAAATACTTGTGTTGAAGCCGAATGCCAGAACAAGTGTTATATTATGTACTTCTAAAACGAGTGAAGTTCACTTTACTGATTAAATGTCTCTTGACATTGATTAGTTTATCGCCTTATGGAATCTATTGAGTGCTTAAAGCAAACAACAAAATGTAATATTAGTCTCTTCGATGTGGCGTTATTAAGTATTGTCTACACCCTCTCCATTAACAAATGTTGCCGAGGTAAAGTAAACACCATGTTATCAACATAAAACATCAATTAAATTATCCACATGTCATCCATCACTATATAATATGAACATAAATTTGAGAATATGTATATTGAAGTTTGTTATAGTTCAAAGATTTTAAAATTTGTTTATTATAGATTTTTTTGCCGAATACAGCTTTTTTTACATATCGTTGTAACAATAGCATAAAAGATTAAACAAGGAAATAGTTCCCTGAAATATTTTTAGTTGAGCAGATTGAACTGAAGTAGATTTCAACTTGTATAAATCAGGCTTGGCACACTTTATTGTTTCAAATACAGTTCCTTCCAAACTTGTATAATTATCTTGATGCATCTAGAAGCCAGCTGGGGAAAAATAGTTCTTAAGTGAGATTTAATTTGGACAAATATTAGTATAGATGTACAAATTTACAGTAGACAAATATTATAATGGATGCTTTCAAGACAAATACAAATTTCATATGTACATTCCTAGCAAGTCTGAAGAATATGCTATACAAGTTGAAATAATATGTGATGTTTGACAGACGCCATACCATACCTTGGAGGAAGAATGGGTGCTGGAGTGATTAATTGCAGGCAAGTATTTCAGAAAAGAACTGACAAGTAGTATCTGTGGGTCTCACAAACAGGTTTTTTACAGTGAACAGGAGTATGTGATTTCACAAACAGGTATGTTACAGTGAACAGAATTTGTTCATTTATGGCTGTTGATTATCAAAGTGAATACAGTGAGGAGCCAATATGTTATTTAGAAGTGACTTAACACGTGCCTATTTAGTGAAAGAATTTTAAATGGATATAAAACACCCAAGTTAACGTAAAATCTAGATAATCAAACACAATAATGGGTAACTATACAAGTTTGTAAAATAAAAAAATTCAAACAATAAAATAAGCGTTAGCGTCCTCCCTCCCATTATTATATATTTTCCATAAATGAGTTAAATATTATCAAACAACCTTACCCCCTAATGAGTATTAGCACTGGACAACAAACTTCTAGATGCAGATATAAATTGATTACTATTACAAAGTGAATGTGGTAAATAAAACTCTTCTGGCTATTTATGTGTAAGGGCATTTTGATTAATTGTCCTAAGAACAAACATGTGATTTCGGGTTTTGTGGTCTGCTATTTTGACACCAATGACGAATGATGACCGTAATAAAAAATAATGACTTGTTTACTATGAAAGTATGAACGAACTGTTTTATTACGGAATAAAGGTACACATTAAAAACCATAGACGGCAGCGCTAAATTCATATTTCCTATTTATTTCAAAAATGTTATTAATTTAAAACTTTGTAATAGTACTGTAAAATCAAATAATTAATCACATGTTTTATATTTTTATAATTAATCTGTAAAGGTGTGAACGTTCAAAAGTCTGTTAGTGCAAAACTTTATAAAAGTACTCTAAAAATAAATAATTAAACAAATGTTCACAGTTGTCCAGAGCTCAACCCTGAAGGGGGTAAAATAATGGTTTAAAATATGTAATGGAGTAAAATGGTTAAACGGCTCTATTAAATTGAACCTGCTTAGAATAAATGCTTAGAAGTATTAAAAAAATACATATACAGTCAACATAAAAAGATAAAATCTAGCTAAAAACTCAATATAAAATGATAGCAAAATTAATAACAGTATATTATACATGTGGAATCTCATCAATCACCAAATCAAATCAATAAGTAAACAATCATTTCTAAAAAACAATAACAATTCCGAACATAGGTAACAAAATGTAGAATCATAAAAACACCTTAATCAGTTAAGTAGTCAAACAGCATCGGTTGAAATCAAAATTGATAGTGTTCTAAAAAGGCTGAACTCTTGTCATAAATTAGCCAATTAGCATTGAGTCGGTATTTCGATGACATCTGATGCTAAAAAGAACCAAAATATTTAATTAATGTACTTGAACTTCGAGTTATCACAGTCATTTGATCAAACCACAGTCGCGCAGTCATTTTCATGTTTTTAAATATTGGGTCATATAAAATACAATGAATAAAATAATCATTTATTATTTATAAAATGATGATCAATGGAACTGGAAACTTTTGTTAATAAAAATCTTATTTAAGCATGATATATAAATGAAATTTATGGAATCGGCGCTAAGTTGACACTTCCTTTGTGTTTTGCATGCCTGCACATGCACACACATGAGTGCATGTGCATACACAGATGAGTGCTAAACTTCACTTGGAAATTTTGAATTTGAGTCTACCGAGTATTTGTACTATTGCAATAATTTTATCATGTAATAAAATTTTATAGAATAATACGAACTTCATTATATAAAAGGGCAAAAATCTTTCAGGAAGGGAGTTTATTCACATCTGAGTCACAACTGAAAAACATCTGTACGCCATGGGACACTCAGAAAAAGAGTGGTGATAGTTACTTTAGTGCGTAATAAACCTATTACAGGCTACTAGAGATGGAGAATATTTATGATGCTACAGAATGATATTATGATGAAATAATTGCCGAGGGTTGTTAATTAGACGCAGTGCATCTATCAACCTGAATGTAAAATCATTAAACAAAAGCTTCCACACGGCACATGAATTTAAATAATAATATATTTGAATCGACTGGGATACTTTGTTCTTGTATTTTTAACATTATATTTATTCAACGAAACAAATTTACTTTTGTTTATAAGACGGCAAAATTTGCATGTTCATTAATTTCAAAAAGATACCACATCAGTTTCAAAAAAAAAGAAAGATCACCATCGGGCATCAAGACCTTAATTCAATCTGAGTACTGTTCCAAAATAGTGCAAGTAAAAGATTATATTGTGATTGAACATGCTAAAGATCTCTATAATATAAATTCATGTGAAGCAGTATGATTGTTTTTTTCATGTATTTTATTCCTCCACACGAATGTTTATTCCTAAACTATTTTTTTGTATTATATGCAAGAAACCACAGTCACAGAAATAACCTATTTAAGGCAAATGTGGCTCATTATATTATTATTACATAACTGTCGAATGTGAAAACTGAGTAAATTTTAACTAACCAAATATATAATATCGGATCTTTAATTTTTATTGATGAAGGTTGTAAAATTATCTCTTTTATTTCTAAATAGCTATTATATGTTTAATTATTTTCTATATTAGTTTGATTACTTAATATTTTTGTCACGTAATGAGGTAAAAAAAAACTTATGCGACATTTATTTAAATTACAGTTATATTATTTCGTATAAATTTAATTTTGTTACATAAGAATTAACATATATTTAAATTGATAGATGTATCAAAGTTCTAAGGCTATTAAATTTTTCGTTTGATTGCTATCTAGGTCCATGATAATGACATTAAACCAAACTTGCTTTTATATCAATATTAAATTCAAAACATATTACACGAAATAATGCCTTTTTCTTCTTCGCCTTCTACTTCTGAGATATTTTATTGATCACTTGACCTCAACAGCGTCCTCTCTTTGTCTGTACAATCAGTGAATACAGACAATAAGTTAAATAACCATTACAGCGTGAATATTATAAATCAATATAATATGAAGTCAAATAAACATTATCAGACTGATCAACGTTGATAATATTCTGAGTTGTGTTGTGAAAATATTATTAATTATGTTTATTTTCAGCTGAAAAAGAATCGTGGTGATAAGTTAAGTTAAAAATTCTAATTTAGGACCTAATTGAGGTATTTATCTTGTGGCTCAATATCTCTTTTAGGACTGTTTAATGTGAATTTCATTATGTTTAATGCATTTTACCCAGGCGTTGGTGTAACTTCTTTCCTATGAGTGTATATATATATATATATATATATATATATATATATATATAAATGCCATGTCAATAATATAATGTGTATGAAATATACTGCAATCCTATTTTACTATAATTTTTCCAACTAAACAGATTCTAAAATATATTTTTAATATTACGATATGCAAGAGCAACAAAACATTAATTACATTGCTAAAAACTTGTAACAAAAATTTTAAAATGTTCTGTACTAAATTCAAAGTACAAATTCAAAATATGCAATGATGGTCTGCGTCCAGATATAATTTCACGTTTGGTTTTGATATCACGGTGTATACTTCTAACAAGAATTATTAATGGAGTGGGTGTAGAGAGTACTGCATAAAGTTGCCATAATGAATATATATATATATATATATATATATATATATATATATATTTTGTTGAACACTCAATAGGTTCCATAACAAAGTAAACCATTGGACGTTGACTCATAAGAGATTAAATTAGTAAAGTAAGTTACTTATTTGATAAATACTTAATATAATGCTCGTCCTCAGTTGGCATCAGTTGGCACACAAACATTTTACAAGAATCAATTGAAGATACACTTTGGCCAATTTTAATGTATCAATGCATGTTTGGTGTTGGCAGAAAACTGTTTACTGAATTCCCATTAGGTTTACATTATAATGGTGAAAATTTTGCAGTTTATTAATGATATTAATGATGGGAACATTGATTGTGTTACGTATTACATTTTATCTAGTATTTTGAATTTAAGGGATCACTACGCCTTTACAGCATTCAGGACACTTCAGATAATTTCTGGTCAATTGATATAACATGTGATGGAAATCTATGTGAAGAGTTCATTCTGAAAATTATAGAAAGAGATGATCTTTTCAAATCAGAATACAGAAGAAATTTTTAAAATACAGTAAATGTCTAAATCTCATAGTTATTGGCCTTCTTATACCCTGTCATATTGTTTATGTCGCTCTGGATTTTGTAACGAGAGGATTAAGATGGGTTGCACGTGTGCATTTACACTACGTTCAAAATTATTGATCTAGAAACAATATTGTTTTGTATGATGTTATTTTGCACATCAAAACGTGTGGAAATGTTTAACGTCTTTTTTGAATTCAAAAATTGAAAAAACACTGTTATATCATTTGATACCATTCTTGGGAGTTCTCAAAGTAAAAAATGTAAGGGCTAAAACCTGCTTTATAAGCATTATGCTTATAAATTTTTCATACAAAAAGACTATGTAATAAAGAAATTAAATCAATATTCACGAGTAACACTTTTTATTCATGGTTGTACTACACATTTATAAGTATAATATTCAGTCATTCCACACAACAGTGCAGAATAAATCGAGAGTAATATGGTCAACAATTCACAAGCCAATCTTAGCTTTTTCACATTCTAATGAGCAGAGCTACTAGAAAACACATAGATGTTAGATTTCCTTATGTTAGAGATGCAATCAAAATAAATTAATTATGATCGAACATATTTCAACTCAGGAAATGCCCGCTGACTTGTCAACCAAAGTTTTTTGTCAACTAAACATTATAAGTTTATGTATATGCTGGGAATTAAATCTAGATAAAAATATTTTGTCTAGACCTTATATTTATTTTGTTAAGTAGGGATGTTAGTATGTAGTAACAAAATTATTATAAGGTGGTTATTATGGCGCTGCATACCACTTATGTATCACTCAATGTAAAATGTGAGAAATAAAGTCAGTCAATTAAGAAACGCCGACGTGTCTTCATAATTGTCATATCGAATATCAATCTGTACACCTGAACCGATCATAATCAATACATGTATATCTATTGGAAACCATTGAAACCGATCATAATCAATACATGTATATCTATTGGAAACATATTGATAGTACCCAACAGATTCATATAGTTTCTTATTTGGAATTTATTATTTGAAAAGGCAAACTATAAAATATTTTTGTGAAACCTTGAAAGTTCACCGAGTTACATAGGTTCAAATTTAACGTTTAGGTGGGGTGTTAAGTGTGAATAGGCATGACGATAGTATCAAATAATCAAAAATTTAATGATTTGATGGGAAAATACATATTAAAAGAATTTAGAAGATGGATTTAGTTTAATTTAAAATTTTGAGATTAATAAGATTTTCAATAAATTAAAAGATTAAAATACTGCAATCGGCCATTTTGACTGAAACACGAATCACAGCGCATGACGTAACGTTTAGGTAAACAAACAAACTTCACTGTGTTTTGTTGTGACCGTACTACCGCTTATGCATTTGGATTGATTTTTTAATAGTTTATGTGTATTAAATCGACTTCACTTGACTCTAACACAATGGAATCAGGCTTTGTCAAGGCAAACAGCTCAAATTTGCCCAGGATTGATGTATTGATGTTGGGAGATTTCCTCGCAACTAATAAAGAATTTTGCTCGTCTGAATTTAGAAACGTCAAAACTTCCTTGTAAGTACATTTTGTTTATGTTTATAGATATTTGGCACTAGATACAACCGACTTAGCTAAAATTAAAATAGTTTTGAACTCATTGGAGTTTTTTTATTTTACTTTCATATGTTGTTTCTATAATAAGTATACTTTCATTGTTTACTTTTGAGGTTAGCTCTTTAATAGCATGTAAGCGATGTATAAGTTACTATATAGTTAAGAGTTAATAGGTACCCGATAAAACTACTAAATCTTTATAGCTACAGAGCACCTACTAGTATTTTTTCCTCTTATTAAACACCTAATACATGATAATCACCAGTCAGTGTGTATGTATATATTCTAATTAATTTCAATTCTTTCAGGTCTTCAAGACCATCATATGGGGATGAGGCAATCAGCTATGTACAGCTAAAACGGGAAGGTAACATTTGTACAGTAAAATGCAAGATTTGTCCAGAGCATAAAGTTCATGCAACACTATATGCTGTAACATTGATGGTCGACGAAGATGAAGAAAAAATAATATCAGTCCAATGCTATGATTGTGTTGCTGCCCAGGGTGGATGTAAGCATGCTATAGCGCTGCTTATGTGGGTCCATAGACGTAGTGAAGAACCTTCTCGCACTGAAGTTCAATGCTACTGGCAGAAATCAAAGTTGTCAAGAGTTGGCACTACCTTGAAATTTATATCTGCAAAAGATTTATCTGAAGGTAGCCCTATATTGCCTTCTAACTCTGCAGTTCTTGAAAAGTTTTTACAAGAAGGAAAAATGAGAAAATTAGACAACTGCGAGCTACTAAAGTTTCAACAAGATTATTATTGTAATAAACTACATAGTGTCTCAATGCACCAACTGGTGCTTACATATAAAGAAGAGTGCTGTGATTTATTTTTAAGTAAAGTAAATTTGACAGCAGAAGTTATAAATGATGTTGAAAGAAAAACCAGGGACCAGTTTAAAAATAAGCTTGGGTATGAACTTAGGTACGGCGGGGTAACAGCTTCTAGAGCTTATGAAGTGAGTCGGTGCCAGACCAATGATGGGACTCTGATTTCTGCTATCATGGGGGGGAAGATCCCAGACACACAAGCAATGAAACGGGGAAGATATTTAGAAAATAAAGTAAGAGAAATAGTTTCCAAGAAACTAGGAAAAAAAATCAATAATAGTGGACTGTTCATATCCCAAAAATATCCAATGATAGCAGGTTCTCCTGATGGAATATGTGCAGATAGTATTGTGGAGATAAAATGTCCTATAAGTAGCAAAACTTATCTGAATTATATAAAAAATGGAAAACCCAGCAAGAAATGCTATGCCCAGGTACAAATGCAAATGTATCTAAGTGATCTAAAAAGCTGTTACTTCTGTGTTGCAGACCCAAAGTTTTGTACTAATCAAAATGTTGAGATTTTATGTATATCTTTTGATGAAAAGTATATATCAAGCTTTCTTGAAAGTGTTATTACATTTTGGAAATTCCAGGTATATCCATTATTATATAAAAGTATAGAATAGAAAATAAAAATGCAAAAATTTCATCTGTGTTTTATTTAATAAGAGAATCTTGTATATTAATCAAACCAGAAGCTATAGTTATCACATCATCAATAACTTTAACCAAACTTAAGTTAAGACAGGCATGTGGTTTTAACATGTTGAATTCACATAACTGTCTTATTACCCGCTCAACATGAATTCGTAAGCTAGCTATTTGTTTTGTTTCTCTTGCTTGAGCTTTAGATAACTTAGTTCCAAATTCAACACTTGGAGGTCGTACTAAATGCACACCCATTTTTCTTAAATACACTTCCACATGCTTAAATCCTCTATCTGCCATTACCCACATATTAGGTTGCAAACATTTTGAAAAGTCAGATATTTCAACAATGCATGTGTCTGTCATTCGGCCTCCATAACATTTGAAATATAGTTTATCAAACCATTAGGTACACAAGATATAAGGTATTTAATTGTGTTGGCTTTCTTGTAATCAGACCAGGAAAGAGCTTGATTTAAGGCTTTTGAAGGCTTTTGTATTTCAATCTCTAAACAGTCTATTATACAAGTCACCTTATTGTATTTATGCCTAAAAGCCATGGGCAAATTATTTTTTATCAATTCCTTATCTAACGATACAATAAAAGGACGCATTACACTTGCTATAATAGGTATATTTTTAAAAAAGATTTTGCTTGGATAAGTTCTATCCATGCCAAAGTCATCAGCAAGTTCACGGAATGAATTATTCAATCTAATATTTTTTGGACATAATAAAATATGGTTTAACGGTATATTTGTCTCTTCTTGAATCAAGTTAACTAAGTAATAACAACTTAAAGGAATACCAATATAAGAACGGGGACTTTTTTTTATTTTTTTCAAGGTACACTCTAAAGCGTTTAATTTTTCTCTCTGTATGTCATCCTCTATCATCTCACTACAGTCAGATGTAGACTCCATTTGAAGAGATTTTATGGATATTGATGATTCTGTGTGAGTTACAGAGAGAGAATAAGAAGTATCACTATCTGATTGTTCTATTTCTTCAACTATCTTTCTCAAAACATTTACATTTGATCTTGATGGGTTACTATTACCACTTTGATGTAGATGTAGAGACAGAATGTAGAGACGGCTTCAATGATGATGTCATCTGATTTACCAAACTGACTTGTGCTTGATTACCTTTACTTCTGAATGTTTTACTTATGCATACTTGAATTGATTTATCTAATACTCTCGAAGTCAATTGGTGAACTTCTTCAACATTCAGCTGAACTGTAAAACAAATGTTTTGTTATTTATGTGCAATGTTATGATTATGAATGCAAATAAGAGTTTACTAAGTCACAGAAAAAGTCAATTAGATAGTTATGAGTGTACTAACAATGTATAAAATAATAATGAGAATAAAATTAGCTTTTGCAACACTATAATCTAATAAATAAGTTAACAAAATATGTACCTGAACTACCAGATGCAATTTCTTTAGAATTTGATTGTTCTGTAATTATACTTTTTTCTTCAAAATACTTTTCACACTCTTGAAGAGTCATCATCCTTCGTTTCTTAGCTATATGGGGTCGGTCTATTGTGTCAGATGTTCGTGTTTTCCTGTCTGGTTGGCATATAAATTTTTTGGGCATACATCCTGGTTTCATACGTACTTGTGACACCGACCCCATTATATGATACTCCATATAATTTTCCATGTCATTTGGCAACTAGAAAAACAAAAGTAAGCAATTAAAATTGATAATAAGAATGAAAACCAAGATCAAAACAAACATAACCTCCATAAATTAGTTATTTCATAGCCTCAATATTTTAACTGTATCACGTCAAACAAACATTTTAAATCTATCAATATATAATACATACTCACATCAAAGTGGTCTTCACAGAAATAAAGTGGCGAATTCGTGGATATGTCGTTCGGGTTTCGCCGTGCGAGCTTTAACCACTTATCTCTTATTATTTTCTTGTTTGGAACATGTACAAACACCTTGTTGGGTGTAGCTATCGATGTGTTTTTACATTGAGGTACTGCACACCACTTATACACTTTGGAATTCATTTTTATCACGAATTTTGTTTACTTTTTCACTATGCGCATAGACACTCACATGTTGTTTACCTAAACGTGACGTCAGAGCGGACGCCATGACACTTGCGTGTTTTTTTGTGCGCCATCGAAAAAATATTAGAAAAATGGCTTTATACTTCGTTAAACTCTAGTTAATTACCGAAATATGGTTTTTTTCATAAATATTAAACGTATACCCCCATTACGGAAGAGGATTTCAAAATCTTTCGTCGTGCCTATTGTGATGTTATTTGCAGCAAATGAGGCAGTGAGATATTGCTAGCATATTTTCATTTAAAAGTTTATAATATGACTGTTTCTGAACCAATTTTTATATTGTTTCTTTTGATACTGGTTTTTAGTTAATCTAAATTTTGATGATATTTTAGAAAAAACCACAGATTTAGGAATAGTCAGTAAGTGATTTGTTAGAATTGTTCATATCCAATTAAGTGATTCGTTAGCATTGTTCATTTCATTAAATTTTTTTTTACATATAATTCCAAAAATCCAGAAAGAAATCGCAAATACCGATGATCAGGTTTGTATTGACCAAAAATTTTCACACCTTAGATAGTTTCTGTAGTGCAATATAGGTTTAACTTGCACTAAGGCAGTTTTTTTAGTCAGTTTACCCTGTTCCACTGCATCAGTAATGACATATTTTATAGGTTATATAGTCTAGGAATAGATACATATTTAATGAAAAATTCGAGAATGTACCACAAAGTTCATCTACTGCTTTTATAGATTGGAATTCAAGCATCTTTTTTGATAAGGGAATTGAAGTTATATAAATAGTCTGTTATTTACAGAGTAGTGTTTAGTTTTATGCACAGAATCACCTATATGAATAATAGACATATTCTCTGTCACAATAGTGTATATATATATATATATATATATATATATATATATATACAATTTGCAATTCTAACGAAACACAAACTTATGGGATATATATTCAGATTCATCTATACTTCTTTACTCACCCTAATCTTATTGCAACAATTCAAGTGCAGTTAAATGACGGACCTTGGTCAAAAGACTTTATTATATGTAAGTGAACTTCTTGTTTGTTTGTACGGTTATGTGGTGACACAATAAACTCTTTATAATTTCAAGACCGTCTCTCCATCACATTTTAAATGAATGTCATTAAATTTTGCAAGCAGACGCTTCATATAGAGATCTTAATTTCCTTTTGCGCTACTGATGAAGAAATGTTATGAAATTTCCGAAAGGCTGGTTTCTTGTTCAATTTTTTTGTACGTAACATACAAACTAGACATAGCTTATTATATATAAATTTTCAGCTTATGAAATATTGAAGATGGATATCTATAAAAATTTCACTCATTTTTTAAAACTACCATCGTTATTGGCTTTCTTTAATATGTATGAATTCAATTTATATAGATCGAATGAATTGTTGTTTATTTAAGATATGCATAATCAACAACAAATAGAGATTATTTTCTTATAAAATACAATATATATTGCATAATATAGCATGACAATTTTTCCATTTCCTAACCACAGTAAAAAAATGCATAGTTTAAATACCTCAAACATAATACATCTTTCTATAACTGTAAATATAAGGTGCATATCATTAAATTATGAATAATTTCTATCATGAAATACCATGTGCTCCATGAAAATACACATACACATACGGTGTTACAAAGTTGTAACTTTAATAGATTCATACAATTTAAACTTACATTCTTTCTGTTCTGTTTGGATGTCACTTTAGTAGTAATAAGCTCGCTTTGAATGTTTCATGAATGAATATATTTTATCGCAATTTAACATGCTCATGCACATGCTAAAACTTGTTGTTTGTTTCAAAATAGTACATGATAAAAACCAAAATTGTACGGTTGCCTTTTATAAGAAAAGGGCTCAGTTCCATGGAGTGATAATAAATATTCATATATTTTATAGTAATTATTGAATGGGTTGCCAGGTTAAAAATATCTTTTGAGGCCATAGCTAACCCATTAGGCAAAAAATCAACATTATAATATGTTAGATCTAGATCTTATTTTCATAACAGTGCAAAGTATTTATCTAAAGATAATTTATCAAGTTCCTCAACATTTATGGAAAATGTATTGAAATGCCCTCACATACAAAATAGCGAAAGGGCTTTATTTACTATGTTCACTTTGTAATATTAATCAAATTATATCTGCGTCAAGAAGTCTGCTGTCAGGTGCTAATACCCATTAGATGGCAAGGTTGTTTGATAATATTTAACTAGATTATGTACAATATTTAACTAGCTGAGGGAAACGAGGGATGGTAAGCATTTGATTTATTGCTTTACGTATATCACAAAATTGTACAGTTTTATTTATGTTTATTGTGTTTGATTATCTAAGCTGTACATAAAGTTGGAACTTTCATTAAGTTGGCATGTGCAATTTATGTCACTTCTCAATAATGTACTGGCTTATAACTTTATTTACCTTGATGATCAACAACCATAAATGAACAAATCCTTTTCTCTGTAACATTCTTGTTTGTGCCATTGGTACTGCACAACAATTCTTTTATGGACTATGCAGGTAAGATGCAGCATCTGTCAAATGTCATACATTATTTCAAATTTAGTGTCACATTTTGTAGTGTTACTGGGAATGCACATATGAAATTTGTATCTGCCTTGAGTCAATAGTAATATTTGTCCTGGAATAGTTATTGTGATGTTGAGCTATCAACAGATTGGCATATAAAAATCATTTTCTAATTTAAAATTGACTCACGGCAGCGGCATTAGCAGTTCCATAAAAATTTTAATTGAAGTTTTTTATTTGACTGATATCAGATAAAAACCGCCACTAGTGTTTTTAACAATAAAATATTTACCTTAATGATAACCCACAAATATCTGTTTTTGCCTTTGATATTGGCTTTTGGTAAATCACTAGCGTGTTTTCAGTGCAAAGCAAACAGGTAGTAATCCATTTTACAATAATAATATCTGCATTACAATGTATAGGACCATAAATAATAATCCATAAATTCATTAACTTACGAAATATAAAATTGTCTATTGTCTACTACACATGTCTTAACAAAAGTACAAAGAGCTTAGTTAATAAAATAATGTACCAAATGTAAAATGATTTATTAAAATTAATTACAGATCTGTCAATATTTAAAAACACACGAGAAAACAAATCTAATAAATTTTCTTAATTGATTGGTTAATATTATCTTTCAATTAAAAATTATTCAACAAACTTTAATAACCTGCATGAGGCCACACGGATAAAATGATTCAGAATATTTTAAAAAGTTGCATAATGTAATACCGACAATTACATTTGGCAGTTATTGTTTGACACTCTGCAGAAGAGTCAAACAGGAAGCCATTAAGGAAAACCTGGACTTTTTATGCGCCGGGTACAAACCAAAGACTTGTCTGATGCGTGGGTCTCAGTACAGATTACAAGTAATTCCATTGTTGAAGAAAATTACAAATTTTGTAAAACTTAAAGATATAGGTCTGTGTTTGAAGTTATCCAAATTCAAAAAAGTTATGAAGTTGTAAAAAAGTCATCTAAATTGCAAATCCATAAAATTTAACAAGCGTTTAAATAAACTACAGGCAATTATCTTTGTTATACTTATAACACATAATAATTACAGTTATAAAATATATACATTTATAACTCTATTTATAACTATAAATATAGGTAACCCCTTCAAAAGGTACCAGTCAGCTGTTATACCCCTTATGATATAATAAATACATAACTAAAAAAATTGCTATTTCCCTGTGATTAATTTTTTTATGTAAGCAGAGAAGAAATGTAACCATGAGGTAGTAAAGGCATTTATACAATATGTATGTGGTTATAAGTATAAAAAATAATAAAAAAGGAAAAGAAAAGGAAGGAAAGGAATCCCTATTTCTAAAAATAAAAAGTTATGCATGGAAAGTTTACAAAATATATTTTTTATTATCACAATAAAAAGTAAGACAATATTTAAACATAAACATAAATAAAAAGAACTATTTATCCTAAAAATAATTAATATTGTTAATAAGTTTTTGATGAGTTTGTTCAGATCGTCCTGAAAATACAACTATTGAAATAGGCCACTGAATACACATACATAATATTCGTGATTATTTATACAATTCAGGAATAAAAAAACTATTGTTATAACTCACATGTTTGGAACATTAAAACGTTCAAATCATTGCAAAGGTGAAAACAAGTTTACAAAAAACTTAATAAAATTTGTTAATTTAAAAATGTTGTGTATCAAAAAACTTTATACATTAAGTAAACCAGAAAAATTGAGGATTCCCACAGTATAGACTAAACAAACATTTGGATATAAATAACAACATAAATGAGAAATCTAAAATGGGTATAATCCTGTGGACTAGACAATTCCATAGTAGCAAAATTTTGCCGATGTCAAAATGAAAATTTATAAATTTTGAGCACTTGTGACTTAAATGTTAAATAAATTACTTTCCTATATTCGCATTTAAATTACTACTACACTTCGTATAGGAAAGTAACGTTTTTGTTGATGTAGACACAAAATGGTGACCATTATTTTGAACATAGAAATTTTGCAATAAATATTTTGCTCATTTACATATGTCATAGACCAAAAAATAATCTACACTATTGTTAACTAGAAAAAAAAGACTCAAGACATTTTCATAATAAAGAAGCCCCTCATTCCAGGACGCTTTACTTCACAATAAAAAGTATAGACAATAATTAAACATGAATGTAAATAAACAGAACTAATTATGCCCAAAAAAATCTGTAACGAAATAATTTTCAAATCTTCATACTAAACAAACTTCGAAAAACGAGTGACGGAGGACACCTGGGTTTTTTAACAGTTGTTAGGTACTGACAATATGTGTGTACTTTATCTAACAAGCATAATTAATGGGGAGAGTGTAGACACGACTTAATAAAGTTGCACCATCAAAAAGATCAATATTAAATTTTGTTGGTTGTGTTAAGCACTCAGTAGATTACACAAGGCGTTTAACTCAAAAGACATTTAACCAATAATGTGTCACTTGTTTCTTAACAACTTAATATAACGCTAGTGCTGGAATAAATTTGGAAACAAAATTGTTTCCAATAGTCAAAATGGGCAACAATTCAATTGAAGACACACTTTGGCCAGTTTTAGTGTATCAGCAATTATTTGGTGTTTGCAGAAAATCTGCTAACCGAGTTCCGACCAGGTGTAGGTTGTGGTATAGAAAGTTGTATAGTTTGTTCACAATGGGAATATTGATTGTGTTGTTTGTCGTTTCTAGCATTTTGCTTTTCAGTAATAAGTACTTGATAGCATTCAGGACACTTCAGACTATTCATACTCTCTATATATTGTTGATTGAAATAACATGTGACAAAAATGTATTTGAAGAATTAATTCTAAGAATTCAAGAAATGGATTATCTTTTCAAATTAGAGCACAGAAGAAATTTTTTGAAACATGATAAATATCGAAACCTCATTGTTATTGGAATTCTTATTCCCTATCATATTCTTTATAGCACTTTTGATCTTGGTTCTGGGGGAATAAAACATGGTCTCTACAATTACATTTATGCTGTGTTCAATATTATTGCTTCAATTATTTTTGATTTAGAAATAATATTGTTCTGCTTGATATTATTTAGCATAATGAAACGTGTAGAAGTTTTGAATGTTTTCTTTAAATTTAAAAATAGAGAAAATATGGTGACATCTGATGATGCCACATTTAGGAGTCCTCGACGTGATCCCAATTCCCACAATCAATTTACCTTTGCGTTGCCTCTAAGTAAAAATTCCATTTATTATTTGTCTCAATTCTACGTTTGTTTGTTAGACGTGTGCCACTATTTACAGAAGATGTTTGAATTCCAGGTTTGTATTTATCATTTTAAAATAAAATTCAGTTTTAAAATAAAATTTCAACTTTATACATTCTGAAATGTTGAAACAAATAAATTGTCCTAAATAGATTTTAATTTTATTTTTCAGCTGCTCATGTCATTAATTCTCATATTTTCTGGCATACTCCTTAACACATATACATTTCTTGAAGATTTAAAATATAACGTAAGTATTTTTAACACTTATGTTATTTATCTTGCAACTATATGTATACTAAACTGCAAAGCCTAAAGGCAGTAATACAGTAAAAACTAAAAGCAGTAATACAGTCATAAAGAATACAGTATTAAGGGCTAAAACTTGTCCCATAAACTTACAAATTTTTCACACAATAATGAATATGCTTGCAATGAAAATTTATGGTAGTCACTGAAGCATTTAATAGCAATTTTGTAGGTTTTTTCAAATAAATTTGACTTTTTTTATTGATGAGAAATTCAAGATAAAGAGCACAGCACTACCAAGAATAGACAAACAGCAGCAGTGAGTTAATTCGGGTCGTTTTCTTCTTATCTAATAAAATTATTATTAGACTTGTTCTTGGTGAGTGGGATGATGATTCATTTGGTTGATATATTTCATCTGTTGTTCACATCCTTGAGATACATGAGTCCTTGATATATTTCATCTCATTCTTACTTTTTCATTGTATTTAATTTACAAAACTGTTTCATTTATAGACCCTCAACATAGCGATACAATCATTATGTTTTAGATGTGTATGTTATGTATTAGAACCGTTATTAAACACGGCTAATCTTGTTCCAACATTTTTTATAGAAAAAATTAATAATGTCAATATTTTCATGCTTTATTTAAATACTTCCCTAACAGGTAAATTGAAGAACCAATTTCAGATGGTATTTTATTTTTCTTTAACTTACCTGGTAATTCCACTAACTGCTGTATCATTGTATAGTTATATAGCTAATGTCAGATTCCATCTGTTAAGGATGTAAAAGTAGGCACAAGCACTGGGCTGAATGTTTATCAAAAGCTATAGCAGTTTTGAAGGATTTTCACCCAAATATACATTTTTCATTAATTAGTTAAATGTGGTTGATTCAATTTTGTCTGAAAATAATCCTGACACTAACAGAATCTCATTGTTTTTTATCAGACATTCATTAATGTACACAATATTTCAGAGATTAGAACTATCACTCTCCATCAGTTACATATTATGGCCATTTCACCACATCGCATCGTTGGTAGCTTTGTGTCTCGTATGTGAGAAGATGTACTTGCAGATTGAGACTACAAAATCTCATTTAACTTCAATGCAAATCGATGAAAAATTACGTAAGTGAACAATTTTTCTGCACGCTTTTACGAATAATTTTTAAGTTCCTTTCATATTTCTATGATGTCACTGCTTTGTTTATGTACAATAAATATATACAGACAGAACTGTATCTAAAACTACAAGTAACTATAGATATTTCCTCTAATTGACAATTACTAATAATCCCTTTTGACGTGGAGAGACAGAACAAATGAAGGTAAATTTCATGGTTCCGAGCTAAATTAATTATTATGCATTTTACTTATTACAGTTTTTAAAATGCACGCAACAAGATGATGAATTAAAACTCTATGTCGCCATTACTACTATTGCATGAGAAATTTTCACATGTGATATTGACTTAATGATATCATTTCCATGCAGTCACATGGAATAATTAAAGAAATAAACTAATTTTTTCATATTATCCAATGTCCCAACTTCAGCCCTACATCTATTGTTAGATGAAGAAGTAAGATTAGGGAGTGCTTCAAAAATGACAAAATAAGGGATAACATATAAAGAAGCATTCAGTAGCGAAACTAAAGTCTCATGTCAAAATGGAGTGAAGAAGTATAGCATAATTTCTGCTGCAAGGGTCTATTATATAAGACAGTATAAAAGTATAAATATGTTGTCATATGTCAACAGATATGTTTTCATCAATAGTATTTTATTGGTAGGTTTGCTCAAAACTATCTAGTCTACATAAACAATTTGATATAAATTTAGGACGATTTTGAATTAGGGGCAAAGTCACGAAAAAATGTATGAAAGTTTTTCTTGGTTTTTCTTCAAATTTTTTCTCCTATAAAAAAGAACAATACAAGATATTGTTTACTGGAAGAAATATAAAAAAAAAATTCATTTCAATTTTTGTTTGTCACAAGAGCATTAGCCATAAATTAAATTGCATCGTAGTAAATGTGTGAGATTAGATCGTTATGGGCATTCATATTTTATTAGCTTTGGCATCTGACAAAAGCCCCTTTAACTGAAGGGTGTCAACCTCCCACCACCCCTGGCAATTGAACTAAGTATTCAACTGCTCCTGGGTTGGGTACTTAATTTATTCCAACCTAAACTTTGTGTAAATTCTGTGTCATATTATTTAATTCTTTTTGTTGATTTGGAACAATAAATAAATTAAATAATATATAACAGTAGACAATTATTTCCCTTTATATATGAGACGTATCCTTACACACAGGGTCGGACAGGATCGGAAGGGCCCGGGTGACTCCATAAGCCCAGAATAAGTGTAGATGGGATACTATCAGATAATAGTGAAATATATATATTATTAATTTTTAAATATATACTATCACTAAATTTATCTAGTTCTTGAAAAGTATTTAAAAAACCGTGTCGAATGCTCTTAAAATCTATTAATTTACTTAGAAAATGTTGCCACGAAAGTTTTCATAAATGTGGCTTTTCAAATAACTTTCAAATACCTTTAATCTTTTTTTCTTTTTTTTTGTTCTTGTACAAAAAACAGCATTGAATGCCCAAATTCAGTTAATTGCATGGTAATTTTTTTTTTCAAAAACATAAAAAGCGCCATTATTATTTTTGGGCTCAAGGAACAAACACAAACAAAAATCATATCCTTGAGCTCGGAGTGCTAAATAATAATTATTTTTGAGCACTTTGAGCTCGAAAATAGCGGGAAGTTTCAGAGATTGCCTCAGGGTCAACCATTTTTATATTTTTCCTTTTCATTTCTCTTGAAATGTGTTTGAACCATTTTACATGTAAGTCGTAAGCCAGGGGGTAGGCTCGGGAATCCACACAGGCTAGGGCCCAGCTGATAATCGCTGCTTCTACTATATGGCCTGTCTGACACTACTTATACATATGTACATAAATCTGTTTCCATTAGTGGAGATGACCTTCATTTTGCATGAAACTTAGAAGTAAAGAAGCTAAAACCTAAATATATAAACTGCTGACCCCAAGTAATGTCTCAATGGATTCTTATACTAAAATTATTTGGCATTTGTCCAAACAAGAACAAAAGCATCTGTAAAAATAAATAGCTAAAATTTATATGTGTATATATATATATATATACAGCTTTAGGTTTGATCCGTTGAACATTCCATTCAACTGCGTCTTACATAAGGCAATGATGTAACATTATCACAGCCTTGAGCAGGGCAAAACTTAATATTCTATCCACTTTTACCAGCCGTCATTTAATATTATTTGTTACATAGGACAACGCCTTTTCCAAAGGAAAGACACCTCATAAAAATATTGAAATCCTATATCATTTCTTGGTTTGATCACTTTTACTTTCATATGGAGTGGTCTCGAAAAACATCCTAAAATACATCCATATTATTTTATCAATTCAAAAAATTACCTCTGCTTTCTGAAGTCAGTTTTAAGTGTGATTTAAAACAGGAGAATTTGTTCCATTGAAAAATATATTATTCTGGAGGTAAGATAAGACTTGGATTTTGATTTGTTAACAGTTTTGTTTGCTTTAAATCCAACCCTAAGACTTTTCTAGCTTTTAAAATAAATTGTTTGTTTATATCTCCCTCAGTTTTAGACTTGATTACAAAATAAAAACAGTTAGTTAATAGTATTTTCTCCCAAGTTAAAATTATATTGTCCCACTTTATAAAGTTGAATAATGCCACAAGAAATACACTATAAAGATAATTATGCTCATCATATCTTTCCAGGAACAGAAAAACGTGGACTAATCTATTTTTATGTTATGACAAAGATCTCTCTTTATGTTGAAATGTCTCAATATTGTAGTGAGACATTGGCTTGATGATTTTAAGTGGGATATCATTTAATATGGGCAAATTTAAGTTTGCAGCATCAGCATGGGATAAGTTTGCATCACTAAATTTAATGGAAGCATGCCCAGAATTTAATCTTGATCATAGTTAGATATTTTTTTTCCTTCAGGATACACATACAGAAATATGTTTAACTTGCTGATTCAACAATGTAATAATAATTTGAACAAACAAATAAAAACAATATTCATAATAAACTTTCATGAACGACAAATTCAAATGGAAATTTTGGTGCCAACAAATATTTATTCCAAATTTTAACTTTGCTGTGCACCCCTAAAGAAAACGATTTAACTGAAAAATGAACAATATAAATTTCATTTACCTCATGAACATCATAAAATGACGTGATCTCAATTCGTACATTATTTATTAATGTCGAGCGGACATTTGCAAAGTTCAATTATTTTCACCCAAGTTTGCCATTGGTTTATAAAATTTTGTTTTAAATTCATTTTCACTAGTTATATTGCAGTTATAAAATTAATAGAACAGTTGGTTTGACAAATGGTAAACCCGTCGTCTCAGTTCATAAAATAATTAAATTTATGAATATTGAATTTTATAGACAAGTTTTCTTTAGAAAAAAAATCTATTTTGTTTTGGTGTAGGTAGCTTTTATTGTAAAAAATGCAATATTATGTAAAAAGGTTGACTGTGCTACTTTCACAGTGACTACTTCACACTAAGTGGTTTAAAGTCGAAACTCTATAATTAATTGAAAAGGAGATCCCTACTACATCGTCACCATTGTTAACCACTTGCTGCAGATAAAGTTCTTTCCTTGTAGAATTCCTTAGAGTTTTGGCTGAATTTGGGAATTTGCACCCTTAAAATGAACTGCATCTTTAAATTGTTTATGAAACGGAAGATTGAAAGAGAGTATGGTAAGTAAGGAAAAAGAGTACATCCAAGTGAAAATATTTTTTCTTGCATATATTGATTAGAAATATTGATTAGTGCTGAATCTCTTACATTTTTTTTAATTATAAATTCAGTTGGACTGATAAAACTACCAGGTTAGCACACAGCCAACAGAAGTAAAAGTTGAAATTTGCCTGATTATTGCTATAAATTGATAAATAATTTAGCCTGAAACTCAATGCTCCTTTTTTGCTTGGACTGTGTTATCCGCAAAGATATTAATACACACAGCTAACTAAATTATTTACTTGTACTCATTGAGGTTTACAAACGAGACAAACAAACTGTAATTCAATTATGTTATTGTGTATCTCCAATGAGCTCCTGAAATTCATTCCTACCCTCGACTGAGCAGGATACCCAGCAGCCAACTATTGATTCTTTATCATACTCTTAACGAACTCTTCATCTAGAAATTCAATGATATACCCATTTATGATTATATATTTACTATGCCATGTTTATGACAGTGTGCCTCACAGCAGTTTTCAATTGTTAGATCTTTAGGAAGTCAAACAAAATGTAACAGGAAATATAATATTAGTATATAAGGAATCATTTTTTATTACATTTATTTATGTCTTAATAAGTGCACAACTTATATATCTCTGTCTTCATAAACTAATACATATAAATATAAATTTGTTTGTAATTTGTAATATCAGAAAATATTTTAATAAAATCTTTGGGAATGTATCATGAGCTTAATATTGCCCCATTCATTGTAATTTATTTAGAACAAAACTGGTTGTCATTGTTAGTTCATAATGAATATTTAGATTTTAATTTTAGATTACCTTACTACAACCTTTTATTATTTTTTTCAGACTTATATTTACTTACATTATTACTACACAATTATACTTACTACTATTACAAACTTATATTATTTTTTTTCAGACTTGTATTTACTTATATTATTTTTTTTAGAACATTCACCTTACCACAAACTTATATTATTCTTTTTCAGCATCTCTTGGTCGACGTCATATGAAGCTTATTAAAAACATGATGGAAGCAGGTGAACTGGGCCAATTTATGGTTTTACGAGCCTTCAACCTGCGAGCTTCATTGATGCTCCATTTTCTAGGCTTGATCATGAGTTACTCTGTTGTCCTGATTCAATTCATTAACGTTGGTGATCTGAATTAGCTTGAAAATTGTAATTTAGCCCCTCAACAATTTTGCACATTGTGAGGTTTGTCTAATTATTATATAACCTTAACTAATGTCTGAATTTTAATAGATTATCATTCGCACTTTTTAATTGGTAAAATATAAGAACTACAACCATTTGTTTTATATAGATAAGTTATGTAAAATTGTATACTTTAAATAAAGATTGTTCTTTATAATTCTGCATATTGTAGTTATGTTTTATAATGTAAGTTGACTATCAAATGCCTGTTCAAAAATTCCTTAATAAAGTGTCATTGTTCACGTGTTCACTGCACTCTTTCCATTTCAAAAATATATACAGACTTATAAGCATTCACAATTTCAATGAAAGTTTATGTACAACAAATGATGTGTCATTTTACTTAACAAATAAATGTATCAATTTGATATTAGTCCATTTTATTTATGTAAATAATGAGTCTATAATATGTATTAATATTCAGCACTAAGTCAGTCAAAATCCCATGTCAGTAGCGTATTTTATAACAATGATTCTCTGTTCAATTATTTTAGCTACAGTTGTATGACATAAAACGCAACAACATAATATATAAACTTCTAGACTGTTGCAAACAAATTCTTTGACAAATTGGGAGGACACAGGCGCATACTCACAGAAAAACTAATTTTTTTTTGTGTAAACTATTGTGGATTTGTAACAAGAGTGATTATTTATTATAGTTATTATGATTATTTGATATATATTAATCATAAGTTGTACAATAAATCATTAAAAATATAAGATATAAGGTCATATGCTTTTGATTTGTAGATTTCCGTGTAACATATTGGTGTATAAAAACTATCAAATATATTTGGCATGAATTTTGTAGAAATTCACTTAATTTTTATTCACAACTAAGTGAAATTATGTGATGTAATATTATATCTATTTTATTTAAATTATTAACCACAACCTGGGTTTCGTTGTATGATATCTTCAGGTGGGCAATTTGAAAAGAATTCTCTATGGCAAATATAGGAAGGTTTAAAAATATTTTCATATCAAAAATTTTAATTGGTCATCAATGAAACAAAAACAAGTAAAACATATAGTCTAAATCAAAATATCTCAAACTGTAGTATGTGTACAATAAAATAGACATAATTGTATATGTTTTTATATAAAATTATTTTACCATATACTTTCTTTTCCCTCAATTTGGAAAATTTATTTGTGTACTCTGGACGGACTATACGCAGGGAGAATTATTGAGTTGTTGGAAGGTAGGAATAACTGGAGAATTTTGGTGTGTTCTCTGAGAGGGTCTTGTTGTATTTTTAATACATTCTGCTGCATACTGGAAAATAACGAAACATAACAGTCGGCAAGCAATCAAAAATACACACACAGACTGTTATTTCTAAATAAGTTACTTATAAATTAGTTTTGCAATCATAATTAGATTTTAAATTATATTTCTTGATTTGTCATTCCTCATTGTTTTTGTGGTCATAGTTTCTATTGCCTTGCTTTTTATGGGCAGAAGGAAAAGAAAAATATTTTATCCGCCACCCTCATTTTTCAAAGGGAAATTGTGAAATTCACAGAACAATGAATTTTTCCCGAACAAATTGATAATTTTTTTTTCTACAGCAATTATTATTGTGATAGATATTATCTTGTAAGAAAATAGAACAGCTATTGACAGGTACACTGCGATTACATATGTTTTAAGTATAAGATAATATGGAATAATATTTTTATATTATGTTTTTATTGTTTTCCTATTTCATTCAATTGTTATTGAAATATTATTTGATGAATAATTTCCATTAATTTTACCCTTATACTTCTTATTTATTGCTAATACTAGGTGCATTTTGTGAAATTTGATAGCTTACTTAAAGCGACCAGTTCTTTATCCATGTAAACATGTGTTAGAATAGGAAAAATAAACTCCTTGATAGCATCAGTAACTCAGTCACAGTAGCATCAGTGTTCCGAATTATGGATTCTCTCGTACTACAGTGTTACAAAGTATGACTAATAAGATATTACTTTAAATATGAGATAAAGTGGTACGAAATTTCAATCAGTTTAATAAATGTAATTTATGAAACTGTCAATGTTAGTTTCATATCGTATATAATAAGTATGAATAAGTTATTTAGTATTATTTATATTATTTGATACGAAATGGGTACAAAATTATTTTAGTATATGCCTAAATATAATAAAAAACAACTTAAAAACAAATATGTAATTAATTTTTTTTATTAACAAAATATATATTTTTAAATGAAAATTTTAAGAATGAAAACCAAATTTTTTTTAATTTGTTATGAAACTTTATATTTCACTTTATAATTTATAATATTCTTTTTATTTTAACATGCAGTATAGTTGAAATGAAATTGTTCACTTTTACAATCAATTCTTTTGGAACAAAACCCCTGGGGAAATATTAAATACTAATTACAGATTTTTTTCTCTCATTAAAATAATAATAAAGATTAAATAAATATACCATCCTGGCAAACTTTCAACTTCCGGTCACCTCTCGATATTCGCAGTAATCTGAGAACTATATCTATTACAGCAGTATGCCTATTACAACAGGCATCACCCTCATGAGCACAAAATTTTTGTTTGACTAAATGTGGCGGCTTGCGAACCTTACCGGAGTTTGCTGAACTTAGCCAAGTCTGAGTTGTAAAAAATCAATCATATTTACCTAAAGTAATTAATGAACCCTTGCTGGGAATCAAATGCAGGGCCCCTTTGTTAGACCCAAGTGCTTTTTCTACTGCATTATGTACTGTACCAAATTATTTGGCTTAATCCCGAATATATTTTATTCAACTACATTGATCTATTTTATTGTAGTAACTTGTTGACTGATGTTGAAATATTTTGTTACTTCATTGGATCAACTTTTTGGTTGACTGTATTATGTGAATATTTGCAATAAATAACTCAAGCCGACATTTGGCATGTACCAACTGTCATCACCTTTATGCTTTCAGGCTGATTTTGATGACATCACAAAATGAAACATACCCTCGATGCAAAAAGTTAATATTTCACATAGCGATGGAGCTTATTGCTTCACATACTTGTAGTGTAAATTAAAACGATTCTGAAAGTATTTTTTTCAGAGTTTTACTTACGATAGTTCTATACTAAAGAACGTCTACAAAAAATGCTCCTCCCACCTCCAAAACTGCAAAAAACAGATTTACTAGAAATTTACTGGAAAGTCATATAATCTATGTGATCATGCCTGTGAAAGATATACTTGGCAATGTGTTTGTGATTGTAAAATAATGTAGATATTTATAAATAATTTAATGGAAACTCTACATACCCTCAAAAGTTGAAACTTTATTCATCTAAGTTTTTATTATGGAACTTTCTCAATTAGAGTTTTACTCATATTGAATAGGTTTTATTTTTACATCCTTACATTAAAATTTGGATACTTCTAATAAAAAAAAATTGGAAAAGCATTCCATAATTTCTTTTTGTTCATAAATCTTATTCCAAAAATTATTTTTGTACATTGAAAATTAATATTTCATAATGATCATAATAATATGAATATTTTGTTACATTAAAATGTACTAAAGATTAAATCATAAAAAGAAAATATAGAGGTTCACGATTACATAAATTATGAAAGTATCACTTTCACAAACAATGAAGAATTATTTGGAATTGCTTTCAGACGAGACAGCTAAACCCAAATAATAAATAATTATTTTAACATGAAAGGAGAAATTGCTTTGCTTACTTTGCTAACTTTGCTATAGTAGTGCACGTCAATTCATTTAAATTCATTACATTGTAAAAGAGGATCTCTGTTTTCTGCTGGTAGTGAATAGTAGAAATAGTCAATTCAGTTAAAAATAATGTGTAATTGTTTAAAAAAATTCATGCATTAATTGTGTTCCAGTCAATTCTAGGTGTCAACCGATTTCAATACATATTAGAAAATTGGACCACAACCAAAACTATTTTAAAGACAATTTACAGCTTGATATTAATTTTTCTTGTCATTTCGGGTATCGCTATGGACATATGGTCTCATTGTATTTCTCTGTACACTAAAACAAATATAATATAGCTTTATAGCAGCTGATGTTGTTAATTTGGTATTTCTTTTATCTATTGATATTTTTCGGGAACGAAATTTATTTGCTGATATTTTAGAAAGATATGATGAAATTTCCTTTTATTACAGTATTTTCTTTAAAACACAATGCTTTCGAAGATTGAAAATAATGACACCGATGGGAATATTCATTATGTTTGCAAGCCGTTCAACATTTCTTATCAATGATACTCATTATAATGATAAGTATTAACAGACTGGATCGATATCTTATGTGTCTCCTTAAACACATAATTATTGAAATGTTAAAAATGGCAAATAATTATCTGAGACGTATGAATCGAGATATATTTCCTAACAACACAAACCATTTTGTTTTACCAAGAGTGACAGTCTACAATATACTAAATGGGAATAGCCATATAGATATTTCAGGAAACTCTATGTGCATATCAATCTTACTGAAAATTATGATCATAGTGAATGAAATATGCAGCACACTCAATAAAATGTTTAGTATTCGGGTATATTATATAATATCTAATTTATATAAAATCCAATTTATTTCAATCTATTAGAGTTTACTATACTCGGGAGGTATAGTAAACTCCAATAGATTGAAATAAATTGGATATTTAAGAGTTTTCTCCATACTAATCTGTGCATTTAATTTCTCCTTCAGGTACTTCAGCTCATAGTTTGCACTTTTTTCTCATCCATTACTGGCATTCAATTTGTTTTAAACGTGTATATGCACAATGTAAGTAAAAGGAGGTAAGTAAAACACGCACAATGCAAGTAATAGTTGCTACAAACATTGTAATTTTTATTTTGTTCATAATATTAATTAAAAGTGTCCTAAAAATACTTTTATTGATAACATGAAATGGTAATCATTTAAAAATAAATTTTATTTATACAAAATATTATTACTAATCAAATACCTTTTTAGCAACCACATTCACATGAATTCATTGGATTTGTTCTATAGCTGATAATGTACCTTGCTGCCCGTGACTGTTGTCTGCACCTTAAATGAGATATTGATTCTGGAATTTCGTAAGTTGAGAACGGTTATCACAAAATTGAGACTCACCTCAGATGTGTAAGTATATGTTTGTGCATATTTGTCGTAATTTTTGGTTAGAGACATAAATTGAATGTTGCAGTAGAAGCAATCTCTCGTATTATCATAATGCAAAAGGGTCATTGCCTTGATTTGAATTGATATTCCATCTGTACTAAAATCGTCATTCTTCTACTCAGTCTATTGTTTTTCATAATTATAGAATTAGACAGTACACAACAGAATTTAATATAATATTGAGTACAAAAATTTTAAATACGGAAACTCTGATTAGATTGTTTACTGTATAAAACATGAATCGTATTTATAGTCAGATAACCATTAAAGGAACAAATTGTTATTGTCTTGTAATTCGTTTGAAAATATATGAAATGGGTCAGTACTCACATTTAACTAATGACTGAATACAGTGAAAACAAACAGTGTCATGTGCTTGTGTGTATATATACTTGTACATTTCTATTTGAATTTGTCAATTTCTAAAACCTATATGACAAAGGCAATTTTTATAAATGTGATGAGAACATACAGTTTATTCAGCAATATGCAAAACTTGCACAAGTGATAACTTGAAGAGACATGGAGGATAATTGGTAATGCAAGTCACATATAAAACTTTAGATTTTGAACTGACACTCCTTTACTCACATTTTCCAATATCACGTATAGCAATTGAGTATCATGCAGCAACACGGCAGGTTAATATCAAATATGAATCAGCAGATATCTGCGGCAGATATTTTTATTGATGCTCTTTTCATGTTTCTTGTCATAGAGTACTTAAACGACAGACTTTCATGCAATACCAAATAGGATAAGGTCTAGGTTATGTACCAATAATCTTTACATATATATGATTATATATATGTGTGTGTGTGTGTCTATTGGTGAGATCCAAATAACTCAATCTATTTTGAAAAATAGGTGAAAAAAATTGTTCTGAATATCTGAATTGGCTGAATAATTTGAGGAATCCAAAATGATAGATATAAAATAAAATTTACGGTATTCAAACAAATCAAAATATTCTAAATCAATCAATCAAAACAACACTTTAAAAAAAATTGAGTTTACTATGCATCAAGTAAAATGTTCATTAGCAATAAGAAACAATAATTTCTTGTATTCCAAACCATTGCACCATTTGTTAAATATTCACTCCTCTGACCCAAGAACACTCGACTGATTTGGATTCCTTAGTTAATGAAATAACAAAATCATATATTTTTACATTAAAATAAAAAATTAAGTTAAAAAATACGAAAATCTGACTGCATTATATAAAATGAGCCCAACTCTGAGACTACTTCATCTTCTATTACTAATCAAAAGTCTTGATACACTGTTCAGAAAAAATTCTAATTGCCTCCAAATGTGTTTTGACACGTTAGTTATTGAAAACCACTTTCACTTTTTGGGTTTCATTAAGCAAAAACAAATCACTATAAACAACATTCAATATTAAACATTTCTGAATATTTTTTCTTCAAAAGTTAGTTAACAAATTCCCATCTTTAAAGCCATTAGAGAAACCATAGTAAAAATGAAAGAATTTATTTTTCTTAGTCAACTTTTACAATATACAGAACTACTGCATGAAGAGAAACTTGACTTGAAAATCCAAAGACCACTTCTACTTCATCTTCTATTACTAATCAAGTTTTGACACACTGTTCAGAAACAATTCTAATTGCCTCCGATTACGTTTCGACACGTTAGTTATTGAAAACCGCTTTCACTTTTTGGATTTCATTAAACATAAACAAATCACTATAAACAACATTCAATATTAAACATTCTGAATATTTTTTCTTCAAAAGTTATTTAACAAATTCTCATCTTTAAATCCATTACAGAAACCATAGTAAATATGAAAAAATTTATTTTTCTTAGTCAACTTTTGCAATAAACAGAACTACTGCATGAAGAGAAACTTGACTTTTGAAAATCCAAAGGTCGTTTCTACGGAAGATAACCTATTGACAAATGGTCAAATGGTAGCCACACTACATATGTGTGTGACGTTTTGAAAATTTTTTTTCATTATTTAGTTTTCAACTCCTAACATTTCCATATAAATATTTTTAAGTCTTAACTAATGTATTGTGGGTTAATATCATTTATTATTATACCAAATTTCAAACGTTCGTCAATCTGAAAAAAATACTTTAACACACGGATAGACACAAGAATGATTTTATAATCTTAAATTATAATCATTCTTATTTTTTTGCGGCACGGGGCTGTAAAAAGAATAATCATGGACCACAAAATACTTTTCGAAGAAAAAAATTGTTGAACAAGTGTTGCTGATACTAGTGATACTTCATAACAATGAGATTATACTTCATATTATGCTAAATAAATAATGAAGTAAAGGCATACATATTGATAACATCTAATGTGCCCTTCGCCCTTGTAGGCCTTTCGCCATACACAAGTAACAAATAGGTGAATAACATTGTATGAAGTTTCACACTTCAACAATGCATTAATAGCACAGTAGACTCAACAGCAACATGTTCACGGGTTAAAATACAATAATTCGTAATAAATTATAAACATGTAATCAAATAAACGAAATAAAATCATAGTTACTATATATGCAAAGTAACTATGATTTTATATCACAGTTTTGTCAGCAAAAATCATCTCCCGCTTTTAGATTGGTTCAAAGAGCTTATCAGTTTAATTAATTAGAAGGATTAATTCATTTAATGACAATTTCAATTCATTAAATGAAAATTTCATCTTTTCCCAAAATATGACAATGCATATTTGATGTGACATATATCAAGAAAATCTGAGAGATAAAAATAGAAAATTATACGTTATTTTCATGGACATAACTATTTATTTATCACAAATGTAGGAAGAAATGCAGGACTATATACGAAATTTAATTTTTGGTGAAAATTTTGAAACAATTGTGGTCTACCTGAACGCATCAAATATAAATTTTTTATATGTGACTATTTTCCTTGACCAAAATATTTTCCCCAATTCGACACAAGAAATTAAAATCAATCTGTATTTTAACAATTTCATTCAAAATATTTGGGCATTAGTTATATTTTGCTATCTTGAACTTTATGAATTATTGCTGAATGAGATGAAATTTTTTTTCATTTTTCCATCATAAATGAAAATTCCATTAAAAATTAAATTAGGAAAACATTGTGTTATCAATATGATTTATATTTCTCTGTATGATATAAAAGTTGTAGTGTGGAATATAGAAATCGCAATAAATAGTTAGTAATTATCGCTATCCTAAAAAAAGATTGTCAAATTTATTATATATTCTATAAAATCGACAATCTATTAAGTTTCAAATGTTGAAAATTTATGATGTACATATTGTGAGCCATGGGTTACATGATTGATGATATACAGAGTGCACAGAAATTGGTTTGCAACTCTCAAATTGTCACATTGAGTGCTTACAATCTGGTTCCTGCAAGACTCGAATCTGTATTTGTGTTGCAAGTTCTAAGTGCCTTCTTTAAGTTCGATAAAGATTCAATCTTTTTATCGAACTTAAAGAACTACTAGTAAGGACTTACTAGTAAATTAAAAAAAGGAATTAGTAGTGAGGAAATTACTGCAGAACATTAAATTACTTTGGTAATTATTTATAGAGCATAATTTAAAATTATTTCATCCTCCAAAATATTTAGTTTTTACGTCTATCAAAACAATGAGTCATTTGAACAATTGTTGGATTATTTCATATACAAAATGCCAATTTGATTAATTGATTAAAATAAATGATTAAAAATAAATATTGTTTTAGTTTAATCAGAAAAATTTGTTTGTCACCTGGTTTAATATAAATATATTTATACACTCTATTGTCTGTAAATTTAATGGTGGTAGATTGTACTGTAGCCGATCTATTCAAAATTATATCAAATTATGTTAGGTGTTTATCATATGGATAAAGTTTTATATTGTCTGAACGTATGATTATAGGGTAAGAGATGAAATAATAACTATTTGTTTTGCGTTCATAAGGCAAATCACAATTACATGTTCTAGGCATCATAAGACTGACTGATCTAGAAGTCAAAGAAAAGTTTACTGCAAAATCTTATCTAAAATAGTTCAATTATTTGAAATGGGTATTTATACCATAAAAAGGGTGCGTGCAGATTTTTAGATGTGTGTGTTATATAAAACTACCATATTAAAAGAAATTAGGCTTGGTATAAAACATTTCATTTGAATCTAGACAAATATTATTTCCATTCAAAAAATATGAGATGATATTATTAGTAATGTATAAAATTGATGTGTTTCAAATACATAAATAAATATTTACACATTTGAGGTGAAAGTCTCGGAGTGTTGTGCTGATCATTTTCAATTTGCAATATTCTAAAACCAACATCTCACTGATTGTGCAGACAACTGTTAAGTCAGCAATTTCAATTGTCAGGCATAAAATAAAGTTAATTTTCAGTGACCATAGTTGGTAAAATATTGATTGACTAATAGGAATATTTTGTTCATATTCTATATATTCCATGCTATCAAATGTTAATGTTTAATTAATTATACAATTATAATAAAATTAGAAAGTCACTCAAAGACAAACACTATTAATTAGTGTTATAGATAGAACCACATTTACAACATAATATCGCTATTAGTTATCTAAAAAGAAACATTTTAAGTGATATGTAAACATAGTTAATATGCCCAACAGCATTATATTTTGTGATAAACAGAAATACCATCAAATCACTGTAAATAATCAGTTAATAATTTTGTTTGCCAAAATATATCAATGGATAAAATATATGTAAAATTAACAATGTGAGATAAATCATAAAGCTCCTCCACTATTTTTTTAGACTAAAAAGAGATATGATGAAACCATTTCCCAAAATAACGACAAGACTTAATATCAAACTGTAAATTGCCTTTAGGATAATTTAATTAATTTTGTTTGAATTTCCATTTCATGTATAAATGGACTGACACCTAGAATTTATCATAATACATACAGAAAGTGAATCGATTTCTCTAAACTAAGTAATATCTAGCTTTTAGCCAAAAGTAAAAACCATCTTCGATCATGTAACCTGTTTATGTAAATGAAATAGTTTGGTGTACTTTGATAAAGTAAACGAGACAATTTGCGTTCCCATTCTAAAATAATTATTGATTATCGTATTTACCCAGCTTACCTGAAAGTATTTTTAGTATTGTTCTATGTGTAAACGCAATGGCATTGTACTTTGTCAGTATTGTGAAGCTCTAAATTTCCATTCTTGCTGTTATCTAATTAAATTGGAATATTAGATCTAAAAGTTAACATAATTTGTTCGATTACTGGAAATAACAATTAATTGTAGAAAAAGATTTACCTACTGGTTTATTTAAGTCATCAAAAAAATTAGTATATGGTAAACTGTCTCACAGTGAACCATGTCTCTTTGAATATCTGATTATGCTACACATAGTAAAAAAATGCTAATGCGGCAGGTGAAGCACCTCCCACCACTCCTTCACTTGACCAATCAGTCTCTTCTGAACATGCGACTCAGGAACGTGTGTCTTAGTGATATCGGCAAGTAAGTAAAACAGAATACTTTTGTAATATTCGTATTCCATTTCGCTAATTACTTTATATAAATGTGATGTTATGATTTTATTTTGAATGTTACTCAATATGGAACATATGTTAATAACATATAACTGATTTCAATAATAGCTGTTTTTGTTTTTAACCTAGTGATAATTACGTACCTCAAGTCCAACAGTGAACTAAAGTCTAGTAGTACACAGTGAGTCATAATTCACTGTGTACTACTCCACTATAGTTACTGAATTTGAGTTAATGGTTTCGGAATAATTTACTTTACAGCGTGGTGCACAGAAAAACTATTGGAAAATTGGAACCCAAACAGAAGAAAACATGGCAGCCGCTATAGATCTTATTAGAGGTGGAGAGAAGATAAGAAGATACCCAACTGCAAGAAGATACTATTTAAAAAGTAAAATTGCCAGCGAGGGACAAAATGTCAAATTAATTCCAAATTAAAATTTTATTCAAAATTTTAGTACGCAACAGAAAGAAGCTTTGATTACATAGTTTAAAGATTGTACCTATCTCTTTTATGGATTAACTAATAATGACTGTCGTAAGTTAGCTTACGAGACATAACAAAATGGCTTCAGTCATTTCGGAAGCATCATCTAGGTTTAACGCTTAGAGCACCGGAAAGTTGCAGCTTAGTTCAAGCAATATGTTTTAATCGTCAAAATATAGGCAATTATTTTCAAAATCTGGAATTTTTCTGAATTCAAAAAAATTTTTTGAATGGCACACGTGTGTATAATTTGGACGATACACCTACGACGACTGTACAAAAGCCAACAAAAGTGTTGGCATCTTAAGGAATAAGAGATCTATTGAAGATAACAAGAGGGGAGAAGGTGATGCTACGCACAATATGTGCCATAGTATGAATTAATGGACAATCGCTACCTCCTTTTATAGCGTTCCCTTGTAAAAACTTTAAGAACTACATGATTAAATACACACCACCAGGCACACTAAGCTTGGCTGCACCGAGCGTGTGGATAAATTCAAAAATATTTCCAGAAGTTACGAACCATTTCATTAAATGGAGTTTTGCTCTTCAATAAATAATCCGTCGCTTTTAATATGTGAAAATCATGAATCATACCTGTTTATAGAATATCTAAATCTGGCAAAATCAAATGGAGTTACGATTCTCACCTTACTACCACATTCATCTCATAAGACACAACCTCTTGATGTGGGATTGTTTAAGCCTTTCAAAAATTTTTAAAATGCATGTATGGATTCTTGGATGATATGAAATCCTGGCCAACCAGTAACAATATATGATGTGGGTGCATTTGTTGGAGAAGCATATATGAAAGCTATGACACTAACCTCAATTATAGGTTCCGAAAAATAGTTATATTTCCGTTCGATCGAATGGTTTTTAGAGAAATTGATTTCTTGCTGAGTACTGTAACTGATCATCCCCAAATTGATGAAATTAATCTTTCGCAAGTTAAGGAAGGAAATATTTTGCAAGCTGAGAAAAATTCCAGCTTACCAAATTGATTACTCGAACCTCAAAATGGATGTTTCTCCAGGAATGGAAAACATTGACACTCAAGAAAAGTTGACGGGTAACGATATATTCAGAGGTCCAGCACAATTCTGTCCACCTTTGAAAGCTCAAATGAGAAAAACTGCAATAAAGAGTAGGAAAAAGGGTAAAAGTATAATAGGTACTGATACCCCAGAAAAAGAAGAAATTGAAAGAACAAAACAAGCAAACAAGAGGAAAATTGAAGGTGGAAAAAAATCTAACGATAAAAATGGAAAAAGTACAGTCAGAAAAGTGCTACAATATAACTCCACATTCGAATCAGATACATATATTATCTTGAAAAGTGATGATGATATGATAAATGAAAACTCAGATGATGACAATAAGCCAAGCATAAAAGAACAGCTAGAGCAATTTATGAGAGATTCAGTAAAAGAGATTTTGTTCTGGTTGAATTTTAAGGAAAGAAGGATAAAGTATCCTATGTGGCTAAAGTTTTAGCAGTTAATGGCGCAGATTATGATGTGAGTTTCTTTAAAAGGATATCTCCATCACAATACATCTTTACCATCCTCAACATTCCTGATTTATCTACAGTGCTTAAATGGGATGTCAAAATTATTTTACCAAAACCTCTTTTCTACTTTTTCAATGTAGATTTTACCAATCTTAATATTCGCTATTGATTGATGTAATTTTTTTGATTCTGTTTTCTCAACTACATATTCTAATAAAGTTACAAGTATGTTCAATGTATGAAAATATATAATTTTTATTAAGTTTTTTGTTTTATTGATATAGATACATATATATGTATATATAAATATATATATATATATATATATATATATATATATATATATATATATATATATACACACCTTGATTCACTGTGTACACGGTGAATCAGATGGAGTGTTTAAACAAAAAATTTAAAGCAACTTAAAAATGTAATTATACGTGTCAGACGATTACACAGGTAAAAAGTTGAGACATTCTGGTTTCCCGATTACATAGTTTATACAGTATTAGTGTTGAAACAAAGAGTATTGAGCTTCTAAATAAAAAATGGTTCACTGTGGAACAGTTTACCCTACTTATTTCAATATTATCCAGGTGATGTTGAAATAAACATACCAATAGTTTTATAAGTAATTATAGCAATTGCTGGGTGCAGTATGTATACTTGAACTGGCTCCATTACAAAATATAATAGCAAATGAAATTCACCACAGAATTATGCTCTACGTTGAGAAATAGGAAATATATTTTGGTATTCGAAAAACAATTCAAAGTCGTATCCTGAAAAATGAAATTTGAACCTAAGATGGAATGAGAATATATCAAGGGCATAATTATAAAATGATATAAAAAAGTGACAAGGTGTTGGTAGCGAAGCAGCAATATGGTGACAAGCATATATTTTTTGAGATCCATCTTTCTTAAATGTTCTTCGTGAGACGTTGAGAACCTGTCCACACATAAAAGTAGGTTGAAGTATAGTTTGACAAATATGAGTTTTGATTTGAATTGGGAGGAATTTTTAGACTATTTTAAAAAGGATACTATATTAATTACCTGAAGACATATATATAAATACAGTATTAAAGAATGTACAATTACATAAATCACTTCAAGTGATATCTCACTTGATGGATTAAAATATAAATATTATTTTACTATAGTTGAAAATGGAATCAGCAAGCCATTGTCTACCAGATAAGCTGATTCAGCTATATCTAATTATGAATAACTGCTTGTAGATCCACAATTCGTCATAACGATAGCTAACTGTGGCAAATCTTATCAAACTATTTCATTCATTCATGCCAATTTACACTTTGAATGCAGATCTTAAATCGATCAACTAGTGGAATAAATAAGCATTTTTTTAATATTATTACATAAATAACACTGCACGATCTTCTTGTATAATAACACTTGATTGGCAGTTAATTTTAGTTAAGCTATTATTTAGATATTTAGTCTAAGTGACCTACCCACACCAAACGAGAAATAACAAATGTTAATTAACGAGATTTGCTTAATGAATGCACTAAAATGTCGTGTCGAATGTTCCATTTCGTAAAGAAATGAAACAATGAAACAATTTTTATGTAGGCATTCTGAGTAGCGTGGGCATAAGTTCAAATGCAGTTATGGCCGTGTTCTTTTTTCCAGTAAGAGATGGGAAAAAAATGTTTGGACCAAAGTTGTAACATTTCAAAAGTTGTGTTCTACAATGCATCATCATTTGTGTACTTTTGTCATTAGATGAATTTTAGCAATTTTTTTTACATCATGAAATCAATTTTGTCCATATATGAACGTAGCCTGGATTTTAAAATAAACCCCAAGTAGGTCAAATGAAAAATGTGATTTCCAAAGTGTACGCATTGCCGTGTTTTGTGTTGAGCACTGTCAAAACATTTATGGAGATGAGAAGGTATTATTTCATTTATACTACTCTTGCTCGATCTCGACTAGAGTATGATGTTAAAGTCTTTATTCCTCGCTATGCTACATCTTCTAACATGATTGAGAGAGTACAAAAGCGAAATGTATGCACATTACAATGCTCATTAAGCACACCTAAAATTGACTAAGCTAAAGCAATTTTGCTGCTTAAACAGCATGCTATACAGAGGCGTATTGAATTGAGAGCTACTGTAGCTCTGCAATATTTATGATGATAGATACATGCTATACAATATTTATAATGATAGATACATGCTATGCAATATTTATGATGATAGATACATTTATTTAGACATTGTAAGTCAACTGCAATTTCATATGCCCTTTCTTTTGCATTTACCCCATCTACACACTTTTACCTTACCACCGCTGTAAAGCAGCCTTTGTAATAATCAAAATATTCCATTGTTTCATCTAGTTTACCATACAAATATAAGTTGTCCATTTATGGAATTTTATTTATGGGTAAATCTGTTAATGGTAATCAGTTAATCAATGTTAATTTGTATTTCTGAATTATCTTTGTTAATTGGTGTATATATTACTTAATTATTGTTACTATTTTTTGTCAGTTAATTATCAGTAGGATTATTTTTACGTTTTTTAATTTTTTATTTAAATTATTACTGTTATGTACCGTTATTATTTCAATCAATTTAAATTTATACTGATAAGATAATTATAGCTCCTTCCCCTTAAATGTAAAAACAAAACACTTAACGTAGAATAGTATCTTGATGTGGGAACGTCAGGATATAATTTTGCCTGGAATAAAACTAAAAAATATCTATTTTTCTCCATATGAAATAAACAAATAAAAATAAAATATTTAAACTCTAAAAAGGATCTTGGATTTGGTGTCTGGAGCCATGATTGATGAAGATATAGTGAAATTATAATGAAATTCAGAAGTTGAGATCTCCACGAGAGGTGCCTTTTTGTGAAATTTATCTCAAAGCAATGGGGCGCAATGATATGTGGATGTAGAATAGCCATAAACCTAATTCTCTTTAAATATTTTGACAATATTATTTGTTACCTGCACTGATACAGAGGCATAAATTAAATCCAGATCAATAAAATACCATTTGCTCAAAAATAAATAGTGGGACTAAATGTGCAGACAGTTTTTGATCTGGTGGAAAGAGGTTCTAGTAATGGAATAGAACATGCAATTATTCATTTGAACAATAAAATGTTTGTACGGCTTGTACGATTTCTATAATTCAACTTAAATTTGAAAAATATTTTTTTACTTCGGCTGTTTCCGTATACTTCATAAATAGTAAAAGCTCCACTACGATTTTATTGATGAACCATAATGTTTTATAGAATTTCTGGCCTTGCTTTAGTATCTATGACAAATGATGATAATATTACAATTAAAGTATTGATATCATTGACTTCTTTTCAAATCCTTAGGCTAACTCGAACCTCCCAGCAGTTAGACAGTACATTGCCAGTCATTACTTTCCACATATATAATACTTTTTTTATTGACGCATATTTACTACACATTGCTTCTTGCTTCTAATTACTCTGCTCACTTCTCAGAATAATAGCTAAGTTAAATTTGAGTCTCGGTTTGTTTCTTCTCGAAACATTTAATGAATTCATTAAATCAGAAAGCAACTTCATTTCCTTTTTCCTTAAATAAATTCAATTCAATGGCGTGTGACTGTTGAGAGTGTGCATCATTTCATAAACTTCATTCAAAAAAGAATCACGGTCTATAAGTACAAATTGTGCTCTCATGAAAAAACCATGTGCCTTTTTTTTAAATTAAAAATTCAAGCACTTGCATGAAACGTAAACTACGTTTTAAAGAGATTAATCTGGTGAAGTGATTTCTCCAAAGGAAGGGGAATATGTAGGATTAGATTTAATAATTGTTTTGCTATGATAGAAGGGTGTATGGTTAAATGGAAGATGTATGTGTGTCCTACATGGAAGCATGTATTGCACTCGAACCTTTTCTTTTTACACAGTGTTGAAAAGAAAAAAATTATAGAGTTGATATATGGATATATGGGACCATTAGTAATATATTTTAATTCAGTAAATGAAGCTTTTCTCCACGGGGAGGAGAAAACATCTATTTGATTAAAAAAGAAAAAGTGTACCACGCAGCCGCTCAGTTGGCAAAAGATTTTCTATATATTTTGTGAGGTAAACTGTCAAAATTATAACTAGCTACCATTTTACTACATGTTTCTAAGTGCCTATTACTTAACAAAGTGAAACCGGATAGTTCAAAAAGTTTATACTATTCCTCACTAATAAGGTGGGTGTACAGATTCTACTGCACAAGGAGAAGCACTGTCAAAGTCCCAAAATTTCTTTTAACGTAATGATATATTTACATTCTGGAACTCAAAACACGAGTATATAAAATCAAAGATCATACGTTAACTGTCATCTGAGAATTAGGAAGAAGTAATGAATATTACCTGTCATCTGTGAATTATAAGATGTAATTGATGATTACTAGTAATTATTTTTATAAATTTCTTGCAAAAACTTTGAGAGAACAAAAATAAAAATATCTGAAGATATTTATGAAAAGCTCCCCCAAATAATAAATTTCATCTAAATCCATTTACTGGTTCAGCCATTGGGCCATATGACGTACCTATACAAATACATACATAAATAAATTATATTTTGATGTTTTACACTCTATTAGACAATACATCTTCACTTCTACACCGACTCGAAATTACAAAGTGAAATATTTTAATATGTCACAATCAGAACATCAAAGTTCATTTATGGGCAAACCATTTGAAATAACATTGAGGAACAACATTTTGTTTCTGATATAATTAAGTGATGTAACCATCTAATGTAGTTGTAGTTCGGGAGAATTGGTGCTTTCTCCTTAAATAAAAGTCTCTTTGAAAGTAAGACTAATTAATATAAGTACTGTATAGATATATGGAGGTCTTTGTAGTTAGGTTATATTATTATCCTGATAATACTAATTGTATATGTATTTATAAAATGTAGAGTGTAAAATAATTAAATAAAACTAAAATAATCATAACCAATTGTTAAAGGAGGTCTGTTGCTATAGTCAGCAACTCTGGAATATGCATAACAATGAAAATTGAAACATAAAAAATTATAGTAATAATATGCAATTATTGTATAAAATAAACTTTTTGCCGACTTTACTTTAATTGAAAGAAAATTTATACAAAACTGTTGATTAATTACATTTTGATTAATTACAAGCACTGCTCGTGATATATTTATTAAATATAATTTATTTGGAGCTTACGATAAAAAGTAATGAAATGCTTTTCCCAATTTAATTTTTTACTGAATAATTTATTTTATTAATAATTTTTATTAATAATTTTTACTGAAAAATTTTAATTGCGGGTAGTGTCGGTAATTATAAAAAACATTACATTTACATTACTCGTTTTGATTAAGGATAATTGAAAAAGGAAAAATGATCTTTTGCTAATTTGCATCCTTTATTGACTTTCATCGAAGCGATTGTCAAAACACTGAATGATTGTTTTTGGGCAATAATTATCGTCTTTTGAATATTACATGTTGAACTTGAAGTATGTTGGTGCTAATTCTTATTCTATAATTGAAGGACAATCAATGTTGTTCATTTTCATTGTTACTAATAATAGCAACGGTGGGAAACCTGAATGAATTATTTTTAATTTTTCAGATCACCTTTTACAAATTTATTTTTTTCTAGTGAAATCTCTTTTCATATATATGAAGCACATAAGAACAAAGTTTTTATATATATTTGTACTTCTATTACCACGTTATATAACTGCTGACTTTAAGCAATGTCATTTAAATATTGTTTTCATTTAGTAGTTTATCTATGATGTTTAAAACATATACGTCTATCTTCCTCTGGCTTCTCATTACTTTTATAATATCTTCATGTGAAAGTAATGTATTAATTGTTCACTAGTAAAACCAGGAATCCTTGTAGTTAGGTCATGTATTTTCTACAGTTTTATATCTATGTGAACTACCATTTGCGAGTATATGCTTCATATTGAGACCTCAATTATTATAATGTAAAATCCACAATTAAATGAAGCTACGTGATGTAGTATTATTTCTACTTTCTTTCATTTCTTTACCACAACCTAGGTTTCGTTGTATTACAACATCTTCAGGTGAGATATTAGCAAAGATTGCTAATATCCCACCTGAAGATGTTGTAATACAACGAAACCTAGGTCGTGGTAAAGAAATTAAAGAAAGTAGAAATAATACTACATCACGTAGTTTCATTTAATTGTGAATAATGAATTTCTACAAAATTAACGCCAAATATATTCAATAAAGGAAAATGTTTAGAAAAAAAAAATCGTTTCATGTAACTCCTACCTAATGAGTATGAATTTTTTTTCATTTCAATTTTAATTAAAATTATAGTTACATTTATCATTTTTCATTTTCAAATTGTTTGTGAAAAAATAAATTTTCAATTGAGGTGTAAAATATACAGGGGTCCCTGCCACTTTATTTGTCAACTGTAAATTTATTGAACACAATAATAGGTGTCTGAGGTAATAGAATTTGATTGGAATTTTCAAATGAAAGTATTTTTTGATAAATTTGTATCAGCTATTTCAAGAGATGTAGGCAAATGTGAAACCGTATTTTGCAGTTATTACAACACATGCTCGGTTGTTTTTTATTTTTTATCAGAAAATTTTTAAATTTTCCCCACATTTATTAAAGGATACTTGACTATATGTCAAAATTATAAAAAAAAAAACAAATTGCAACAATTGGTTAAACCGGGGCAAGTTTTCTTGTTTTGTCCTTCAAGATGGAACTGTACATTGTTTTGTTTGCATAAAAATTGTAATAACGTTATAAATTCTCTAATACTTGAAGTTTCCTGAAATTGACCTTCCTGCCTATTCTTAACTCAGCAGCGTTAGAGTCGGAAACATTGGTTTCCTTATTTACATTTGAACGCTTTTCTCACATTTCAATTTCAAAAAAGTCAATTTCTTCTATTAATCTCTAGTAATTAAATAAACAATGTTGATTGTGTAGTAGTAAGACAATTATTTTTAAACCTTAGTAGATTAATCAACAAAATTATATGGTAAGTATTTTTTAATGAAGTAATGCTGTCAAAATGTATTTATTTTTATTTAATTAAATTTAAATGCTTTATAAAGAATATATATTATTTCAAATTTAAATAAAAGAGAGGAATGTTTCTATGTTTGTTTACAATTAAACAACTTGAATATAAGCATATATAAAATGAAAAAGAATTCACAAGCAATATTATTAAAATATTTTTGTTATTAACCTTAGAACAGATTGGTGTGTATTCTGATGTTGATGCGACATTGTAATAGATATTTTACTTTTATTTTTTCTCACTATCAAAAATAAAGAAACTGTGATAAATTTAATCACATTAATTTAAAAATTGTATTGTTACAATCATATATGTAGCAAATAATCCTGAAAAGCTAAGAAGCAAAGCAAGACGAAATTCAAACATGTGGAGCACATCGAACTGACCCAACTTGCTGGTTTTTATAAAGCTTAGTATTAACGGTAGATGTCTGCGAATATCAGAAGCTGTAAGCAAAAAACGTGTTTAATATTATTTACCTTAGACAGATTGAGTTTTAATTTTTCAGTGGATTCATCAGTCTAAAAATAAAAAGTCATTAAATGCATTTTTGTTCCGGTTGAGAAGTTTTAAAAGGACTTACATTAAATTTTGCAGCCCTTAGATATGTATAAAGTTATGACATTCTTTAAGAACCCATTTTGTTAGACGATACTAGAGTTGACAGCCAGGATATCATTTGTTGAAATACTTACGAACACGGTCATCAGCATATAATCTGGTCAAGCAAATCGTAATGCCTTTCACTTCCAGATATGTCTTCTCGCATAAAATGCACATAATAGCCAAACACATTATAAAAAACATTGGCCAGTACATAATAAATAAAATTGTTTTCGGTTCATAACTCTGCAATTAAAAAGAAATTGAATTATATTCCATGAATGCTTTTTCTGATTTCATTTTCTACGTCATTGAAAGTGTTATTAGACTATTAAATCGATTTACAAAAAAATATTTGTAAGATATACTTACGGTGTATTTTAATAAATTCAATGAAATAAAACCACTAGTGATTGAAGTTGCAAATGTGATGATCAACGTACAAAATACCTAAAAATTAAAAATATATCAGACCAGTGTTAAATTAATTTTATATTGAAAGTAAATACACTGGAAAACTTTTAAACCTGAATCTGAAATATTTTACTAAAACACTTCCAGGTCTGCATCAATTGAATTAAATAATCCGACAAGTCATGAACACTTTTCTGCCTTAAAGGTACATTTAATTGATTATTAAAGAACTTTAGATGTGTTTTTACACACTGGTGATTGCCGAAAATGTTTCCAATAAGAAAGCCATTCGTTACACTCATTTTCTCCAGAAATGATTTAATTAGTCTCATACGTCGGTTAATACTGCAAATAAGTAAACAGAAAAGAACTATTTCCAAATAGTAAACAATCGTAGACGTGAAAGCTATCAAGGAACATTTAGTATACAATTCTGTTTCAGGTAGGATTGCTCTCCTTAAAAAGATATTACAAATTTTGTAAATGCAAATGAACGCCACTGCTGAAATAATTGTAATTTTATTATGTATTTTGTCTGCCAAAATCGTTTCTCGTCTATAGATTGGTTCAAAGAGCTTATCAGTTTGATCAATAAAAAGAATTAATTCATTTAATGACATCTTTTTCCAAAATATGGCAAAACACATTAGATATGAAACATATGTGTTTTGAAGAAATTTAAATAGATAAAGAATAGGAAATTTCTTATAATGTTCAGAGCCATAACACTTTATTTGAAGCAAATGAAGAAAACAAACAGTTATGAAACTATACAGTAATTTAATTTTAGATGAAAATTTTGAAACGCGTGTGGTCTTCTTGAATACACCAAATAAAGATTGAATTCTTAATAAAGACGAGAGAGTATTTTCGAAGGATATATTCTGATTATTTTTAATAATTGAGAAAATATTGTATTTAGGCATTTTTAAATTGTTATTTGTTTATGACGGGACCGATTGTATTTCTAACGACACAGTGTAATAAATATTCAACAAGAAGTGTTCTCTGAACGGAATGTTATTATTATTAAAATTAGATCTAGTTTATTTTCGTTTCAATGACGCAACGAAATACCCAGACGCTTGTCAATAATTGAGGTCAAAATAGTAATTGGTATCGATAATCAGTTTGATGAAAGAGAGTGTATTTTCATATAACATCATTGAAAAAATATTCTATTCTATATTCCATTAAAATTCAAAAGAGAATTTTTATACACAATCGAATATGACAGCTAAAATATGATTGGCACAAATTTATATTCGATCAGCTGATGACAATTTAGAAAATTCTTTGTATTATACCCAGAGCATTATAAATTATATACATAATCAAAACATTAACTTCAGAAAGTTTCACTATAAAAAATGTTATAAATACAAGTATTACAATATTATTTTACTGACATGAATTGTGAAATATTACACGGTAAAAATGGATAGCCCTCCATTTTTTAAGCGAAATTAACAGGCATTTCAAACATTTCGTAAAAATAATCGAAATTTTGACTCTGAAAAAGCCTGGAGCATATATGCTATTCATTAAATTTAAAAGGCATTAGAGAGAGATAGTGATAATGTGTCAGCTTACGCTGCTATATTTTTAAATTTGATGACATTATATACAGATATACTTATGTTATATTTGGCGTATAGATAATTATATAAACATTGTGACTTGTTATTTTCTTTCCAATTAAATGTTGGTGCTACAATATTTTCCAGCATTGCCTACAAATTAGATATGTACTATAGGACAATGTTTTTATAAAAACTGAGCTTTTATTATTATTTCGATGTATATTTTTTAGATTGTTTTTAATGTTAGACCCATTTTTTTAGAAAAAGCTTTAATATCAATATCAGTTATAGGCTGGCCACTCTTGTAAGGATAAGATGGCCATTTAATTTCAGGGTAATTTTTTCTTTTCCTTTGCTTTTTTTGTTACTATTTCTTTTTTCATGTGTAAGTTTTTCCTTTCCGTTTCTGATTTCTTCATGTTCTTGTTATAAGTATTGCAGAATTGTTGAATGGAGTGCAATATTTATACAAGTATAATTTACAAAAAACACATTGCAGCTAATCTTCTATTTTTTCAGTCTCATAGTAATTTTCGTTGCACCCCACGCAATCATATCTATTATCTTCGGGACTGGTATTTTCACTGTCTAATTCTATTATTTCTTCTTCCTCAGAACTTCAATCTAATTTAATTTTTTGCTTTTTAATATTGATTTTTTTTTCATAATCTTGTTACTTTCACTTTCTTTTTCCTTTTTTCACTGATGTAATCCGGTGTGAATTCCTGTGCTACTTGCTCAGACCATTTCTGAACGTTAGCAAGCAACACAACTTAGTAAGTTCTACAACTAGGCAGTCAGGTACTTTGAAGGCATGTCTTTTTACAATGTCTTTTTGTGAACATAGTTATTAGACCTTGATGTTGAAGGCATTATTGGTGATAGTTTCTCTTGAACCCTTTCAGATATATATTCTCAATGCATCATTGAAACCTCTTCAATAACTCTGTTAGTTTTAAGATTATCAGATATGTAAGCATAATCTGGAAAATAAATTTAGCTTATACCTAAATTTAGCTAACTACGTTTGCAGTTTCGTACATGTAGTTTAAAAAGTAATATATGTGTGTCAATGGCTCCGGAAAATGTAATGTTTACCTCATCTCAAAATCTTCGACAAATAATTAAAAATTTATTTCAAATTGACATACCTATACTAATTTTTATACTGCTTAAATAATCTGAAAAATATTTGAATAGATATTAGAAAGAGAAGAAATCTAAAACCCATTTTTATGGTCAATATACATTGAAACTTACTTAATAATATTATTTTAAAACTGTACTTTTGTTCGACTTTCATAAAATCATCAGTTTATCAGATAAAAATGCCAATATGTGATTATGAATTTTGGGGGGCAATAAACGTTTTTTTGGATATGTATATGTGGTAAAACTAAATTATGACCACTATCTGTCCGCCCGTTGCACGAACACGAAACCTAACAATTATATTGAAGTGGCCATATATAAATGTACGTAGGACTAACAAATCTGAATTATTCCAAGCGCACGGCTAGTATAATTATTTGTGACATTCATTATTTATATGTTTACAAGGGACACACTTCTTGCCCAAAGGCATATAAATCAGAGATCGATTATATTTTTTTGTTTACTATATACCCACATATGGCAACTTACCTATCTGTACCACATATATATAATGCTTGCTTGCCACACTTATCAACGTAATGCCGATTATCAACCGCGAGTCTTGCTGACTTGTCATTTTCCAATATGGCCCCCTGAATTTGTGGCGTTTCATAAAATTATTTTGTTTTATATTATATTATTACGTGTTTCATGATATTAAATTCGTTATGTTATATATGCATTAGTTTAATTAAAATGGCGAATGTTGTTTTAAGATCCGTACGTTTACAGCTGTCTGAGAACACATGTCACTATAAAATACTAAGTTTACTGTCATAGCACAGTGCAAACTGTACACATACATGTATAACATTATTATTGTAGTAAGTACATACATGGACATCACTATATGAACTTTCATTACGAAAATAGATATATGCATGTTGAAGAGATGAAATCCCTCTACAAATATTTAATTGACTTTCTAATATAACAAAAATCTAGTATAATATGTTAACTTTTATTGCATAAAGAAGACGTAGCAAAAAGTTTTTACAGGTATGTTTCGTGGCTTAATTATCTACTTATATTAGGTGTATTGATGTAATTTAAGGATTCTTCACAGTTCTTCGACCAAAATAACATTATTTCCAAAAATGGGTGCCTCTATCTAAAGAATTGCAAGTCATGTTTTTGTCTATGATAATATAGTATGGGGTAATGCGGAAATGAAACATTGTGGGGAAAGTTAATTCTATTAAAGTATTTACTAATATTGATATAATTTATCATCTTGCAAATCACTATGTTTTGTATACTACACAATACAGGCATCTATACGGTGAAAATTTTTTCACAGACGTAAAAATATCCTCAATTTTTTTAAAACAATGAGATTTAGAGTCATCTTTACATATTTCAGCCGTTTCTGAGATGTGTCGTATTGAAAATTTTCAGTAACATCTCTCGAACTGTCTTAAATAAAATTCAAAGAAAAACTTTTGAAACACTTATTATTTGCTCTTTACTATAACACAATACCCAAATGAAAAAAAATTTGATTTTTTGTCCCATCTAAAATTAACATATGAATATTTTTGAGTAGTAAGGAGATACATGTGGATCAATACGTTGTGTCACCATTCAAAATTGAAAGTTTCTATATAAAAAAAAAATATCTGTGTTAAATATATAATTAATATTCCATTTTTTTTTCTATTACTGTCCATGCATTAAAAGAAAAAAAATGAATTGAAAAAATTATTTAAAATGGAATAAGTAAAGTGCCACATTCACCATAAGGTAACTGCTATGTGTTTTGTTCTTATAAAGATATTATGTTAAGTCAGGTCGCACTATAAATATTATTCTTGTAAGAGTTTTTTTGTTTTGGAATTGTGTTTTAACTTAGTTCAATTAGTTCTATTTAATGTTAATATTAAAATATGTAACATTATTGTATTAAAAAGGCTGGGTGAATTCAAAAGTATAGAGTCCGAAGAATACTTAAAAGAAATTTCAAAAATATAATGTAATATTTAGTTATCAGTGTCTGATATATTATGATATATTATATTTTTAAGTTAAATATGATTATACTATGTTTAATATGTGTTTGTGTTAATTTTCCTTATTGATATTCTTCACGTCAGCCATATAAAAATCATAATTAATTAAGTTCATGCTTTACATAGATTATATAGTAAATAGACAACATTGCTGTGTCAAATATTAAACTGCATTCTCTCTTGTGTAAAGCTTTCAATATTTATGCATGATTTCAAAATGATTGTGAATTTTTTTCTATGTTTCCAAAATGGTTGTGTATTTTTTTTCAATATTAAAATTATTCATTTGAATTGTCTTACGATACGTAATATCTAATGTATTTCAAAATATGGCAAAAGTTGATTATATATTGTGCTGAAATATTTCTTAGCTTGCTTATAAAAGGATGGTCAGAAGTTCATTTCACAACGGTGAAAAAGCATTCAGTGGCTAATATTATTATCTATGAATATAACATATTGGCGAAGCCCACAAATCAAATGTTTTTAGCTTCACAAAATTATAAAAATGAAGAGTACAACAAACAAAATCAACATAAAATTTAGATGGAATAAAAGGCTTTGTATATTCTGTTTGACAGGGGTGTTGGGAGATTGAAATGCTTCAATTTCAGTGCTTGTTTTCAGGTATCAATGGTTGTTAATTAATAATAGAAATTATCGATTTACGATCCACATTTATTACAAGGAAATTTAATATAAATGTTTTTAAAAATTATTAAATGAATTGAATTTCAATGATAGATATTGCAAAATACATTTCGCCATTTGTATTGCAACACCGCGATTATAGAACTTCTGAATTTTAGATAGTATTGGATAAAGAATTGAACCGTACTTCTTCTGAGCAGGATTCAAAAATTTCCAGCCATCAGACACATTGTATTTTATTATTTAAAAGTTTGTTGGTTATTTAAAAATTGTATAACTGCAAACCACTGCGAATCTACACAGTCTCCATAGCGATATCGATGTGTGCATTTCAGTGAGTATTTTTCTAATTGCAATAATAAGTTATTTTAAATAATTTAATGAAAATATAACTTTTCGTAATAACACATAATGGGGAAATAAATTACAGTATTAATTTTGAATAGCTAACATTGGCACTTTTCAGATGAAAGTAATATTTTTTCTTCATATATATTTCGGAGTATGTACGTATAAAAGAAGTATACAATTTGAGTAATAAATCTTATTTCACCCAGTTTACTTGGATAGTACTATGATAATATATGGTGAAATAAACATTTTTCATGCTTTTTCTTAAATTATATAATTTTATTTTAAAGACATTACATAAATTTTTTTCAGAATTTTAAGTCAAGTTCAACAAAGTAAGTTGAAAGATTTCAACATAATTCATTTTACTGTCATGATTTTTTTTCCAACCGCAGAAGGTCCATGGCCCACAACATTTCGATTTGATCCTTCGCATGTTTCCAAAATGGTTGTGAATATTTTTCCAATAATTCCACTTATTTTAGATTTATGAAACTTAAAACATTTGTTTTTGAAATTTAGTTGAGGTGATTTTAAATGAAAAATTAGTTTTTATCTATCGTAGTTTAAGAAATATTATCAAATATTTTAAAACTGGGCAAGAAATTTGTCTTAAAAATGGACTAAAATTTTTTGATATCACTTTACATATTTGTAAATAAAAAAATAATTTCATAATTTAGGAAAGTCCATAATAGTTTAAAAAATGTGCAATTGTAGATGGTTTCTGCAATTAGACAATAATTATATTTTGGCAGTGTCGCTGTGACAAATTTCACTTTTTATGGATCGTCTGTATTGATTTGCTAATTAGCTCCCTGGCCTTTGATGGTTTAAAATAATATTATAAAAGTTATCATTTATAAAAGCAAATGTTAATGAGTAAATTTTGTGATGTTTTTAGAATTGTGTTATAAAAATTAAAAAAATTATTACATCCACAACATTGTTACATTTTTACAATTTGTGTTATATAGCAATAAATGTTAGTATCAAATTACTGGAATGGAATAGACAAACATATTAACAACAAAAGTTGTTATGGTGGATACTTTTTACTTTTTGAGTAAAAACACTTAAAAATGCAAAAAAAAAAAATTACATTCAATATGAATAAAGTTTTAATTTCAAATATATAGGACACGTTAAATAAGCCAAACAGATTTCCTTATCAAAGCAATTTGCAGTTTGATGGCATTGATGCAATCAAACTACAAAATGCTTTGATGAATAAGATTTACTTAAATATTGGTAAAGTGATATATCAAAATGTTTAATTGCGCATGCTCCGATTTTAAAATATTAAAGTAAATTTTTTAAATGTCCTAATAGTTAATTAATAGGCCACGAGTTTTGTTAAGATAGCTTTATGTTGACTACAGACGTACATGGCTCCTTGATTTCGTTATTGTAACAATTTTTTAAAGGAATTAGATAAGTTTAATTAATTGTTTTTAATCACACTATTGGGTAAATATCGAACATAATTCCTTGTCAATGTTACATTTACCTTTGCATGCTTTTGAATGCATGGCATGCCTTGCAAGCAGTGCCAGAATATAAGTGTTTTCACATTTAAAGAAATACAGAAAATATTTTAAACACATATATTTTGTGATAGACTGTATGGTCCATTCACTTTTCTTAATTTTTTTGTCATTAATTGGCAAAGTCTTATTCATTCAACTTCAAAAAACATAAAACAAGCGGTTTTCATTTCCAAAGCTGTGCAAAAAAATTATACCAACATAATTTTTTTCGCAGAAAAGAGCTGATTTGATTAGCGGTCTATTCAGTAGAATATCTGAACGCAATAAACTCTTTTGCAAAAAAAACGGGCACTTATAGGAATAAATCATATCAGAGTAATTTGATGCATTTTATATGGTGATATGATGAGAATATTGTTATTTATTACTGAGATATCGTTTTTATCTTCTTCAGTCATTAAAAATGCAAATTAATAAAAAAAATGATGTAAAGTCCACAGCCAAGCGTTTTCATACTGGTACATTAAAAATGGCTAAAGTTTATTTTTGAATAGTTTTTATTAATTTAACACAAAATTTGAAAATTTAGTAAAGAGTATGGCTTTCTCTAGCTAAAATCAATGCACTTAATCTGCTAGACATGCTTTCGACGACGTTTTTTATCATTTCCTGAGGAATACATTCCCATTCATCGACGATTACATTTTCAAGGGCCTGAATGTTTCCTAGAGCTGGTTTTACGGCTCTGACGCATTGTTTGAGATTATCCTATATGTGTTCTATCGATTGAGGTCGGGACTTCTAGCTGGCCAGTTTATCGAACAAATTCCGGCCTCCTGCATATACGCATTAATGTCTCTAGAGCGGTGGGCACGAGTGTTATCGTCCATAAAAATGGATTCACCTCCAACTGCTGTTAATGCTGGTTGGGCATGAGGAATAAGAACTTCTGTTATGTACCTTTGCGCATTATGTGTGCCATTTTCAATAAAAACTAACTCAGTATGGTCAATTGAGTTAATACCAACCCAAAACATTATGGGACCTCCACCGTAAGGGGTGATTTCCTCAAAGCACACTTTTTGCAAAAGTGTGCTTTCTCGCGGTCTTTCTCGTCGTCCGTTCTCGTCGTGTGCGTTCTCCAGGTCTTCATAAGATTCGCCGACGTCGATCCTCACCACTAATCGATATAAGAGCTTCATTGGAGAATAAAACACTATTCCAGTTTTGTTGAGTCCATAACGAAAAATTTTGAGCGAATCTCAATCTGGCAACTCAATGCTCACGGAGCAATGTAGGACCCAGAGCTGGGCAATAGCTACGTATATTGACGGCCTGAACTCTCCTTCTGACTGTCCATAGGCTTACTCGTGTACCTCTGATGTCCTCGAGTTTCTGTTTGAGATCCACGTACGTAACTTGACGATTTCGTAGCGCTTGACTGACTATGGAGCGGTCGTCCCGTGGCTCAATGCACCGTTTTCTTCCAGAACCAAGCCTTCTACTGCGGAGCCCATTTCTTGGTATCGTTGCCAGGTCCTTTGGATAGAGGAACGGCTCACATTATACTACTGAGACACATAACATTGGCTACAGCCTTCTTCAAGCAGCGCAATAATTTTACTAGCTCTTATCGTTTTTTCAACCATGCTGAGAACAGCAAACAGAAGTGAACTAATGCAGCAAACAGCAGAAATTTAAATAAAATTTATTCGTTAAAATAAAAAACGTAACAAATGAAAAAGAACTTAATAAGAGTTGAATTTCATTTACCGCCAAAAAATACGTTCTGGTCAGTGAAAGAGAATTTTCATTCAAAAAGAATAAATTTCAAATTTAGAACATTCGTTTTTATGTGCCAGAATACACTATACCTGCCACTAACAAGTACAATTAATACAACCTCTTAAATAATATTTTGTTAATAATATGACAAAATCAAAACCGCCCGTTTTCTATGCAAAAGATTGTTTAACCGTAATAAATAATTATTTATTTAAGTCTCAATTCTTCACATTCTGTTATTTTTGATGCTCTCCTCACTTGGTACTTACCTCTTTATTGTTACAGTTTAATAACATGCATTATATTATTATTCAATCAATCAATATTTCAATGTTCTCCTAATTTGGTTTTAGAACAACTTGTGACATTCATTGAAGATCCATCATTGGAAGTACGAAAAATATAAGCAAGTGGGTTTATTTGTTGGTACAATCAAATCCATACATATTTATGAAAAATATTTTTTTGATGAATTTTCATAGAAATAAATAAGTTGTAATAAACAATAATGGAAACATATGCTCTTCCATTTAATATTGATTGATCGAAGTGATGCACATCGTAACTTGAAAAGTTATCTAAAATTCATTTCTTAATTGTGGAATGTAGATGGATCTATCCTCTACTCCTTGGAATGTCATTTGCAAGCATATGCCACTATTACTGTCTTAAATTACACTTTGTGCAAATGCTAGTTGAAGTCCATCTCCAATAAAGGCCACCTCAACATTTTTATGCAAGTCACTAAGAAAGTAGACTCTTGGGAATTCTTGAGATCAAATTAAGTTTTATAAAAGTTAACTAACGGTTTTATGAAATTAAAACAAACACAGTCGGAAAGAAATCAATGATTGATAGATGTCATGGGGTTACTATTTCATATTTATACATATAATAATACTGTAGAATTGACCTGTTTGCACACTGAAAATACTTAAATACTTAATGATAAAAGTAATGGAATAAAAAATATTGCTTGTTGAATTCTTGTCGCTTTGTTGTTTGAACACACATTACATAAAAACTACTAACTTAATTCAGATAGACTTTTTTCCATAATAGAGGGGTTGACTTGACGTAAAGTTTAGTTTCTATTTCATCACAATTCGTTCATAAAATGAGAAGATATGCGAACTTAATATTTTAGAAAGTTCACTTACACTGCAGTATTAAAATAACGAAGAAGTGCCTAGCTACGTATGGATATTATTGTCGATCGTCTTCAGCATATAAAATTTTTCAATGTTGTATATATTCATCATAGGCTTACTTTTTTTTAATCAATTGGTTTAAAATTTAATCTGTCGTTAATATTTATAACTACATCACTATGGTAGGTTTAGTATAAGGCAGCTTAAGTTTGATGGTTATGTACTTTATTGTCTATCCATATGGTAAAACTGCAGGACTGGCATGTCTGAACCCTGGAGGGATTCTGAAAAAAATATTTAAGGAAGCGGAACAAAAGTAATAAAGCACAAAGACATTGTTTTAGGAATGTTAGTTTGTTTATCTATAAACTGTTTATTTATGCCCATTAAACATAAAAAATCAATATGTAAAAATCTATATATACTATATATAGAAACATAAAAATCTATATATACACAACTATATATAGAGTTTTATGTTTCAAAGCAAAATGTATTTAATTTGAAAAACTTGACTTTCCTTATTTTTATTTTTTATTGTACATGAGCAATCTCTTCCAGTCAACCATAACAATTTGTATTGAAATTTAGTTGGTAGACTGTAAGAGATTTTACATTGAAAATTCTTTATAAAAAAGGATAAGTAAAAAAAATTCAAACATACAAAAGTATAAGTAAAAAAAAAGTATTGACATGATTTGTGATGGGAAAGACGGGAAAGGACAAGGACACAAAGGAAAAGCTTTCAGGAGAGGCAGGACTTTTTACTGATTATGGAGTCCAATTCTAATTAGCTTCATACTAACGAAGTATACACCAAGAAAGGCATTCAAAATGTTTTCAGTTATGCAACACAAATTTTTCAAAATTATTTTGTTAATACCTTCTCAATGTATTCATAACTGCAAACCAAATCTGACTTCCAAATTAACAACTTCGTCCTTATGATGCAGTGGGGTTCCGCTGAACGTAAATTTATATCTAATAAGGGCATGCACTTCATAATAACCCACTATTGAACACTTGTGTGAATTCAGCTGCAAGCAGCTTGTAGAGGACCACTCAATGACGGTGCTGTATTTCACCCTGCAATAGTTTACCGATTTTGCTCACCATAGATTTGACCTCTGTAGCTTGTACAACAAGATGTTGTGATGTAAAAGGATATCAAGTAATTCAACAGATACAGAAATAATAGCAATCAGTCTGAAGTGAGTTATGTCTGACTCCTTGTCACCCTTAGGTAAAGACGTTATACTAGTAACTTTCCAACTTGATGGATATGAGTTGGTTGATACCGAGTTAGCACTATTATAAACTATTAAAGAGATTATTAAAAGCAAAAGTTGAAGGCTGCAGAAACCCATAAAACAAATTTGAAAAAATATATTATTGAAAAACATTTATATTAAGAAAAAGGAATATGTGTTTCATTGATTAACAATCTATTTATTATAGAAGTAAATGTGACTGGGTGCAGAATGAAATATGCCACACGATCTCCTTTTATTACGATAATTTAATAGGTATAAATCATGAAATTATACACCTCACAGCTTCTGGTACAGTTGTTGAAAATTAATGGAAAAGATAATTTTTCTTTTAAAAAATTTTTTAATAAATTGCAGAAATGGAAAATCTCTCACACAGACAGATCTCTCTAAAATTTGCATGAAATAGTATTTTTCACTCATATCATACATACATATATATGAATATATACATGTACATGTATATATACATATATATATATATATATATATATATATATATATATATATATATATTTAAAGAAAAGTTTTACTTGTGGTTGTATCAAAAAACTAACTTAAACAGTTTGAATCAATTTCAAATCCAGTTTATTTCTAAATTGTAAATTAAAATCACAATTGGATAAATGTTTAAAAAATAAACAAAAAGGAAGACAGCCTATATACCAAATGTGTAGCTTGAGTTTATACAAAAAACTTTTGTATAAAAACAACCAAAGACAGAAAAAACTTATATCTAAATTTTTTATTGAATCGAAGTACCCACAAAATTACTCAATACAGCTATTTTACCACTAAACATGACGGTATATTGTGATAAAACAAAGAATTGAATTACAGTAAAAAATTGCAGTACTTTCTATGCAAAAAAGCAAGATGCTGTACTTCCTTTTCTTTCATCATCTCACATTTCACATTCCTCAACGATATAATTATAATGTAGTTATGGTGAAAATATAGTTCTCGCCATTTAGTTTTTATGAATTTTTGTGTGCAAAATATTAAGAAGACAATATATTATTATAGTAACTTTTAGCTAATGAAATACTGAAGACAGAGATAATATATATAAAAACATTACTAATTATTATCATATTACTTTATTCTTGAAGTTATACAATATGTTATGACTGACCTTCCTTCGCATCTAAGTACAAAATATTCTTTTTGACCGAAAGATGTTGACAGTTATCATGTATGACAATATCCAAATTTATTGCAAACCAATTATACCAAACAAAAACAAACTATTTATTTGTTTTAAAACGTGGCTTACTATATTTGTCTTAATATTAGGATTAATTAATTTTTTCAATTTTCTCAAGTCTTTACATACAAGTGCTGACTACTTGCACAAAAACGGTTAAATAGCGTCTACTTTGAAATAAAGCAAAATTTCATTATTGAATTTTTATTACCTTCTTATCTACACTGTTTATAAGTTTCCTAGGGATAATTTACTGGAGTAGACTGAAGGATATGATTTAAAAATATTTCTCCACTATTATAAAAGTTACAAATCTTTGAGAGATTTTTACTTGGTAGGGGAGATGTTTGCAATCAAGATCTTATTTGATATCATTTAAATAAATTAAATAATCTTCAATATTTATAACTTTCAGAATAAATTAATAAAGAAATATATTCAAGTTTCTGTAATTAGATTGCGTCTTTATAAACTAAACGCGTGGCCCCGGAATGGTTCCTGAAAGCTTTCTTATTCTCTTACTCTGCAACACAATATATTTTATGTAATATGTTGCTAATTTATGGTATAATTTCTATTGTGAAATAAAAAGTTTTCTATCAAAATACACTTAAACATGTTGTATCACAAAATTGTAACCTTGATGTCTTCATAGAGACTTATATCATATTCCTTTCATTCTTTTAGATGTTGTGTTTATCATATTAATATGGATTGTGCATACACACAGTGTGAAAGAGAGAATACGAAACAGGAGATTGTATGGTATACGGTGCGAGCTATTTACCTTAAATTCATTCTAAAATTCATTATGCGTGTCATAAGACCAGATGATAAAACTAAAAATTACATAATTACTCTTAATAAGAGGAACAAGCATTTACGCAAAGTGGTAATAATTTAGCATGCATTTTAAAGTGATCATTGAATGGGTTACCATGATAAACTTTGATGATAAATGTTTGCTAAAACAATGCGAGAGACTCGAGGCTTTAGCATACATGTACAAAAACCAATATCATAATGTGTTAAAGCCAAATTTCATTTTCATATGAGTACAAACTATTTGCCATAAAGATAATTTATCAATTTCATCAACATTTGTGGAAAATAAATTGAAATACTCTTAAGTACAAAACATTGAAAAGGGCTCTACTTATTGTATTCACTTTGTGATAGTAATCAATTTATCACTGCATCTATGAGTCTGTCATCAGGTGAGTTTGGTAATATTTAACTCGTTTATGGTCAATACATAAAAGCATGGGAGGTGGAGAAGAGAGGACCCAGGGTTACAGTTATTACTTCACATATACTACAAAATTGTACAGTTACCAGAAATTGTGTTTATTTCATTTGATTATCTAGATTTTACATTAAGTTGAGACTTTTGTATCCATTTAAAATTCTTTCATTAAACTGGCATATGCAATTTTCGTTACTTCTAAATAATGTATCAGCCCCTAATTTTAGTCACCTTAATAATCAACAGTAATAGGTAAGCAAATTAAAATATAATATAAATGTATGTTCAAACATATAAGGTGATGGATATTAAGAATTTAAATATTTTAATTAATAAAGGCTTTATTAACTTAATAAAGGCTAGACTCAAAAGTAATTTTAATTCTGCCATGACCAGGATAATTAGAAAAATAAATTTCATTGTAATTTTATAAAATATTTAAAAATTTGAGCTTTTGTTACAACCTATATTAAACTTTTAATTTATGTATATGTTCTGTCCTTCGTATATTAACAAAAACGCACTACATTTGTTTATATAATGGTTGCCAGAATTGTGTCACAAAATAATCTAATTTACATTAATTAAATTAATAACAATACAGAACCAGCAACTTCCTATATCTTTAAATAAAGTTTTTGAGTTAACCCCAGATAATTAACCTTCATACTAATCATTTGATGATAACTTAATTGAGAATTGGAAAAATGGAAATAGAGAATTTTTTTCCTTTTCAATAATTGTTTTTTTTTTACCCATAACTATATAAATATGATACAAATGTTTAGATTAGGTTATATCTACATTTCATATCTATGTATATAAAAAATTACCATACAATAAAAGAATATCTGAAAAAGATTAGTTATATTTCTCCGCCGCTGATGTTACGTCTGACAGACACCACAAAAACTACGCATTGTTGCCATGTCGCCATTATGCGGCTTATAGTTCTGTCCCTTCTTACGTGCACAGAGTAAAAATAAAAGGGATCACTGGAAGTGAAAATTTGAAACGCTAAGGTCGGATTACTCGGCAGAGGGCGTTTAGACGTATTCAGCTTGCGGGTTTCCGGCCGGGTGCTATACTTTTTCTCGCTGTCTAGCATATAACCCATGCATTACATTACTTCGTATTGAAAAAGAACAATATTGAAAATTCTTGTGTGACCTCTCACATATATTTTCTATGGAAAAATTTTATATTTAATACTGTTTTTTATAAGTATTTTCCTATTAATTTACATACCAATAAGTTATTTTTATTGTATTATAGTTCATAGTAATGGCGTGTATTGTAACGGGCTGTCATAATACTCAAAAAACTGTCAAAGAACTCTCATTTTTCAAGCTTCCAAAATGTGAAACTCTGTAAGTATCGTTCGTAGTTTAATTTTGTATTACCAAATAAGATAAGAAAGTATTTTTTAAATTCCATGAACGTGGTCATTTACAGGTGTATAATTATTTTTATAACCATAAATTATATCGTAATTTTTGTTTGTTTATTATTATCAAATTATATAAGAAAGTATTTTTAAATTCCGTCAACGTGAACATTTACACCTGAATAACTATGTTTATAACCACAAATTATGTCGTAATTTTTGTTTGTTTATTATTACCAAATAATATAAGAAAGTATTTTTAAATTCTGTCAACGTGAACATTTACACCTGAATAACTATGTTTAGAACCATAAATTAATACGAAATTTTTGTTTTGTTCACAGGGCGAAGGAATGGTTCAAACTATGTCGCCGAAATGAGTTGGCAGCCGGATTTTAAAACCAGTGTTACAGAATTTGTGATTTTAAAACTATTTGATTGCAAAGCCGAGTCTAAATTTGCCAACGTTGACCGAAGATGTTACAATGAGAGTGTTGGAACGACTGAGAGACCAGCCGAGTACCAGTTTAGAGGCGGCAGAATTAAGATATTCCTATAAAGGAATATCTAAGGTAATTCATCAGTAAAATTATACATAGTCTAGATAAGATTTGAATTTATGCACAAGAAATTGTACTGACCAGGTAGCATCTTTAACATTAATTGTATATAAACTAGTGATACAACTGATTGCGATTTGATTGAATACTTGATATCAGGCTTATAGACAAATATCTTTACTTTATTTAATTAATTTTGATGCAAGTTTTCAACACTGGGATACAGGTAAACGCTAACCACTTCACTAATTATACATAGTGTATCTTGTAGTATATATTTTCAATTTCAATGATAACTGGTATGACTAATGTGAGATAAATTATGTAAATTTTGTATTAATCATCCAATGTCTGGAGTTGACAGGTTATTTGAAAACAGTAACATGGGTTTTTACTGCATGCCAGATATAATCATCACTTACCAATTTATATCCATATATTATATATGTTTGTGAATTGTTTATGATTATAGGAGGACATACCTCCAGAAGCAGCTTCAACCAGAGTCAGCGTTTCAACGAGAGGCAGCCAACAAAAACTGAGGAGTTCCAGACTTGTTAGAAAGATACATGCACTGAAGAAGACCATCGAACTATTGAGGCACAAATTAATAAGATTGCGGAAACCTAAGAAGCATGATAAGTTGGAAAGTATAAAAATGTCTAAAATAAAACAAATTTTAAAACATATTTTACCAAAAGATTCTTACACTTTATTTGATCATCAATTAACAAATTATTTTAGAAGAAAAAATGCAGCGGTATATGATTAAAAAATGAAAGAGATTTGCATGAACTTATATTATAATTCACCAAATAGTTATAAGCATTGGGCTCACATTTTACAATTACCATCAGTTGGAAGTATACGTCGTTGGGGTTATAATATTCAGGTTAAAGTAGGGATAAATGATGTTATATTAGACGCCTTAAGCAAACAGTTTTGTAATAAATCAGATGATAGTAAGTTGATTAGTTTGCTATTTGACGAAATTAGTATTAAAGAAAGTTTTAAGTATGATTTAAAAGATGACAAGATATTAGGATTTGTAGATAATGGTCATATAAGAACAAATGTAGCTTCCATATTAATATTAATATGCATGACAACAGGGTTAAATGTTAAATTTAAACAGGTTGTGTGTTATTGGTTAACGGCTGGTGCAGATAATAACTTAGATATGTATAAGGTAGTTACAGAAAGTATCGGTAAAATTTTAGATGCTGGATTAAGAGTGATCAAAGCAAAGCAATAATTTGTGATCAGTGACCGAAAAATCAGGGTTTGGCAAAAAAATTAAACATTGATGTGAATAAGTCAAATTTTTTAAATAATAATAATAAGATTTTCTTTTTTTATGATCCGCCCTATTTATTAAAATCTCTTAGAAATAACTTAAATAAATATAATTTAATGTACAAAGGTAATCTTGTAAAATCCTATATTAAAAAGGTGGCACTAGATATTGATGATCCCTTAAATTTAAAATGATTGCCAAAAATTAGCCATCATCATATTTATCTAACTAATTTTAAGTCTATGAAGGTAAAGTCACAAGCTGTACACACAGCCAATTTTATTTCAGACGTTAATAAATTGTTTGATACTTTTAATAGCGGTAAGTTAGGTAAGGATGATCATAATTTAAGATATGCTCTTTCTGTAAATAGTCTCCATTTATGTTTTCTAGACGACATGATAAAAAATTTTAACTAATGTAGATTCATTAATGCAAAAAGACCTGCATGTGTCAATGGCTGGATTATATCTATAAAATCTTTGATTGACCTATTCAATGACTTTCAACTCAGTATCATGTACCAAAATTACCAACTCTTAGATTAAATCAGGATCCTTTTTTTTCCTTAGGAAACTTATTTTCAATTGTCCGGCAACAAAACGGTTGGTGCCGAAATCCAACAGTCACACAATTTCAATATTCTCTCCGACAAACACTTATCAGTAATACTTCAAAAATATGTAAAAATAGTAACTGTGAAGATGACAATAATTACTTTTTTTTATCTCTGCAGTCTTTAATAAATCATGAAGTCCAGCCACTGTACAGATATACCCATATTGATTTTAATTGTGAAGATTTTACTGAACATAACTTTATAGAAGATAATGCTGTTTATTATGTTGCAGGTTATGTGACGATGACTTTCTTCAATAGAATGTGTAAAATTTTAGTTACTCTAAAGTTTTAATAAAAATTTATGAAAATAAGAATGTCTTTTAATATATTGTTTAATAAATTCCAATTCAATGTTTTATCACAGTGCCACCTATGGGTGATAATTCTACCTAGACAGCGCCATCTTTTGGTCTTGGTAATAATCGAAGCGCCACCTGGTGAGTCGGCTTCCAATTATCCATATAAAAGTAGACCACTTTTTTGGTATATTCAGTATGGGAGTGTCCGTTCTGTACTCGTATTCTGAGCTTACGTGGGTGGCCGCCATCTGCCAGTGCGGCCACGGCAGCCGCAGTGTGCGCACGTCTAGAGATTGAGCTGTTCGGTATCCACGAGATGTAAGGGCAATAATAATTGATGGATCTGGTAGACGTTTTGCAGTAATATAATTATAACTTCACAGTGTCTTACATGCTACGCGTCAGTAAATTTATATTGTGTACCAAACTTCACCTCAGTAAAATAATTTCTAGTGGCTTACGATATACCTACAATTGTTCAGTATATTATTATTAGGTCATTATTTCTAGATGGCGAGCGATAATGGACAAGATAGTTCTAGTAGAAAACGAAAGGCGTTAGTATCTCGCCACAATGATGATGAACAAATTCAGCAGTGGTTGGAGGTAGAGGATGAAAACGAATTTAGTGATATTGGTGATGATATCGCAGATCCAGATTTTATCATAAAGGAAGAAATCCAAGAAGGGAGTGAATTTTCTGGAAATGAAGAGGATAACGAAACTTTGCCTAATGATTCGGGTCGAACTGAGGATGACAGTGTAATGTCAACTACATCTCGTGATTGTTATGCCGGTAAAAATGGTTTTATTTGGTCTAAAACGGACTTCGAGAATGTTCCGGAGATCAGCTCGTAATTTTATTTCTTTGCCATGACCTAATGCTAATGAACCTCAATTCAGCCCCGATTTTAAGAAGCTTTAGGAAAAACTGATCGATGATGAGATGGTTGATACCTTGGTATTATGCATAAATCAAAAGTCAGAAGTCTATCGACAGCGGTTCTCTAACTACTGAAGCATACAACACCATTAGAAATTCTTTCGATTGCTGAATTGTTTGAGTTTAGACAATACATATGACAGAGAGGAACGTTTGCAAATGGATCCTCTTGCCACTTTTCATCATTTTTCAGTTTCATCATTTTTCAAGAAATTTATAGCCAATTGTCAGTCTCATTACATACTGGGGCCTTGCACTTTTATCGACGAAATATTACTGACTTTCAAAGGACGCTGCAAGTTTATTGTCTGTATGTCTAACAAGCCAGCGAAATATGGAATCAAAATTATGATTTTAAGTGATGCTCCAAATTTTACGTATATTATGCATACATTTATCACGGAAAAGATCCGATGGTATAGGACTAATGGAAGCAGGAAAAAAGATGGCAGTACCTACACAGTCCATGTTGATACTAGCAAAACCAATTGAAAACTCCAATCGGAATGTTACTGCTGACAATTGGTTCAGTTCAATACCCTTAGCTGAATTATTACTGCAAAGAGGACTGATGTATTTGAGTACTTTAAAAAAAATAAATGGGAAATACCACTCAAATTTAAACCGACCAAAAACAGAGCTGTCGAAAGTTCCGTATATGGTTTTACAAAAGATATGACGTTAATGTCTTTAGTATCAAAAAAATACAAGGCTGTGATTTTCATCTCTACGTGCCACCAAAGCACTAGCACAGATGAAGAAACTGGAAAACAGACCATAATAGTGGACTACAACCAAATTAAAGGAGGCGTGGACGAAATTGATATAAAATGTGCCATCATGTAGTCGTAAAATGCAACGATGGCCACAAGCAACATTTTATCGATTACTTGAAAAAGCTACAATTAATGCTTTATGGTGAAAGTCGTGGTGTCAAATTAAGAAGAGGAACCTTCTAATGCATTTGGCCAGAAAACTAGTGCTCCCTGCTTTGAAACAGATAGATTTACAGAGATGATTTACCGCTTCTTCCACTCCCAATTGAACCTGAACCTTCTTCATCTAGGAAGCTGTGTCTTGTCTGTTCAAGTAAACTGAAACGGCAGACAAGATTTATTTGCTGCGTTTGCGCAAAACCTATTTGTCTACAATGTGCTGCGCAAAACTTTGAGACTGATTTTTATTGAAACTACGCTAAGAATTTCTTTTATGGCATAAATAAATAAAATTTTTTATTTTATTTATTTATGCTATAAAAAGCCAATGTTAAGTTTTTTTTTCATTATTTTTGTTATTTAAAACGTATGAGAATTTTTTAAAGGAACTGTATCAAAAGATCCACAAATTTCATACTAATTAATAAATACTCAATTTCTTAATTATGTGTAATTTTATGAAATATATTTTTACCCTAATTAATCCATTATATTCTAAGCAGTACGTAAAATTGGGTATAAACAAAATACGTTTAATTTTTCAAAATATCAGTAGTTTTAATACACATCTGTCAGACTACCGCTTAGTAGAATATTTACAAAAATACTTTTTATGGCATAAACAATAAGCTCTCATCCATGCAGCATAATAATGCCTAATAATGCTCTCATCACTTCATTACTCTGCACCAAATTTCAATACCTTTCGGCTCTTTGCTTTGAATTCTTTTATGAAGACTAGAAGACCCTGCTAATATACAGAGAATCATTTATTTTACGCACCATAAAATAAGGAGCCAACTAAACACAAAAGTAGAAAATGCTTTCTCAGTGTCTTTGTTCAAAAGTTGTCTGGAATCGTATTACCTTAAATAATATATGGGTCTGATTTTACTGCACTAATATTTCTCACATACCATTTTGTGACTGGCTACAAGGGATTGCTTTTATAGCATTAAGTCTGCTATCTGTGTACGTAGCTTTTTAGGTTTCAGTAAAGGGTGATATATAAATAAAATTATTAAACAAGTAAAATAATTTTTAATTTGGGTAGTGACAGTAAGATCAAAAAATTTTCATTAAATTTTTTATTGAAAATTTTTGTTTTTTTGTATTTCAAACTAAACATAATTTTAATAGTTTTTGAAAAAAAAATTTTGCATTTTATTTAGTTTTTTTAAATAAAATGAAATGTGGTGAAACACCTATTTTCCCATAATGTTAATTATACAATTTTTGAGAGCAATTTTTACCAAAACTAAATGGTAAATAATTTTTTTTATTGTTTCACAATGCTAATATAACATCACTTTCAATTGACTTAGTTTTTTAGACAAATTGCTCGATGCGTTTTTTAAATAAAATGAAAAGTGTGGTGAAATTATTATTTTTATATTTACCTATAAAGTTAATTGTATCATTTTTAAGAGCGATTTTTACCAAAATTAAATCGAGAATTATATTTTAATTTTAAAATCAGTTAGATATTCATAGTTTGAATAATACATAAAAATTCAGCAAATTTCGTCCACATATTTCACATTACAACTACCTTAATAAGCGTCTTTACTGTTGAATAGTATGTCAATTAACTAACTGAACGAATAAGAAAATATGTTTAAAATATGTAAAGTAAAATGGTTCACATCCATAATTCTTCATGAACTTGCACTGATGTCAGAAGAAGTTTTGATGTCTCTATCTGCAAGTATATTTTCTCACATACGAGACACGTGGCCACCAGCAATATAGTATAGGAAATTGGCCGTAACATGTAATTGATGGAAAGTGATGAGTCCAATTTCTGAAACATTCTCTTAGTGAATAAATATACGAGAAAAAAGAAAATAATGAGATTCTGTGAGCGAATTTCAGAAAGAACAGACTTCACCTATTCAGTTAGGGGAGAAGTTTGTGTTTGAACGAAAGATTTTAAAATCTTTCGCTTTTGCAGCTTACTTACATACATGTAGCTCTCTCCATTTTTACAGTACAATTTTCAATTATCTAATTCCATGCTAATGTGTTATGTAGTTCGGGTTCTGCTGATTCACAATATATTCGGAAATGGCTACATTTTATATATAGTAACTTTTACTGGTGGAATCTAATATTTCTGATACTATATAACTCAACAATGTTATCAACAGGGACACAGCTGTAAGTGAAAACACTCGAGAGTTAAAGAAAAATAAAAAAGACATAAAACTGTTAAATTAAGTTATTTTGGAAGTATTTTATTTCTTTTTGGAAAAAACTCTACACCCAGACATGTTAGATTTATGGAAATAAAATCATATAGAAAATGTAAAGAAAAAATGAAGAGAAACATGTCAGAGATTAAATTCCACAACACTATGAAGGACTAACCAAATGAAATATTATATGTATTCAGATGCATCATCAGCCCAATCGCCGGGAGGGTATTAAATAATAATATTGTTACATAAAATAAAAAGGAAGAGATGCAAGTATGTGTTGGTTATTTTTAAATTTAAAAAATAACCAACACATACTTGAATAAATAAGACTTCGATACGTTTTGTTATGCTAAATAATATCATACAAAATAATATTATTTCTAAATCAAATGTTATGGTGGTAATAGTAAAGAACAAAGCAGAGGAGAAAATGTTAAGATTGTGCTTTATTGCACCGTAGACTGCAAAAGCGATATGAAGAATATGATAGGGGATAAGAAGGCCAATTACAATGAGGCTTCGATATATATCCCATCTTAAAAAATGTATTCTATGCTCTAATTTGAAGAGACAATCCATTTCTTGAAATCGCCAAATCAACCCTTCAAATACATTTCCGTTACAAGTTATATCAGTTGACAATAAATAAAGAGCATGAATCATACATAGTGTTATGTATGCTATAAAGATGTAGTGACTGCTTAAGAACAGAACGCTACTAGCAACACACAATACGATCAATGTTCCCATTATTACCAAGCTGTATAACTTTCTGCACCACAATTCAGATTTGGTGGGAACTCGGTTCGCAGTTTTTCTGCAAACGCTAAACACATAATGGTATATTAAAATTGGCCAAAGTGTATCTTCAATTGAGTCATTGGCCATATTGATCTTTACAAAATATATTTATTTTGTAACCAAATTCGAACAAATGTGTTCTACTGAATGCTCAAAAAATAAATTATACTTTATTGATTAAATCTATTTTCAGTAAATATCCATTAGTTTATCACCTTGTGAAATCTATTGTGTGCTTAACAAAAGCCACAGAATATAATGTTGATCCTTTTAATGTGAGAAAGTTGTGTCTGCCTTCACTATTAATAATTCTTGCTTAGGTAAGGTACACACAAAGTTATCAACACATGACGTCGGTTAAAAAACCCAGGTGTTCACCATCATAGCACAATTTCTACTATGATTGGCGGTTTTGTTCTTTCAATTTGGTTTAGTGTAAGGATTTTAAAAGTTTATTACAGATTTTTTAGCCAAATTCTTTTTTTTCTACATCTTTTAATAATACTGATACAAAAGATTGAACCAGGAGTAGTTTCTTTAGAATGTTTTTGGTTAGAAAATTAAAGCGAAGTAGGTATATAAATTTAACAAGACATTTTTATTATTACAAAATACAATTCCGTCTCATAGTTCTGAGGATTCTTAATCCTTCGAGAAGCTAGCAAGAAAAACATTTTATAAGAAAAAAATAATTTTTTTAATACCATTGGGTGGAGGGTAATCTCAAACATAAGGTCTCCTTGTTCTTTAAAAATAGAAAAACTATTTTCTAATAATTTATATATTACTTTGAAATTTGGACATTTCACTGTGTTTCTTCAAAATTTCCATTTTGGTCGATGCATTTTGGTAAGGCCTTTGACAGGTTTTGTATACTCGTGTCACTTCATGCCATGTCATTAAAAAACATTCTCTCATCTTGGCATCATCGGTTATAGAACATTCCGGACAAATATTCTTTCAACTTAGCGAGCAAAGGGTAATCACTGAGTGTCAAGTCTGGACTATTACCATTATTCTGCTTCTTTCATCTTGGCATCATCAGCTGTAGAAAATTCTGGACCTATGTTCTTTCAACTTAAGGAGCAAGCTTTAATCACTGGGTGTCAAGTCTGGACTATAGAGCGAGTGGGTAATAATGTCCCACCCAAACTCTTGCAAAATAGCAATGGTCATACAGGGACAAGTAGTGAACAGTGTCACGGAGATGGCATATGTCCTTGTTGAACATTCCTCTTCTCCGGCTTCAAATCACCCACCTGACTTTTTTTGGTGTCTTATAATATCTGTCAGCATTTATTGTAGTCTTGGGAACCACAAAGTTGATCAAAAATATCCCATTTCGATCCCATCATTTAGTCTCAAACATGAAGTGTTTATCTTATTATCTTATTATTTTTTCTCTCACCCATGATAGTCTAATCCAAAAAATCAAATTATTTATCTGCGTGGAACTTGAAGAAATTTGTGGGAAGAGTCAATGCATTGCCGCTGGTGGTCTGCTGTGATTAAACGAGGGACCCATCTTCCGCACACCTTCCGATATGTAAACTTTCTAGTCAAAATCCTATGAATAGTGTTATGAGAAATCTCATGAAACAATATGTGGAAATGATCAAAAACGATCCTTCGATTTTGAAGCATGAATTTTTTAAACTGCAATTTTCTCGTCATATTTGCAAGTCTCCCATTTCTTCCTTCATCATGAATTACCGTGTGACCAGTTGCAAACTCAGTATGACATTTGAGCATTTTTGATTTCCAAGCCCAACTCCCCATACATTCTTTTCAATTGGTGTTTAATATCAATACGTTTAATGCCTTCACGCTTGAAAACCAAATAACTTTCCAAACTTTATGCCTGGCAAAGGTAGAAAGCAGGAGCTCCCTTACAAATGGCTCTCATGCCAAAACTGAGAGTCGCAATGAACTAAGTAAAGACTCAGAGACAAAGCAGAGAATAAGATTGGAAAAGTTTCCTAAACTCCCTTACAACAAAAGTAGTCACAATTTTGTATGAAGGCCATGCAATGCCAAGTCGTTGCAGATCGACAGAGCTGGCCAGCGGGTCTACGTTAATGAGCACCTCACATTACAAAACAAAATTCTTTACGCAAAAGTAAGAAGAGCCAAATTAGAAAAGAACTATGAATTTGTGTGGATTAAAAACGATACAATTTATGTTCGTAAAACGGCGGGCTCAAAGTATCTGCAGATAAGATGTGAAAATTACATTTTTAAGATGTGACTATTTCTATCTATATTTATATTCATATTAAGAATTGTCAATATTTCGTGTTATTTTTCTGCATACCTCCATATTTTTTGTTGCATTATAATAACTGTTATTTATATTCTGTATTTGAAAAGTCTTTTTGCTGGCATTACCCGCTGCACATGCACCAAACCTTGCTTCTAAATAGTAATAATATGCAATATTATGTAAATTATGAATTATGTTTCTATCTTTATAAGATTAATCTCTTGCAATGACAAATGACAAACTGTCAATATTATCAGAATTGTAGCGGGATTAGAACTAAACTTAATTAATTATATCTAAATATACTAGCAAACGACTATGATATAATCGTGCTTATAGAAACGTGGCTGTTACCAAGTATTTTCAATCCACAATTTATAGACAGTAGGTATACAGTTTATCGCGGAGATAGAGATGCTCACACGAGTTACAAACAGAGTGGTGGTGGTGTGGTGGTAGCCTTATGGTGTGGCTATATGGGAATGCGACGTACAGACTGTGAAAATATTGAGATAGAAGAAATAATATTAAATTTATCCTTGGGTAAACAGAAACTAATTCTTAATGCAGTCTATCTCCCATCAGATCTACCTTTTAATAAATACGAAATCTGTTTTGCATCCCCTCATATACATGTACATCTCAAATAACGCGTATTGCTCTTAGTGCATTATCTTTTATGAATCTTAAACAATATAATTATTTACAGAATTATAAAAACAGAATCTTGGACCTAGTTCTTACTAATGTGGACTGCTTACTTACTGCAGCTGACCCAATGTTAAATGAAGATCGTACCACCCAAACATCCCGCTTTCACTTTTACCATTGTGTGTATTCTTGAAATAATGCTGCCCGTTTTACAAAACAAAAAATATAACTTTTATATGGCCGACTTTGGGGTAATAAATAAAGAGATAAGTAAAATAGATTTTGATAATGAATTAAGGGAACTCTCAACGGAATGAAACTTCAATCTAATTGACTCTTTTGTGCCACAAAAGGTTACCCGTAACATAAAGTATCCTGTCTGATATACTCGTGAACGGCTTTCTAAATACAAGGAACGAGCATGGTTGAAATAGAAAATTTATGGCAGCATTTCCACCTATAATGAATTTTCAAAGCTTCAATAGTGTTTCAAGCATTTGTCTAAGCGATGTTGTCAGTCATATGTTGCAAACACAGAGAAAATATTTATTATTTTATATACACAGAGAAAATATTTATATAAAAAGCTCAAAGGATTCTGGTCTTACGTCTCTTTACTACATGAAACAAATGGCAATCTATCAACTATGTCATCCAGCAAAAGTGCCAGTAATAACCCGAATGAAATTTGACAAATGTTTTGAGAGTTCTTTCAGTCAACTTTCGAGCCCATTGATCTAGACATAAACAAATTCATCGAAAATGTTGAAATCATGCCTACTAGTAATTTAAATAACGTCAGCTTTTCTTCCATATTGTTTCAGGTTGCAGATGTTTTAAAAATGCTTACGTCATTAGACTTGAACAAAGACCCAGGACCAGATAGAATTGAACCAGCCTTCCTCAAATATACCGCAGATGCCATATACATTCCTTTAACTCTCTTGTTTAATAAATGTGTAAAATATGGGACTTTTCCTACATATTGGAAAAAGGCGCACATAATACCTGTGCATAAAAATGGATCTAAACAAAACTTAGTTAACTATAGACCCATATTAATCTTATCAGTAATTTCCAAAGTTGTAGAGAGATTAGTACATGGACGAGTTTATCCAATACTCCATAATTACATTATGCTCGAACAACACGGCTTTGTTCGTGGTAGATCTACCACTACTAACCTACTACTTCACTCTCAGCACTTGTTCGAGTGATTGGATTCCGGATAGCAAGTTGATGTGATATATACAGTTTTCAAGAAAGCATTTGACAAGGTTGATAACTTAATATTGATACGAAAACTAGCATTAAACGGTATGAGGGGCAACTTGCTTAGATGGTTTATTTCGTATTTAACTAATAGGCAACAAGCAATTAAAGTAAATGGGTTCTTATCACCATATATCCAAATGACTTCTGGTGTACCACAGGGATCTATATTAGGCCCTTTCTTATTTATTATATTTATTAACGATATAAGTACTCATTTTAGAAATAATAATTTCCTAATGTATGCAGACGATCTAAAGCTATTTACTCTTGTAAAAGGCATCCATGACTGTTCGAATATGCAAGCTGTTTTCGATAGACTTCATGTTTACTGTGAAGATAACAAACTGCATTTAAGTTACTCAAAGTGCAAACAAATCTCTTTCACAAAGAAAAAAAGCAAATAAACTTTAAATATGCGATAGGAGGGAATTCACTCGAAAAAGTTGACAGCATGCGCGGCCTTGGTGTCATTTTCGATAGTAAACTACATTTTAGTTTGCATATTGATCAGATTGTATCTAGGCCAATAGAATGCTTGGCTTCGTATTAAGAATAACCAAAGTATTTAAAACTGCTGAAAAATACTTAACCTTGTACAATAGTCTTGTATGATCATAACTTGAATACGCTGTTGTTGTCTGGAATCCACTATATGCCACTTATTCTGATAGTATCGAGAACATATAAAAAATATTTTTGAAAGCTATGCGCAGCAGACGGATCGGTAACGTTATTATCATTTTACTTTATTCATCGTTTCTCCAACTTATATTCATTGGATATATTATTAATGTATTTATTTTTCTTTGTTCTTTGTGGAAATGTTAGAACAAAAACTTATTTCGTATTTAGTGTTCATAGAATATTTCAAATAGTTTGTGTTTGTTCTTTTCCCTTCATAGAAAATAAAAATAAAATAAAGAAAATAAAAATAAAATAAAAACGGAAAAAGCATATGGGCTCGAAGGGGGTTCAATTACATTTGTGAAGCAAAAGCTCTAATTGTAGTACAATTCCCCCCTTCATATATTGTTCCTAAAAGGTTAAATATTATCGAACAACCTCGCTACTAATGAGCATCAACACCTGACAGCAGACTTGTAGGTGGAGAGATAAATTGATTACTATTAAAAGGTAAATATAACAAATGAAACTCTTTTGGGTACTTTTGTGTCTAAGGGCATTTCAATTTGTTTTCCATAAGTATAGAGGAATTGATAAATTATCTTTGTGACTTATAGTTGCACTCTTATGAAAAGTATATTTTGGTTTACTATATTATAATATTGATTTTTTTGTAAAGTTAATGCTTTAGCCTTGAGTATCTCTCAAGGCTAAAGCATAAACTTTCTTTCTTTGTCATGGCAACCCATTCATTCAATAATCATAAAGAAATACATAAAAAATTATTATTTTCGTGAAATCACGTTTAATTTTAATTATTTCTAATAAATGTTTTAAATTTTAAAACATTTACAGACTGTGTGTTAATTAAATAATTAGTTTCAGTTTATGGAAGTCCCATTGTGACCAATTAAGAAGTAATGGAATAGGAATTGGAAACAAAAATAATTTGCCAAGTCTTATTCTTCCTTTTAATTTCTTGGTAAATAAGTTCTGGACTATTTCTCTAGAGACATTCATACTCTACCTCAATATGTAGCTGTAAATGTATTCTTTTGATCTAGATCGGTTTCAGTCACATTTATTTGCTTCAATTAAAATATTCTCTCTTTCAATTTTTTGTTTTTAACACATATTGCAACAAAGATTTTTTATTTTTCACTGCAAATAATTATATTTGGAAAAGAAACATGCTTAGATTTATGCAATAATGTACGAGTATATTTAAACTTTCATGTTGTCCTATTCAATTTCATTTGACCAAAATTATTCTCTAAGCAAATACCAAGTAATAATGATCACATTACATATTAGAAAACAATTAGTGTAAACGATTAGAACAAGTTTTAATACAATGCGATCCGAAAATAATAAAGCATGAAAAGTAATTAATTTCACTGCTACTTACATTTCTATAGAGGTACAAAAGGTCACAAGTCACAAAATGGCTGTTTTGTAATTACAATACAGAACACTCTGCAATTTGTTTCTCTATCGATGAATATAAAAGGCATAAGTCAATGCACTTGAAAAAAAGTTAAAGTAAAGGTTAAAAGACCATAATAATCATTGAATAGAGAGTGGTAGAAAAGTATTATGTTGACATATGACTTTTGAACCATTCAAATAATGAACTGTTTAGTTGATATAAATGACATGAGTCAGCGCCTCAATTTTAAAATTTATTATTACAAGAAGATTTATGTTCAAGAAGTAATGTTAAGACATTCTGATTTTTATCTAGTTCAATTCCCGAATTCGTAGAATCATATTATATGGGGTATTGTTCATTATTAAGCTCAATTTCCTCTTGTACTTGTTTCCTTGTTATTATTACACATTCCCATATAATGAGATCACGTTTAGTAACGGATGCCAGTTACCAGTTATTATTACAAGACAATTTATGATCAACAAGTATTGTTAAGACATTCCGAGGCTTATCTAGTGCGATTCTCGAATTTGTAGAATTATGCTATAATAGGGTCATTAGTATTGTTCATTACTAAGCTCAATTTCCTTTTGTACCTTTTTTTACTTACTATTATTATACATTCCTATATAATGAGACCATGTTTAGTAATGGATGCCTGTTATCAGTTAACAGTCTGGAAGTGAATAACTAGGTGCAGTTATGGAAAGCAGAAATAAAAAGTTGTTAAACATGGTATTGGGGGAGACGAGTCAATCGAAGCATTTATCTGATACATCACAAGATCAGGAATCAGATTCAGTGCAGTCGTCACCAGCACCCTCCGTGGTCAAGAATAAATGGACATTTTTGACATTAGTGAGTGACAGTGTTAGAACCTATATTCCAAATGGGAATTCTGATAGCAAAGAATACAAAAACAATAAATTACCTTGTAGAATAAGCCCAATACCAAGACCAATGGATTAATCGTACATCGAAGTGAGCCAATGTATTCCGAGTAAATCAGAAAGGCCAGTTATGGAATCAGATGACTGTACCCAGAGATAAGTCCAATAGAATCACCTTCAGTCATTGATATTCATGCCGATGGAATTCCATCGAATCATTCCAACACAGAAAACATTGGGAAACTCACTGCTAAAAAAAATAGAAAAGAATGTCTTCATGCTGCTAAAAAATTTGTAACAGCAAAAGGCAAGAAAATATCCACAAGGAAAATGCTGAAGTTGAAGGAAAGCAGAAATAAATGTTACTTAAGGTTGAGTCCGGAAATTCGGAGTTTACTTTTTGAAGAATACTGGAGATTAGGCTCTTATGAAGAAAAAGAGTTGCCTACATTGCAGCTTTCATCAATAGTGCACCAAAGAAAACTATCCATTCGAGAAATTTGGGTCATCCAAAAAACATGAAATAACACACAAGTATTTTTTTTAAATAGCTGGTAGCAGAATTTCTGTATGCAAAGTACGCTATTGTGCTACTCTAGATGAGGAACTAAGATTGATACGTACTGCCATAAGCAAAAAAAGTCAAGTGTATCAGGTATTCTAAGCTCTGATGCAAGAGAATACAACCCACCACCACATACAAAGACGTCCCAAGAGATAGAAGGTGTCAAAAATGATATACTTTCATTTCCATCTTACGAAAGTCACTGCACTCAAAATACGAACGACAAGAAACATTTACAATCTCATCTCAACCTTTGGATTATGTACGACCTATACTGTCAAGGCAATGAAAATCATTTAGTCGAAAAATTTGTGAGAGAACTTTTCGATCACTAAAATTATCATTTAAAAAACCTCAACAGGATACATGTTGCACATGTGATTTATTGAACATGACAATAAAGACTGTAATTAGTGATCCTGACCAAACTGTACTTAAAATTCGACTGGAAAAGCATCAATCCGATGAAGATATAGCATACAATATGAAAAAAATTTATGAAGAAGAATCAAAAACAAGTGAAGAAAAGATGTGTTATCCGACCTACCTATAGCAATGTTTACCAACATCTTTTCTTGGATCCTCAGTTGTGTTTTATAAAAAGCAGTTGTTATACAATCTTCATGATGGTGCTTTAGGAAAATCCAAACACTATATGTGCCATGAAGGTATAGCTCATCACAGAGGAAATGAAATAGCGTTATGTCTATATCACTTTTTAAAAAGTCATTTATCTCCTACAATAAAATGTGTAACATTATATTCCAATACATGCGGTGGTCAGAACAAAAATTCTCATGTATCGGACATGTTTTTGAAATATATAGAGGAATTCACCACTGTGCAAATTATAAACCATAAGTTTTTAATTGCTGGGCACACACATATGGAGTGTGACATAGACCACACCCTAATTAAAAAACAAAAGAAAAAAATGAAATTCCAATATACCGTCCACATAACTGGTATCAGCTACCCATATCGAAAGAGGAAAAGAGAGACTTAATTTCAATTATTACTTTTAAACTGCCTATTTCCCACGAATTTCACAATAATCTGTTTACAGATGACAATTTTGCCAAATAAAGACCCTGACCTTCGAACTGAAACATATGCAGCTTAGTGACATGTGTATGTTTGGTTTTTATAATTATCTCGACTATATATACGACGACTTTCTAATTTTTTATAATAAGTTGCTTGAAATGGTTTTTTAAAAATGTATATTTCTTGACTTCGTGTTTTCTTACCAAGCTATACAATATTATTTTGGCCGATACAAAAGTCACAAATTGCAAAAATACTTAAAATATTAAAATAAATTGAGATTGCATATTTGAGTTTCACAAACATACATAAATTAATAACAATTCGCATCATTTAAAGTTCACAGAAAGAAACTCGATTTAGGAAAAAATAAATAAATTTGAATGATCTCTCTGTAAAAGTAAAATTTTCGACTTGTGTCTATTGTGCCCTCCATAGATTTTTGTGCTTGTATATGTATAAACAAAAAAACCTTATAATTTTTGTTGTTATTATGTTTGTCTGTTCCATCTTTAAAACATTTAAAATAAAATTATTCCAACAATTTTATAAAAATGATTATTTTAATGTAACTCTTAAGATTGGGAAAATTATAAAAATATAATCATTTTGCACATTATTACAAAAATAATGAAAATAAAAACTTATGTATAAATGTTTGTGTGTTTAAACATATATAGTATTATTTTTAGAAAACTCAACAATGAACTATTGTCTTTCTCATTATCTTCCAGTGCTAAGTCTAAAAACGATTAAAATTAAATTATGGTTCATGTTATTACGTAAAATAAAAAAAAAGAAATAATTATAAATTTCGTATTTGTTATGAAAAAAATTTCATACATAATGAAATGAAATGAAATCACTTTAATGGAAAATTACATTTATAATATCGTTAATAATGACACAAATTCAACTTATTTATTCGAACGCAAACCTATTAATTGAACAATCACAATAATATATGTAACAACAAGATTGAAAAAACTGGGCAGCAATGATATTCGTAGGTCGAAGAGCCAACACACTGTGAAAGTTCCATTGTTACTTCGAAGTATAATATCTTCAAGCTTTGCCAATTCGTTATCGATTGATGGACCTTAAATAATAGGTACATGTTAATCATACAAAAAAATGTAAAAGGCTATTGAACAGAGTTGAAAATTATAGTTTAATTAGTAGATTCTAGCTAAAGATTTTTTAAAAGGATATGCTTCATTTAATTAAAATTATTTATTTACTGTCAAGTGCGCTCACATCAGAGTTGGGCAAAGAATTCAACTCAGAGAGGAAAATGCTTTGTTTGATATTGATACAAGTGTCACAGTTTAATTAGACGAAAATTAATATCAAGATATGGACAATAAAGTGGTAAATATGTATATATAGATATATAAAGGAATTTCCTGAAAGTTGCTAGCCCAGGTAGACTTCCTTGTAGGTCAACGTTAAATATAATATGGAATACATACGTACAGAATGTAAAAAATTTGATATTATTTTTCAAAATATAGGAAGTACACACACGCACAAACAGGAACAATTTTGCTAAAGAAATATAACTCGTAGCATAGAGTGATGTCCACTAGAACAGTATTAATTAAAAAAAATAAATAACATTTTGTCTATGTTATTAAAGAATGGTTGGGTGAATATCGCAATTATTTTCTTATTATTCTTATAATTATTCTTAAGTAGTAATATTTCATAAATACTAAGCTACATCTTTTTATATAGACATATTATTTAATTCTGTTGCTATAATCTATATGTATTGCATATGTTTTATTATTTTGATTATTATGAATATAAATTTATGTCTGATACATATTTTTCCTTACACAAACAAAATATGCTTTTGGGCTAATTTATATAAATAGATCGAATTGATTGGATTTAATTAGTGAACATATGTGTTTTAAGTAGAGTGGGATTAGTTTACAAAAAAATGTATGTTGATTAATTATAAATTACTTGCATCATTTAGTATTGCGTGGAGCAGCAATTGTCTGACCTTTAAGGTTTACAATAAAGGAAACGTAGTAATAGTACCAAAAACACATTTAAAAAACTACATCCATACATTTTAAAGGTATCTAACACATAGAGTTTGGATAACTAACGTATCAAACAAATAATTCTCTGGAATTTGGAACTTGCTCACATATGTGAAATAAAAAAATGGGACAAATTCGATATACATAATATTTAAATTTAATTTGACATTTAACCATATCATTCAGCTTCGTTGCTCGCATGTGAATATGATAACAACTTAGACCAGACATACGTCGAGTCTAAGTTGTCACTTTATTTACCAAAATTGATGATGTTACTTAGACCTGAATTGACGTAGAAACATATGAATTTGCCTGTATTGTTGTAAAACTGGAGCTGAAGCGTCTCTTAAACAATTTACGGAATATGGTCTTTGAAGAAAAACGAGCATTTTTTTAAATTATTGTTTGTGTGTCTGTCTGTCTGTGAATTTATTCGAGTATTACATAAAAATACTGGACCAATTTAAATGAAACTTTTGGTGATGTTATTTAAAATACCCTAATTACTTCAAAATATTTTCTATGAAAGTTTTTTCTGTCTGCCCATTTGTTTTCAAATAAGTTATAAAATCAATTTGAATTAAACTTTAACTGAGACAATGATTAAGATACAAATTAACATTAAAATTCTGTTTCCTAATGTACTTGAAATTCCACAAAAAATTAAAATTTCAGCTATCAGCATTCATGCACTCAGGCTTAAAGTTAATTAATACAAATTATCGAGACTATTGCGGACACAGTCTAAGGTTCAAACTAATGTATACAATACTTTTAAAGGGTACTTATGGTATGCTGACGTAATTAAAGTTAAGACATAAGTTGTTTTTAAGGTAATTTTGAAGGTAAATTTGGGAATAAACTCATATTACTGGGAAAAGTCTCCACCACAAACAATAAATACAAAGGAAAAGCTAGAATATATCGCATTTAAAGTGAAAAACTTCTTGTACACTAAATATCTGGTTTCTACACTAATATTTTTAAATGGACGATGAGATCATGATCTCATCGTCCATTTAAAAATAAATATTAGTGTAGAAACCAGATATTTAGTGTACAAGAAGTTTTCCACTTTAAATGCGATATATTCTAGCTTTTCCTTTGTATTTATTGTAACTCATGAGTTTTTTCATGTAATGAATACATAATAATAAATAGGACTGATGCTCCGTAGGAGGTAGCAATGTTACTCAATCTGTATGATTTCACCTTGCTGCAGCCTAAATGTGCCACTCGAAAACAAATACATATAGACTTAGAATATTAGACGCAATGCTTATTAATTTCTTCTGCTGATTTGTTTTTCATGAGCATTCCATTGTAATCAAAATTACATTAAATTATGTTAGACAAGTACCATATAAACAAAACTTATGTGATTTGATGTTATCATTTTTGAAATAGAGGTGAAAAAAAAATTTGTTTTTTGTTCTTATGGAGAGTTACATTCACAAGTCGCAGGCTTCATATGACTGAATGCAGAACATAAACTAAAATAATTCAGTTGTTTGAAAGGAGAATAAATATCGGAAGAAGAACACACATTTCACATTTATATATTAGATAAAACAACTGAATATAAAGAAATTAGTTTCAGTATAATTAATTGGCCAACTCAAACCTGGATAACAACCATTTGCATTTGAATAATACAAGCTGATGCTATTAGCACAATATAAAATTAACATCTCGAAAGACCGTGAATAAATACTTACACATTTGAGGTGACAGTCTCAGTTTTGTGATGATTATTCTCAGTTTGCGAAATTCCAAAACCAACTTCTCATTGAAAGTGCAGACAACTATTAACACAGCAATGCAAATTGTCAGCCATACAATTAAACCAATCATTTCTTGTGACCATAGTTGCTAAAATGTTGTTTGATTAGTAGCAATATTTTATACATATTCTACATTTTACTTACTTCTAAATATTAATATTTAATTTAATTTTCAATTCTAAGGCAATTAGAAAATTATAGACATCTTTTAAATTAAAACAAATCTGTAATATCAACATTACTTACATCATGCACATACAAGTCCAACACCAGTTGAATACCATTCAGGGACAAAAGGAAAGTTGACACTACAAGCTCAAATACCTGAAAAAGAAACCATTTAGATTAAATTTATATGAAACAAACACATTTAAACATGATATTTATTTCAACTTATGCAAATGTACCTGCAATTTAAACATTTTATTGAGTATGCTGCATAATTCATTTACTGTAATCAATATGCTTGGCAAAATCGATATACACATAGGATTTGTTGAAACATCAAAATGGCTATTCCCATATAATTCATTCCAGTCTTCTACTCTGGGTAATACTAAAAGGTTTGTGTGGTTACGAAATATTTCTTGATTCATACGTCCCAAGTAATTGTTTACCGCTTTTAACATTTGAATAATGATATATGTAAGCAAGCACATTAGCAGCAATTCCAAGCTGTTACTAAATACACCGAAATAAATGATTATGGAGAAAAGACTCAGATTTTCAGGAGGGAAAACGATGAAAGGCAATAAGTGACTTGTAAATATAATGAATATACCCAATAATGTCATAATTTGTAATTTCTTAAAGCATTTCGTTCGAAACAAAATACTGTAATATAAGAAACTGTCTTCAAATCGCCTTAAACAATCAGCAAATAAATTTTTTTGCCAAAATATATCAATTGATAAAACAAATATGAAATTGACAACATTATATATTTGTAAAATCCAATCGATTATATTTTTTTCAGCATACAAAGCGATACGGTGAGACCACACGCCCGTAATAATGATTAAAATTAATGTTAAACTGTAAATCTTCTTGAAAATGATTTTTATTAACATCGCTTGTTCTTCTAATTGATGCGAAATTCGGTTGACACCCAGAATTTATTGTAATGCAACCAGAAAATGAATCGGTTTCTCTAAACTATAACAAGACATTTTTAACTGAATTGACTGTTTCTTCCACTCAATACCAACAGAAAATGAAGACCCTCTTCGATAATGTAACCTATTTAGGTAAATGAAATGACCTACTTTGGCAAAACAATCAAGACAATTTATCTTCCTTTATTAAAATAGTTATCGATTACTGATTTTATCTTGTCTGGAACTATTTTTAGTACCATTCTAGGTCACATGTAAAAGTTTTGACCTTGTGAGTATTATGAATTGGTGAGTATCGTGTGTTCTTTTTGCTTTTATTATAATTAAATTTAAATATCATATTTTAAAGTCCTGAAATTCAATTGCTTCAAATATCAATTGATTATGTATAAAGATTTACCAACTACTTTATTTATTCAATAAAACTGTTGGCATATTTATTTTAGTATTATCGGAGATAATGTTGAAGTAATTATATCATTAGTTACATAACTAATTACACTAATTGTTGAGCGCAATATGTATATATGGATCAACTCCACCCCATTTAATTATACGCACACTAAAAGATTTAACACAGCATTACATTTTATGTTGAAATATTGGGTGGATATTTCGGTATTTGGTATTTTATATTCAAAATGATGTACTGATAAATGTTTAAATTGGTATTGAACTTGTGAAGAAATAAGAGGATATTAGGATATGTGCATAAAGTGAAATAAAAAGGAGAGAGTGCGAGAAGGTTTAGGCAATGAATTAACAATATGGTAGCAGAAACGTATATCTTGAAACCCATCATTCTTACATGCTCTCTTTGAGTCTTATATGTTGAAAAGCATTTCCGATATAAAGTGTAGGTTTTGCAGAGTTTTTAAAAGTTTGGGGAATATGAAGGGAGAAATTTTTAAGTATTTACAAAAGAGTGTTACATCAATCACTCGAGGGCATAATTTGCTTATAGAGGTGTGAATTAGCCACGTACAATTTATAAAGATTTTTACTTTTAAATTAGTGAACATAAAGAAAGCGTATATAATACCCTTACCAAAAACATTGTCGCCTGCACATCCTAAAGATTTTTGACCCATTATCATACTACCACTTCTATTGAAAGTCTTTGAATTTATAGTTCATGCCCAACTTGTATGATATCTTAACATTTGAAACTATCTAAATCCACTTCAATCTGGTTTGAAAACTGGTCATAGTACTGTAAGACTTGATGAAAATTACAGATGATATACATTAAGCCAAGAATAACACTCAACTCACAATACTTGTACTCTTTAACTTCAGCAGTGCTTCCAATTCCGTTGACTTTGATATTTTGCTAACTTATCTGAAATCTTTGGATATATCTCAACACTCATTAGAATGGTTTAGCTAATATCTATATGGACGTCAGCAATCTGTGAAATCTTCAGGTGCATTCTTTGAATGGACAGATTTATCAGCTGGAGTGCCTCAAGGAGGGGGTTTTCTCCTCTTCTCTTTTCATTATTCATTGATGGGATTGTTGGGAATACATATATAGTAATTATCATTTTAATGCTGATGATTTACAAATGTGATGTAAGCTCCATAGCAACCATTATCAATATCCTCAATGAAGACCTCGCTTCAATCTGTCAGTTGGTTCATAAAATGAGCCTGTTAGTAAATTCAGGTAAGTCTCAAGCTATCATAATTGGTAGCCAGACACTGTTTTCCAAAATTAGGCTATAAGATCTACCGTATCTAACATTAAATGACACATCAACTGTTAAAGACTTGGGTCTACTGATCGATCAAAATCTTAGCTGGCAGTCTTAAATAAATGATGTTATTTGTCATATCTTCACTCCCCCAAGCATTTTCAAAATTTTCTATATGTTCAAACCAAAGCTCACCTCTGTCAAACACTCTGCCACTGCTTGACTACTGAGATGTATGCTATCTAGACCTTGCTGAGTATCGCCTTACAAAATTAGAATGCCTACAAAATTTGTGAATCCGCCTTGTTTTTGCTTGCAAAAAATCTCAATTCAGAGATACGTTGATCATTCAGAGATACACGATGATTCAATAATTCAGAGCGTAACTTAAATGAAGGGAATTCAATAATCGGTGCAACCTTCTCATTCTTACATTTCTCTATAATATTTTGAATAATGCTACTCATCCAACTTATCTAAGAAGCAGATTCCGTTACTATACACATGGTATAGGGTATGCTCTGAAAACCAGCTCAGTCTCCTTTTTCCCAAATATGCAACCACCTTTTATGAAAAGTCCTTCATTGTCCAAGCTATAATAAGACTTTGGAATCAACTAGATAGAGATACTAGGAACTTGCCCTCCTTAAATGTATTGAAAGATGGTCTTCCTCTCAGAGGGATTCCTCTGTCCCACCACTCCTAATTCCATTTTCTTCCCCATTTTCCTTGTTTCCAACCATGTCAAGATTTATAATTAACCATTTTTTGTTGTTTTGTATTATTTTTTGTTGTTTTGAATTATTCATAGTTATAGCATAGTTTTCCTTATTTATGTGCTATGACATTTGTTGTTATTTATTATGCCGTAAGTTTCTTTTTATTTATTAATGTGTTTTACAGTCATCCACATCACAAAATGTTTACATTTAATCAATATGGTTGACTGGGTGAGATTGCTCTTGTAACAATAAGCCCGCCAAATGATGTATATATGTACGAAATTTACCGATATTAAACAAAGTTTCATGAAGACACCGGCCGTATATTCAAATGCAATTTTCTTTTGCCAGTACTTCTACATGTGTTTATATCAATTCATATTTAATATAAAAATCCCATTTTTATCAAACTTAGTACCATTTCGCATACTTTTGCTACTTCTGCACACTTTCCAGGAAATTATTATCGTTAATAACATTTACACATCCGACATGACGAGCCAAACTGTATGCTGGCATGGAGCTTATAAAAAATTGTAACAAAACTATATGAATATATTGATAGTGTGAATGAGATTAGCTTTAAACTATTTGCCCTCGATATTTTGTGTTTAAATAAAGTGTTACCGATGTGTAAGTTAGTAAATTAGTGATGTGTTAGTGTTATAAGATGTGGGGATATTCAGTTGAGAGTTATAACTGAAGATTAAAAAAATAAAGGTTTTTGCCACATTGTTTAATATTCTCTTAAAAGGTAACGTCTTTCAATAAAACATATATTCTGGTCTTACAAACCGAAAAAGGCATTAAAAGGATGAGCAATTTTTAAACACTTTTAACTATCACTTTTCAATATAAAATTTCACCAACACTGAAAAACTTTAAGCAAATTCTCAATATATATATTTTCACAGTTAAATGTGGAGTACAATTTTATAGAAGTAATTTGCTTTACAGATGCCAGCAATACTGGTTCATCTGTTTTTTCTTACAAAATTTTTGTAATTCATGACATTTATCTTTTATTTAAGACATTCTGTTCACCCGTACCTGTTGACTTATGTCAGGTGACATCTCGTTTATTATTGACAATGGCTCCATTTGTACGATATCTGTCCACTGTCCACGTTCACACTTCGATCCTTGAAATCGCATAATAGTAATTTTTATCAAATATTTAAATAGAAGCAGGTGTAATCGCTTATATTGAAGTTGATATAAATAGCCTGAATTTTAAAAAAAGTAAATACAATAAACGGAAAGCAATTCTAAAGATATTATCATTGCTCATTTAAGTCACTTCTCACAGATTTGTCTCACAGAGTGACTGTAATCATATTTTGGAATGTAATTTTATGGAGTGGCGGTGAATATGTATGACATTGTTTCTAATACACTAATACAAAAACTTAGATAAATGCAAAACTTAGTTTTCTTATGCTCTATTTGAAGGTGGGAAAGACAAAATGGCTGAATTTTACTGATAGGTTTTATGGCTGATATGTAATGCAACTGCTGAAAAAGAAAATTAAATTTTTATTATATTAATATACATGAAATTATCATATAAAATACATCAATTACGTCATACTATATACAATACACATCAGTCATCGTGTAATTTTACAGGTAATAAGAAAAATAATTTCTAACAATAATGATCAGGGCTATTTCCATCTTGAATAACCAAGCTTTAGCAACCGCATGTTCCAGCGCATTCAATAGAAAATATGATTTAATGTGTATATCTCATATATTCGTAGTTATGAATAACTATTTCTTTACTAATTGACAATTAATGAATGAACTGATAATTTTTTTAGGTTCGGAGCTTATATACATATAAAAAAGAATTTGATTTTAACATACAGAAAATGCGCCATAGATAGGCATGTAGTTAATAGTTAGTTGTATAATACCTTCTTGTATTGTATATGTTTCACGGATTATGTACATATTCAAAAATTAAATAATAAAAATCACGTTTGACAGTTTTCTGAAAATCTAAACTTAAAGGAACGGTATAGACATTCATTTTTGTAACGGACTAAAATTGTAACATGGTTCTATTAAATGAAAGCCTTGTGAAAATAATATATATAAATAAATAATTGAAAACATGATCATATTTTTTTAAAACCAAACCCTATAAGGGGAAAATAAAATCTTAAAATTTGTAATGGAAATGGAAATTTTCTAATAGTAATCTATAAATAGATAATAAAACACTTGTTTACAATTTTCTTAAAATCAACAATTCTGGAGACGAAATAGGGGTTTAAAATGTGCAAACATGGTAAATGGGCTCTATTAAGTAGAGACTTCTTAAGGATACTCTAAAAATAAATACATAATAAGCTCAGGAAAGTAAAATCTAGCTAAAAGTCCAACTAATAATCCAAATTCAAAATGTAAATCAAAAAGCTCAATATCGAAAATCAAATGAAGTTAATAAATAATAAAAACAAAAATCAAACAAAAAAACAAATTAAATACAAAACAAAAGTGTATACTTAAAAACAAGTTTTTAAACAGACCTTGATGTGGAAAACGGTAGTGTGATTTTAATTATGCATAGCACCATTTAGTACCGATACTAAAAAAAAATTAGTTATCAATTTCAAATATTTGGTTTAAGATATCGAATAAGAAATTTAGTAAAGGAAGTATTTTAAAAACTGTAAAGCAATCTAATTGAAAACACATTTTTGTTAAAAGTATTAGTAGTTTAAATATAGATGTTTACCACATACAATGAAAATTGTATTAAATTTGTTGTTTTTACAGCGCACACTTGTATAAGGGCAAAAAACATTTGTTACATCAACTGACATTGTTAGATCAATCATGTATACAGAGCCAGCATAATTCAAAATATGTAACAACTCTAAACTCTGTAACAACTCTAAACCTTCATGACATTCAACCAGGTTATTTCTAATGATTACATATTTTTTAAATTTTTTTTTTAAAAGTGATTGTTTTATAAATAGAAAATAATAACGCCACCAGAGCATTGTAACATCAACTGTGTAAATCACTTCAAGTTAATTATATAACAAGTAACAGTAAACATGCCTAGACTGACACATTGTTGACAAAATGGCGTCGTTTAATGTAAACAATATTGTTCTAGGATAAATAATAAAAAAATTATATCTAAATTGTACCTTCTAAAACATTAGCAAGAATTCTAAAAATTAGGCGTAAACAAATATTGAAATTCACGGAACAAATCTATGTTGATGATATTTATCCCTCCGTTTTGATTCACCTTTGATAAATTAAATATCACTTCACTTCTGAAACTGATTTTGATCTCTCCCCTTTCCACAGTTCATCTAACAAAGCTGAATACAAGAACGAAATTAAGCACACGATCTGAAGCAAACAAACTCCCGAATATTGCTCCAGTATAGAGTACTGTCCCAAGCTGTTACTCCTTTTCGCAACGTAATTGTCTTTCTATTGTATCAAGTGTCAATATGCCAGAGACTGAAATATGTGAATGGATCACAACCAAGACATTTAGATCATATACGATTTCACTTCTGAAACTGATTTTGATCTTTCTCCTTTCCACAGTTCATCTAACAAATCTGAATGCAGTACAGATACTGCTCTAAGCTGTTGCTCCTTTTTACCACATCGTAATTGTCTCTATTGTATCAAGTATCAACCTGCCAGAGACCAAAATATGTGAACAGATCACAACCAAACACATGTAGGTTAAGAAATGTTAACTACTTGGATTTTCGTAATTATTTAAAATTGCATGCAATAGGGTATTAAAACTTTTTTTGTGTCATATAGCATAATTTCAATGTACAAAGTGATGAGGAGTGGAAAAACTGTTGACAAATTTTGTGAATTGATTGAGTTGTATAGATTTAATTAAGTTTAGACAAGGTCGGTAATAGTGAATTGTGATGTTATTTATAGTGAAACATGTGAAGTTATTTATTGTATTCTACGAGACTGAATCAGTCTGGAAGATATTTCTACTCTGTTCAAACCATTTAATTTCAAAATCAACAACAGGATTATTTTTGAAGCGACTTTTAATATTTTTTTTATACAAATTTTTAATTCACCAACGTTTTGATGATGTTTTACAAAAACCTGCAAATTTAGAAGTAGTCACCAGATCCAATTTTCGTACTAGCACAAACACACGTTATGAGAAATTATTGTTACGAAAGTATTTTTTTTCATTCTATTAAGGGATATATAATATAGTAACTGTACATATAACTCCAAAAATATTGAAAAGAAATCACAGATATCGGTGATGTGATGATTTCTTGATAGTTTCTGTGGAGTATACATTAAACATTAAATGCGTAAATTCGACTGCACTTTGGGATTTTTTGTTTACTTTGTCTAGTTCTAGGCAAAGCAAACAAACCTGGTTTAGGAATAGATTCATGTTTAGTGAAGAAAAGGAGAAAGTACCATAAAGAAAACTACCTGCTGCAGACAGATTTGGGGAGAGTAAAATTTTTCAACAAACGGAATTTCTTATTTTGGATAAGGAGATTGAAGGATTTCCCAATTTTTTGATAAGAACATTAAATGACATTGTACAAAGTGGTAAAACTTTGAACAGTGATGTTTCTCCTAAATTTACATCATTTGTTTATAGCTTTTGCTTTCTAACTTCGGGTTCAGTGTTCAAAATTGAATTCTGCTAGAACATTCACTGTTACAGTTACGATTTCAAATATAAAAAACACTCACATTTTTAGAGAAACTCCCTTCAAATATACTCAGGATCACCCTATAGATATCAGACATGTTCTTCCTTACAGCTGTGAATGTCCTCCATACAGGTGATTCTGTGCATGTATGACAATTTTCAACCATTTCTGAAGACATCACTGTCAATTTGGTCATTCCAATGATAAACCATTTAAAACATTTTACAGAAACACATTTCAAATATACTCAACTTATATAGGAAAATGTACACATATATCTGTATATTCCTTTATTTAAGCTAATCTGTTTTCACCAAGTCAAATACTGCTAGAGGATTGGACTTGGACAAAGACTTTATTTTAATGAAAAATTAGTTTCGTGTCTCTCATAGTTTAGAAAATATTATTATAAAAATTGAAGTAGAGATTGATCGAGAAACGAGGAGAAATCTTCCCAAAATTTCTGCATATTTTTTCACCAATCAAAAAATAAGATCTTTATATAAAGCAACTGCCTGCAAAATTTAATGACATTAGTCTAAAACTGCAGAACTTTTAAGTCTGTGATGGACAGATGGACACGATGAAATTATGAGATTACCTTACTGTGAAACCCTGTAGACTATCATAGAGGTCATATACAGATTTCAAAATAAAGTCTTTGTCCAAGTCCAATCCTCTAGCAGTATTTGACTTGGTGAAAACAGATTAGCATAAATAAAGGGATATACAGATATATGTGTACATTTTTCTGAAAATATACTTTATGTTATTGTTCTCACTTTCGAATTCTTTCCACCTTTCTTACTGATTTTCTCTTTGGACCCTTTGGATTTTTAATTAGCTAGACTCTTCTTAAAATCTATTTTTAGACTTGTCCTGAATTACTTCTCGACTATTATTTTTAACTCTTCGCTGTGTCTTGCCACAAAACCAATGGGCAACCTTCTTCTAAATTTCAAAACAGTTTTAATACGCTTATATTAACTTCATCTGTATGTATGTATAAATATAATGTAATATTTCAATTAAATTTCCACCCAATTCCCGATATCAGAATTATTTAAAATTGCACGCATATCAAGAACCGATAACAACACAATAATTTAAAAAAAATAAAATTATGGAAAAAATGCCTAAAAAATTTTTTTTTAGTCATGAGATAATAATTTTAAGTGTAAAGATTTTATATTAAGACATAGAAAAAAATTTTGATAAAATTTTGATTTTGATATATATATATATATATATATATATATATACATATATATATTTCGATGCTTTATACGAAGGTATTATAAAAACAATTAAAAACTATAGGTCTATTTGCGACAAATTTTCTGCGGGTTAAAATCAAATTCTTTTTTATGCATAGCTGAAGTGATAACCAAATAATAACCAGTTTATTCATTATTTGTCAACTAATAAAACAGTAGTTACTCACGGATATATGAGAGGTATGTAACAATTCCACTGAACAAATATCGTCAAGTGTACTAGTAGTGTATTTCTTATATCTGTATTGGTGTTACAATGGTTTGCAATATTTAATGTAGGTGATAGCAAAATTACATTAGTGACTCCTGTAAATTACTTAATATAATGGTACAATTAGTTTTTAATGCAACTATAAAATTTTCTGTAACAAAATTATTGTAATTTCAGGTTGTATAGTACAGAATGTGTTCCAACTTTTCATTTAGAAAATATTCAATTTTATAATAAATATTCTAATTTTGTTTAGATAAACCTATTTTAAATTAACAAGAAGGTGGCTATATACAAAATATGCAACGTGTCTTTGTATATAAGGAGTTACAAATCTAAAAACAACTAAAGAAACAGGAAAGCCATCTCCAAATTACTTAAAAAAATCATAGGGCCCACATAGTGTCCAATGTAACAGTTATAACATTTAGCAGCACATTATATTATGATCGCTTGATTGATTAAAAAAAGATCAACTCACAAGATAAAATACATGATTGCCATAATTTTTCAATCATAATGGTTCGAGTTAGAAAGAGTATGATGTTCTTCTCATATATGTTCTTCCTTCTCTTTCATCATCTCATGTTTCACATTCGTTAACTATGTAATTACAATATAGGTACGGTACCAAAATAATTCTCGGAATTTGGTTCTAATAATTGTTTTGAATGCGAAATGCAAGCAAAACAAAATATTATATATTGTATATATATTACTAATTTCTTCAAACCACCAATTTTATTAGCATACTTGTATACGTAGGAATTAAATACAAGAAAATTGAATGAATTTTTGGGTATTTCAGAGAAGCATGATCATCAATAAATACAGAATATTCCCATATATAATATAATATCTATTACAAAAGCTTAGCGAGTAACAATTTATTTTAATATATATTTTTACTGTTTAGATCTCACAGCAATAAACTAAATGGTCAATATGATTCAAATATAAACATTTCTATAAATATTAATATAAGGAACATATTATTAAGTTATGAAATAATTTCCATTTTGAAATACGAAGTGCTCTATCAACATACACTTACAAATGAGGTATCACAAAGTTGTAACCTCAATAGTTCAATCTGGGCTCACATTCTTTCCAGTCCTTTTAAATGTGGCTTTAGTAAAAATAAATTTACCTTGAGTGTTCCAAGGATGAATACATTTTTTCATAACCATGTAGATTGTTATTCCATATATATGCTGTGAACTATTCATCTTATGTTTATGCTAATGCTCGTTATTGGCTTCAAAATAGCAGACGATAAAATCCAAAATCGCATGACTTCCCTCAAGAAAAATTGTATGGAGTGGTAATAAATTTTCACGTGTTCATTATAATTATTAAATGGGAAGCCTTAATGAAAATATCTCTGGAAGCCATAATAATCATGTTAAAAAAAAGTCAATCTCGTAATATGTTAGAGCCAAATCTGATTTTTATAATAATGTAAACTATTTGTCATAAAGATAATTTATCAATTTCCTCAACATTTGTGGAAAATGAATTGAAATGACCTTACATGCAACATAACTAAAAGGGATTTATTTACACTTTGTAATAGTAATCAATTTATATCTGCGTCTAGAAGTCTGTCGCCAGGTGCTAATACCCACTAGGTGGCAAGGTTATTTGATAATTATTCAACTTGTTTATGGACAACGTGTAACTTATTGGGTGTGTGGGGTGGAGGTTAGCGTTTAGTGTATTGCTTCACATACATTACAAAATAGGACTGTTTTAATTACGTTTAGTGTGTTTGATTATCTAAATTTTACATTATGTTTGGACTTTTATATCTGTTTAAATTCTTTCATAAAACTGGCATGTGCAATTCATCAATCACTTCTAAATAACTCTTAACTACATTTATTCCGATAATTTCTTTTTGGCAGTAGAGCTATTGAAATAATTTAATAAAAAAAATTAAGAAACCGAGTAAGCAGTAAACATAATGTGGGGTAAAAGAGGAAATGAAACTAAAATTAAATAATATGGCTAAAAGAATTATTCGCATATATTTTTAATGAAGTTCACCACACCGTGAACAGAAATTAAGATCGTAAAAAAATTTATTAAGAAACTTAGCAAAACCTGAAATGATGAAATTCAATAACTAATTTTTCCGCTGAAAGTAATAATAACTATCTATATTTTTAGGATAAAATTCAGAATATTATCAATAATGGTCAGTCCGGGAAATTAATAATGGTTTTCATTCTGATTCGTAATTAACTGACCTAAATTATGGTTGACAATTATCTACAAAAACATCATGGTAGGTTTGAATATAATGTGTATTTAATGTGACATTATATTAATTTAATGGAAATTTGTAGACTGTAATTCATTATAACATCCATATACTTTTTGAGAGAAGATTTCAAACATGGGCAAAAATCATTAGTCTTTGTGTTTTAAATTACAACTTTCAGTTGAATGTGTCTATTTTTTATAACACAAACTGTTCCTTGCACGATGATAAAATTTTATTTATACACAAAATATTGAGAGCAGATCTCATTTATTCTATCAATATACTCGTCCAGATTTGTTACAATTTTTTATAAGTTCCAAATACCAGCTCTTACATTAATCAAACAGTAGACCAAGCAGCAGCATTTTGGTTAACGTGGTTCATTAACATAGTTCATCATCATCGCAAAATACTAATCTAGAAGTAAACAATTTCCAGTTACTCATAAATTGTACATAGCTGATTCACCTCAGCTAGTTCACAATGGTTTGATGGTTCCAATTTCGCTAAGGTGAAATATGGTACATATATCTGTTAATTGAGCAATATCTCACTTGAAGATCTCATTCATTCTATCAATATACTCGTCTAGATTTGTTACAATTTTTTATAAGTTCCAAATACCAGCGTACAGTTTGCCTCAACATGTTCGATATGTGGATATTATTATGATAATAATTGTGGGCAAAGCATGGGGAAGTTGCAAAAGTGTGTGAAATGGTATTAAGTTTAAGAAAAATGAATATTCTGCATTACATATGAATCAATGTATAGTGAAGAAGTATTTATTGGTAAAAGAAAGTTGCATTTGAACTTGTACGCCCTGATACTTTAGTGTTTCCAGGAAACACTTTTTCTTTGTGATAATATTTTGTAATAATACGAACCACTTAGTATTACCCAGAGTGGCAGACTGGAATGAATTATATGGGAATAGCCATTTTGATGTTTCAAACAATCCTATGTGCATATCGATTTTGCCAAACATATTGATCATAGTAAATGAAATATGTAGTATACTGAATAAAATGTTTAAATTGCAGGTACAATGGATTAAGTTGAAATAAATAGGATAATTTAAGAATGTATTTTCTTATTAATCTAATCAAAATGATTTCTATTTCAGGTATTTTATCTTATAGTGTCAACTTTTCTTTTGTCCATTAACGGTATTCAACTGGCGTATATGCTTGATGTAAGTACTAGTGATCTTAGAGATATTATTGTAATTTTGAAAGTGTCTGTAAAATGAATTAATTTCAACTTCCTACTTTCTATGCAACTGTATATTTAATTAAGCATTAACATTTAAAAGCTAATAAAAATTAGAATGTGTACAAAATATTGCTACTAATCAAACAATATTTTAGCAACTATGGTCACAAAAAATAATTGCCTTAATTGTGTGGCTGACAATTTGCGTTGCTGTCTTAATGGTTGTTTGCACCTTCAATGAAATGTTGGTTCTGGAATTTCGCAAACTGAGAGTAAACATCACAAAACTGAGACTTTCGCCTCAAATGTGTAAATATTTATTCATAGACTTTCAAGACATTAATTTTGTATTGTGCTAATGCATCATATTGTTTAAATGTACATAGTGTTATCCAGGTTTGAGATGGCCAATTAATCAGAGCGAACTAATTTCTTAACATTCAGTTGTTTTATCTAACATACAAATGACAAATATGTGTTCTTCTTCTGAAATTCATTCTCCTTTCAAACAACCAAATTATTTTAGCTTATGTTTTGTAGAGAATTTCTGTTTCAATTTCCAATATCAGTCAATCATGTGATTGTGACTAAGAACACAAGACAAAATTTCATTTCTTCTCTTCTCCAAAAATGACAACATCAAATTACCTAAGTTTTATTTACATGGTAAGGGTCAAACATAATTTGATATAATTTGAAATATAATAAACAATTCAATAAAAACAAATCAGCACATCTAATATACTAAGTCTACAAGTATTTACTTCCGAGCGGCACATTTAGGCTGCGGCTCTATGGAATTAAAGAAAGTGTGTAACATTACTATTTGCTTATGGGGCATCAGTTCCATTTATTGTTACGTATTCATTAAATGAATAAACTGTCATGATCTTATTATCAATTTAAAAATCAAAGAAAAAAACTAGATATTTCGTGTATGTCCAACTATCACTGGAAAAAAAGAAGAGAAAAATGTTTCGCCTTAAATACAAGGTATTCTAGCTTCTTCCTGTGGCTTCGTTTAAATTTATTGATTATGTTTGTGGATGATGTTTTCCCCAGTAATATTGCTTTCATCCTCAAATTTACCCGCATAATAAAAATAACTTACATCTTAGCTTTAATGATGCCTGCATCTCAAAAATATTCTTCCCTGGGATAAAAGTATTTTATAACTTTAGCCTGAAATTTAGGCTGGTTGTCCTTAACGGTCTCGACAATTTATATTTATCAGTTCTAAGCCCTCGTGCATAAAGTCTCAAGTGCCTTAGGAAACAATATTAAAATATTCATTTTTAGTTTAATCATGGTCTCAGTTAAAGTTTAATTCAAATTGGTTTAGTTGTTTTTGTTAAATAAGTAGACAGACAGACAAAACCTTTCTTACAAAATATTTTAAAGGAATAAGTGTTTTTTAAATTTCAGGGAATAATTTTTCTGACAAAAGTTCAATTGAAATAGTTTCAGTAGTATTTTTTTTATATTCGAATAAATTGACAGACAGATAGAAACACAGATATTAATTTTAAGAAATGCTTTTTTGTTGAAAAATCAAATTCATAAATTGTTTAAAAGATGCCTTTGTTCCAGTTTTATAACAGTACAGACAGATTCATACATTTGTATGTCAATTCGTCAGCTGCTAACGTGTAAGTCACATCATAAATTGATTGTAAATAAAATTACAATTTAGACGAGATGTACGCGCAAACAATGAATCTAAATGGTTGAGGCTTTTATCATCTTTTTCAATTTCATATATGTGAGCAGGTTCGATAAAACAACCCTAGAGGAATATTTGTTCAATTATTTGATACACAAGTCATCTAAACTCTGTGTGCCAGTGGTCTTTTAAATGTATAGAAATAGCCTTTTAAATTTGTTTTTGACATTATTATTTTCTTTCTTCTTAATTTTAATTGACAGACAACTGCTGTTCCACATGATATTACATAAAGGAAGATGGAACTAATTTATAATTGACCCATAAACATTTTAGTAAGCTAATGCTAATCTACTGAAAATATCTTTGCCCGCTAATAAAAGCCAAATGAATCTATCTGTTTATATAAATAATCCCAAAAATTTATTTTGTTTGGTTAAAGGAATATTATGTATAAGACATAAATTTCAATTTTTAATCAAAATAATAAAATAGTCAAATTTAATAACAAATTGAAATAAAATGTCTGTTTCAAAAAATGTAGTTTGATATGTATAAAATAAAACTACAATGTAATAAGTCGCATAAGAAAATAGTTGCGACATTCTTCTAACCGCTCGTCAATAACATTGATAGCTATAATGTTATTTATTTATGAACCTTTTTTATTACTGCTGTCCTGGTGGAGATTGTTCTATGCTAGGAGATATGTTTGTTTATTTATCCGGTAAAATTGTTCAAGTAATTGCAGCCACTTCCTATATGTCGGAAAGTAATATCAACTTTTTATGTTCTGTGCCAGAGTATTACATATTATATTTAACTTTAACCAAAAACCCTGGCTATTGCATGTTTAAGAAATTTTTTATGCACACCTGTATATTATGTCATTGCCAGGGTGTGTTAGATTGATTGCAAGGCATACACCCTTTGATGGTATGGCGTACTGTAGGGATCCGGATTCAATTACCGACTCCTCGTCAAGTGGGGCTGGACTAGTGATGTGGTTGGCTATATATATATATATAAATATATATATTTATTTATTATCCACATCCCGATATGACATTAATGTTTGTCTACTTAAAACATGATACCAGTATTAAAATCAAGGAGAGTTCCTTCCTCTCCGAGTTAAGTTCTTTGCCCAACTCTTGCATGAGCACACTCAACATTAAATAAATAATATTAATTAAATATGGTATATTTTCTTACGAAGACCTTTAGCCAGAATCTTTTAATAGTATGTGAGCAAAATCCTTGCTACATTTAACAAATTTTGATTTGTTAAACAATTAAATAAATTAATATTAAAAAAATTAGATAGATCTTTCTAAAAATATAATATTGATGAGAAACAAATAAGTTAAGTAAATCAACATTTTTACTTAATAACGAGTAAATTAGTAAATAGCTTTCGCCATTGCATTAGTATAATCACTGATCATTTTGCTTTAAGCGTTGTAGGATTTATAAAAGTGAAATCATTACAAGTAACAAATATTATTTGAAGTTTTTTTAAAAATCAATCAAGAATTGGGCCTTTAATCTGCTAGCATAAACCGTCATCAAGATTTTTCGAATGTCAACTTTTGAAAGTCAATCGAATTTCAAATGTCAACCTATCAACTCTATATGTTATTTAAGTGTAGCCAGCTTTGTTAATATTGCTGCCCTACCAAGGGTAAGCTGTATAAAAATAAAGGTTTTAGTGAAAATTGATCATGCTTATATGTATATATATTTACATGTTCACACATCTTGTATATTTATATATTAATATGGATGTTTTTAATTGCACAATTGAACTATAATTTTCAACTCTGTACAAATCAATATCTTACTTCATTTTTTGGTACGAGTATCATTATTATTTTAAAATTTTTTTTTATTTCATCATTAACATATACATCATTATTTGTCTATTATTTAAGGTCCTTCAATCGATAACGAGTTGGAAAAGCTTGAAGAAATCGTACATCGAAGTAACAGCGGAACTTTCACAGTGTGTCAGCTCTTCGATCTTCAAATATCATTGCTGCCTAGTTTTTTCAATCTTGTTATTACATATATTATTGTAATTGTTCAGTTAATAGGCTTGTGTTCAAGTAAATAAGTGGAATTAGTTGTGTAATTGTTAATAATATTGTAAATTAATATTACAGTAAATTCATTTCATTTCGTTATGTATTATGTGTTTAATTTTTTGTTATAAATAATTATTATTGAATATATATGGCGTTAATTTTGTAGAAATTCATTATTCACATTTAAATGAAACTATGTGACGTAGTACTATTTCTACTTTCTTTAAGTTCTTTACCACGACCTAGGTTTCGTTGTATTACAACATCTTCAGGTGGGATATTAGCAAAGAAAATTTCTTTGTTAATAAGAAAAAAGTCTTTGTATAGTAATATGCATTAAAAATAAAAATCCGAAAAATTTAATACTTTAATTGAAGCAAATAAAAGTGGCAAAATCATAGCCACGTCAAATGCATGAATATATTTACAGCTATGTATTAAGAAAGAATGTGAATGTCTCTAGAGAAATATCTCAGTATATATTTATAAAGATATTAAAGGGAAGAATAAGACTTACTGAATAATTTTTTATTCCAATAGTAGCATTACTTCTAGAGTGGTTTAACATTTATTTCTCTAAAATAAATATATTCATTAGCTTACAGCCTGTAATTTTTTCAAATCTAAAAACATTTTTTAGGAGGAATTTTTAAAAGTAATTTCTAATTAATTAAAGTAATGAAAATAAATTTATAAATTTTATAGTAAATTTAAATATGTATTTTTAATGTAATAAAAAACTTCCATCAAGTTACAAAAAACATTTTCAGATCCAATCATTTAATTGTATATATTACATTTATAAAGTCTTATCTATATAACTACCAATTTTGTTGCGAATATTTTAAAACATAAATGGTATATGAAATGTTGCATTTTATTCAATCAAAGTTCTGACCTGTATTATCTTTTTAGTGGTAGATTATACTGTGACCATAAAAGCTGTTATGAAAATTCAATAATTTTTCATACAATATGAAATATTCAATTCCAAAGCCCAGCTGGAAAATAAGTTTCTATGCGTATAGCTGATACTACAAAAAGGTCCATTGTACCTTGTTGCATGCTGTTACGCAGCATGGAGACAAATTATTAAGTAATCTCTTTTATTGCAATACAACATTCTTTGCAAGTCTCAATGATACACATCTGTACTATTCGTTGCATCAAGTCATTCAAAGTTAGTATATATCATTGGAATAGATTCATTCAGATTGATGCAGAAGCTGACGATGAGTGTCTTCACTGTTTTGTTGGCATATCTGGATTCAAACATTACAACAAATGCATTCACAACCATAAAGGAGTTTCCTTTTTTCTGAATGAAAAGCTGGTCACTTTGGTAATTTCATGCATACTAATACTGGTCTACAGCATGTGAAGTGATACATAGGAGGGTTTCCCGCGCTAAACAATCAGTCTCGTACGCTAGAAGCAAAATGCACTTGAGCTAACATATATTGTGCTTACCGTTAATATCATATTTATAGCTGATTAGCTAGTATAGTGTATAGGTCATTATCATAGTATATAGCTCATTAGCTAGTCACATTTGACTTGGCGCTTATATGATAACTTCCTAATAATTTCATATGAAACTATGATATTTGATAAATTAATCATTATCAGTTGATTTGAATAATCAGTTTAAGGATGGGCACAATGAATACATATCAAAAAGATCAAGAAACAGATATCTTTATAAAATATTACATTGATAGGAAAAAACATTTCTTTAAAAATGATTTTAGTTAATATTGCTAAATATTAATCAAATAATCAATATCATTTAGCTAACTTACCGTGTTACACTGCTTTTTAGCAGGTTGACCATTTCAGCAATTTTACTTTTCATTTTGTGTGATAAAATGTATGTTATGAAATATGAATTGTCCGCATCACAGAGAAATGTTAAATATGTAAATTATCAATTTCTCCGTTTTATTTTAGTAGAGTAACATAATTATAATACCGAATTCTGCTTTCTGTAAAGCATATAAATATTGCCTTCTGTACAGAGACTGCATTGCACAGATAATGTAAAATTATCGATAACATGGAATCAGCTGTGGCAATTAAAGTAAGCATTATTAAACAGGCTAATCAAAACAGGGCTACTGAAATCCATCAGCTATGTATAGAAAAAATTATTAAACTTCTATTCATATTTATTTAAAAAAGAACAGTTGCTTCACTGACCGTTTAATAATCAATTTTGTTACAGAAGTAACTCTGACCATGCAAGGAGAATAAAACAAGCCACATTGACCATTTTTTACTAAAATTCAACAGGTCAAAATTGTCCAAGAAGAAATCTCACAACACAAAGTTCTTTTTAAGGTTTCAGAACAAATAATAATCACTGGGAGCCAGGTCAGGATTGTAGGGCGGGTGTTCCAAAATATTGAAGCACCACCTTGTGCAGGCCGCCAGCGCAACGCGGCTCATCGGAACAGGCCTCGCGGAACAGGCGCATTGTCGTCCAAAAGCAGGACACCTTTGGTCAATTTTCCCCTTCTTTTTTCTTTGATTGCTTCTTTCGACCTAACTAGAATTGACACATAGTGTTCCCTGGTTATGGAAATGCCTTTATCTTTATAATCCGTCAACAGTGTCCCTTCTAAATCCCAAAAAACTGTCGCCATGAATTTTCCAGCCGACTGTGACTCCTTAAACTTCTTGGGTGGTGATGTGCCTTTTTTGTGCAACTGCATTGAGTCTTGTTTGGACTCAGGTTCATAATGATGAACCCACGTTTCGTCTCCAGTAACAATTCGACTCAATAGTCCATCCTTGTTTTCACTACAAAGGTCCAAAAATGCACGAGAACACTCCACGCGGGGTTGTTTTTGAGGCAGTGTGAGCATTCTCGGCACCCATCTTGCACTGACCTCTGTCATGTCAAAATGATCATGGAGAATTTTAAAAATTGTTGTATCCGATACATCAACCATCTCTGCAAGCTGTTTGTTCTTTAGTCTGGCATCTTCCAATACTAATTTTTCAACTTTTTCAATAATTTCCGGAGTAGTTATTTTGATTGGCCGACCAGGGCGTGGGTCGTCTTCAAGTGAGTCTCTACCCTTTTTAAAGAGACTATGCCACTTTTAAACCATGGTTTTACCCGGACAAGAGTCCCCGTAAACGGATGCCATCTCTTTCAGTATGGTTTGAACTGACTTTCTTTGCTTGGCAAGGAACATTATAACGGCGCAGCACTCGATTTTTTCCATAGTTCAGACTTTCTTATATAGTTCAAAGACTAATTATCCAATTGTGATAAAATTTGGTATTTATACTAATAATGAGTTATTTAACTAGCTATTATTTTGTTGATCACCTTTACTAATGGCCTTCCCTTTCCATTCCGCGAACTTAAAAACGCCCCCTCGTAGTTCTTATCAAATATAATTTATTAAAATGCTGTTAACAGACCCAAAATTGTTAAATAAATTTTACTCAATAATTTATACTTAAGAAAATTGTGCTTAATAAATAAATGTGTATATGTGCATTGTTATACTAAGAACCAGAGAGAGATGGTTCAAAATTGAAGAGGGGAAGTGCTGTAATTTGTTCGTAATGCTTTTGGAAATATTTTGTGAATTGTGAGACGGACAACTTTCTTGTTGCAATTCTGCCAAAAAGTAACATTTTGTAGTCAATAGTTGTGTGTTTAAGAATTAGTAGATTTCTTGAATATTTTTTTTTCCAATCGACAATTTCTTACCTGTTTGGAATAACATGACAAATTACAGCTATGAAAATTAAAGGAATAAAGTGTTGGCACAATAAACAATATTTAATTTTCCAAAAGGTTTTTCTGATATTTTTCAAAGGTTTAATACAAATTTTGTACAAAAATGATTAAGTCAATTATTTTAATTTAAACAAAGTTGAATACTTGAACATTTTATATTTTTCACATAGTTTCGGATTCGTCAGCTTATCCTAGGAACTTAACTTACTTACCTACACTAATAAAATTAATAATAAATTTGAGTTCATATGTTTTCTAGGGATAACCTTTGATTTAGATAGAATTACTGATTCAAACCGTACCATACCATAGGAAATTTGTTCAATTTTGTATTGGACAGAATGATTCTGCAAGGAACATCAAGGTAAAATTTTGTATTCGTTATTTTTCTCCATATATAAATACACAGATGATACATAAATCAATACATAAAACAAAATTTCAGTTGATCAGTCAATGGTCTTAAAATTTTAGCCTAATAATATATTCTAGCAATTCCCAAGCCATTATGATTTCTAATTAGGTGTTTGCTTCATAATTTGGACAATAAGCTTTATTTATTACTTACGAAAAATAATCACAAATAAACTTTATTCGTGTTTATTTTTCGTAATTGTTATAGGACATTGGTTTGGTAATTAATCATGTCTTACTTGGGATTACCTAAGTAAACAAAATCATCTTCAATATTTACTTTTCGGTTACATCTGTTTCTGTTGTGGCTCTACAACACATATAGGGGACAAGTGCAATTCTCATGTTCCCTATCCATTCCATAAAGTATTATACAGTCCTAATAAACTTCTCACCCTCAACTCCTCAGACCTCGGTTTTGGTCTTAAAAGCTTTCTTGTTACTTTAAACTAACATGTTCTATAAATATTAATATAAAAAATTAAATACAAAGTTCAAATACACTTTCCAATGTGTCACAAAGTTGTAATGCCCACTATTTATAAAAAGCCCTGGTAATAGTAACAAAATTTAGGAATGAATATGTTTTATTTTAACTGTATAAATTATTATTTGCATATAGGTTATAAATTATTTATCCTATGTTCATGCTAAAACTTATTATGCATGTCGTATCAGCAGATGATAATGCTCAAAATCGCATTTTTATTCTTAGTAAGAAGATCGATTACATAGGATGGTAATAATTTTTTACGTATTTCTTTATGATTGTTGAATGAGTTGCCATGGTAACAATATCTGTCAAGACTATAGCACACACGTTAGAAAAAAATCAATATCATAAACCGAAATTAATGAATAGTTGTCATAAGAGTATGAACTTCTTGTCATAAGGACAATTTTCTCAACACTTGTGAAATAACAAAAATAAATTGAAATCTCCTTACAAATAAACAAATACAAAAGGCCTATATTTATTGTGTTCACCTTATAATGGTAATAAATTTATCTTTGCATTTAGAAGTTTTTTTTCAGGGGCTAATGCTCATTGATATGCGAAGGGGGAAGGGTTATAATAAAAAATTATTGCTTCTCGAGTATTATAAACCTATGTAATTTTCAATAAATGATGTTTATACGTTTGATTAGTCTCAGCCACTTCTAAATAACATATTGTCTCCTAGCTTTATTCATCATGCTGATTAAAAGCCATAAATAAACAGATTTAGATTAATATGAAATAATCAGAATGAAACCATTAAAAGCTTTGTGAATAATCTCGACATTAAAAGTAAAAACGTTCAAAGGGATGGGCAGTAAGCTAATTGGCTTATAAGACTTAGGGTAACCAGCACTTTGTCGGATTTCAATGTCATAATTAAATGAGCCACCTTCCATTGCAGTGAGAAGAATTTCAGCTCGCTCATCGAGTTACAGATTGATATTAGGATCTAGATCCTGGGTTGTTAGAAAAAACTTATCTGAATACCTGGATAATTGGTAAAACAATTTTGTATAAATATTATACAATATTTGAATATTGGAGGCGTTAAAACTTGAAATTAATTGCAGTCTAATAATAGCTCTTTAATTTATTTAAATGCTTTGTCCTTGGTGTGTCAACACAAGCCCACATTTGTTTATATATATGTTGCTAAGGTCATGTTATTATAATTAATTTAATGTCTACATATTAATCATTTGCTGCCTAGCCTTATACATTCATGGTCCAATTCTCAATTTAATAATAATACAGATCTAACACTAGCAATGTCCTCAAATAAAGTGATTGAATTAATCCTAAACCTTCATTAATGACGCTTTAAAACTAAACATATGTCGAAACAATGGTTACATAGAAAAAATATGTCTTTTAGTTGAAATATAAAATCATGTACATGATATTTTATACAATCTATACGATAAGACTTTACAATATGAGGGGAGGTCAAAGAAGTCAAAAGAAAGGTCAAAAAACCTATGGTGCTATTTTTCCTTTTCAATTAGTCTCGCTTAACTCTGACATTTCTTACTTCTGTTGTATAATTTATTTAGACCCCAAAAAGAAAATATTTGGTCTTTATCATGAAAATACACTTAGATTTGAACTCATCATCATTGCTAAAGTTTTTGCATTAAGCTCGTTTTCTATTTTTGGGAACAAGTAATAGTTGCAGTGGCCAAGTACTGGACTGTAAGGTGGGTGTTGCAATATTTCAAAGCCACACTTGTCAAGGACAGCCATCGCAACATGCTTCTTGTTTACAAATATGAAATTGATAACGTTACATATTTGTAGAAGCCATTCTATTTTATTTTTTCAGCATACAAAGGGACTTGGAGAGATCCTTTATCTGTACCGGTACCCAAAATAATGAGAAAAATTAATGTCGGACTGTTTGAAAATTATTTTTACTGATGTCTGTTGCTTTTGTAATTGATGCAAAATTCGGTTGACTCCTAGAACTGACTGTAATGCAGTAATAGATTTCTCTAAATTATAACACAACATGTTTAACTGATTTAACTGTTTCTTCTACTTCATACCAACAGAAAATTAAAATCCTGCTCCTAGTTTTTAAATAACGTAACGTAAAATATTTTTGGTATTCATCATTCGTTTCCCTCCAGATGATGTACTTGGTTCCATTTTAAACTATTTATCAAACAACTGCATAAAAAAACAAAAAGCAGTAACCAAAATTGTTTTCAAATAGTCACACAAGTACTGACGATGGGTTAGAGAGGCTCGCAAAAACATTTGAAATTAATTTACTCACAGAAACTCGCACCGATCCTATACCAGCTCTCTCAGCCCTGGCGTCATTAAATTCGAAGCTACTGGATGCGGTATATGCGTCTCGTGTGGAGGGGAGTCTTTTAATATTGTTATTGTTACTATGCTGGAGCGGCCCCCACATCAGCAGTTAAAGGCTTAAGCCTTATGTCAATCCCAAGTAATGAATTAACTAAATATTTTATTTGCTCCAGAGATTAAAATCTATTATATTTCTGTAATTAATGAATCTATAATAATTTAGCCAATAACTTTAATTAAGACCTGAATAGTGATTCATTGTCACAGTTGCAAATATATTTGTACAGAATGGAACAGGGTATTTCTGTATTCCTTTCAGCATTACCACGGTGCTAGCTTATCTTCACAATTATGTTACAAACAGTAGGCAATTTATCTCTCTCTCTTTTTAAATCTTTCAAACACATTTCCGATTAAAAGAATTAATTAATTAATTCAATAAGATTATTCAATTTATACAAATATTTAAAAATTTACAAGGAAATTATCGAAATCCATAGTTATATCTTTTTAAGTACATAATATTTTAATAAAGTATAACATATATTAATACGAATTTAACTTCTAAATAAATTGCTAAAAGAGGTAATAAACATAAACAAATTAAAAAAGGGATGAAAAATGTCGGTCATTAAGAAAAGAAAAACAGAAACAATTTAAAATAACAATTTAATGGGTTGTTAAAAACTGTTTTTAATTTCTGATTAACATGAATACACAAATATTACTAATATTGATTTATTTTTCAGTCATTTTGAAAATGTACAGACGTAAAATAAATGTTATAAAGAATCGCACTAATATTTTATTTACAACTGGATTTCCACTTATGTTGACACAGCTAAATAAAAAATATTGCTAGAAATTATTTTTGTTTATAAACCACAAGAAGCTTAATCAATAAACTAATTTATGATAAATTGAGAAACTGAATTGTCACAATCACGTACGTAGTAGTTAGTCCCAGAAACTTGAGAAGCAGAGAAGCACGGAGATCAAACATACGGACCACACTAAACTGACCAACCTCGCTTGTCTTTATAAAATCTTGTATTAAAGCCAAGTGATTGCGAACATTGGATGCTGTAAGGAAAGAATACATTTACATAAATAATGTATGTAAAGTTGACACAAAATATCTAATTCGAATTAATATGTCCACTTTTAAATCAACCATTATTTACTATAAAATTAATTAATTTATGTAGGAAGATGATAAATTATGAACAATAATTAAGCTATGACACCATTCAGTACTCTAAATTGACGTGTAACTGGTATATTATTTGTTAAAGGACTCATAAATTTGGTTGTCAGCATGCAGTGCTATTAAACAGGCCTTAGTCTTTTTTATTTCCAAGAACAAATTTTCACATAAAGTGCATATAACAATCAAGAAAATTAAATGATGTATTGGCCAATAAAATACACCTATAATTGACTGCATTGTATAATTCTGTAACATAAAATTCTCATATGAAACATAGCCATTAATGCAGTTGAAATTTTTTGTAATAAGAAGTAAAGCAGCAATAAATTTTAATTAAAACTGTCCATAGATTTAATTTAAAATTTCAGTAAATATTTGTTATTAACTACATTAATTTCTCAGCATATAATTTTTCATAAGACTGTAAATGTATGAAAAATGTTTGAAATTAAAATATTACGCACAGCATGTTTTATGAACCCGAATAGCAAAAAAATGCTATCTATTGACACCATGAAAGTGATGACAAGGGTGAATACAAGCTAAAAAACAAAAAAATTTATACGTGTTTACGCACATTTAAAAGTATCCTTAAAAGCAACAATTTATACAATTTCAAACCTGAATTTGGAATGTTTCATTAAAGCTTTCCCAAACTAATGTCAGAACTGTGAAAAAGTCAGATAAATTGTAAATGCTTCCGCTTTTCAAAGGCAGATTAAGTTCGTAAATACTTGAGTGAGTTGTTGTACTTTGAGGACTAATGAACATGTTTTGAGATGGAAATATTTTTTTTAAATCCGTCTTGCCTAGAAATGAATTCACTAGTTTTAAACGTCTGTTGATACTGCAAATCAACAAACAGAAAAGAATTATTTCTAAATCGTAAATTGTTCCTCGGATAAAACCAGCCATAAAACTTTCAGATATCAAATATGAATCGGCCCTAGCGGACATAATCAGAAGGACATTAATGATTTTAAAAATTACGATGAACACCACAGCAATAAAGACTATAGTTTTGTTTTTAATCTTGTCGATTGCAATCAGCTCTTGCTTATAAATTGGCTCAAAAAATTGGTCTAGTTTATCGAAAGTGTTGACGAATTTATTTATTGACTTCTGCCCCCAAAATGGGTTGAAACATATTAGATAAGATGCATACAAATTTTCAGTAAATTTAATTAGATGTGACATGTGCAGTCCTTTAGCATAATTTTTATAAAAAAATTCATATACAATCAAAAATTGTAGGGACAAAACAACTATTAAACTGTATAAAACTTGAACTTTTGATGCAAAACTCGAAATATTTTTAATCTTCCTGAATACACCAAATACTGCCTGGACTCTCAGTATAGGCCAGAACGTAATTTCGAATCCTGTATCTTGAAAGTTTTGATTTAGTATAAAAATTTTATTTTTTGGCATTTTTAATTTCTTGCTTGATTGTTAAGTCAATTCAATGTAATGCAGCTCCACTTTGTAAATACTAAATGAGAAGTATCTCTCAATAACACTCAAATCATTTATAAAAAAAGAAAGTCATTAACTCTATTTTTGTATCAACAACGAAATTAATAAATTGGTAAAAAATATTAATTCTGATATATCAAACAATAAAAACTAATTGATTCGATAAAAATAGCACTTTCATATTGGGACTCTAAATATAAATATGTAAAAGTAAAATGAAGTTTGATTAACAACCCTCGGGGCCTCATTTCGGTGACATGGCATCAAGGACAGCAAACTTTTTTCCCGTCATAAAACCTAGAAAAGTGTTTGATAAATTTCCAATAATATTTCACTTAGTGGAATGCCAAAAAGAAAATATTTTTACTTGCGCATTACGCACAATATAAAAAGTCATAATTCAAACTCCACTTCAAAAAATAATAACATTTTGCTAAATATTAATTTTGTAATGTAAAGCATACAGTTCCAAAATTTCATTCCGGGACATCCCTTTGATTAGAAACTGTCAGACTTGAACAGACTGATGGACAGATGATTAGGACACTTTGGATTGGTTATTTATTAATGTCAGCTTTAGTATTTCTGCATGCAATTTTACTTAAGAAAAATTTCTGTTAAAGTGCCAGGATTAATGCCTGCTCTTAAATTATTGCAATGCCTTTTTATAAGTGATAATATTAAACTTCTTTCTGTATTCTCACGTAAAAAATTGATTTAATGTAATGTTTATGTAATGTTATGAAAATTATAACATTACATAAACATTACATTAAATGTAATGTTTTAATGTAATGTGAAAATTATGTAATATTAAATTTATGTAATGTTTTGAAAACATTGTTTTTAGTCTACAAAGAAAGGGAGATGAGAAGTATTGACATCTAGCGTCAAAACTTGTGAACCAACGTGTAGATCAATGATCATATCGAATAAAAAATATATAGTTTTCATATGTCATATTAACCGCTTACTTATTTTCCTATTAAAGCTAGTTAAATAATAACTACAACGTTACAAGTGCTCTGTCTAAATTTACAAACATCGTGAAGTTGTAATCTTCATAACGTCATGCAATCTCAGCTCACTTTCTTCTCATTCATTTTAGGTTTTTCTCAAGTCAATTAGTATGCTCGAGTGCTTGAATATAACAAAATTTATGAGTGAGTATATTCCATAGTGCTTATGTTACTTGTAATTCTACACCAAGATGTGCCCCATTTATCATATGGTTATATGAAAATTCATTATGCTCATCTTAATAGCAGAGGGTAAAATTTAAAATCACGCAAATGCTCTTTATTTTTACCAATTTGTCTTCCTACTTTTATCGATATGCAGAGCACCTTTAATATTGTTTTTGGAGATACTTACCACTTTTCTTAAACTTAAACACTTAAACTAATTTAGGAACCTAGAAGTTTCTGTCTCTTCAAAAGGGCAGTGTGAATTTTAATGTAACAATGGACATACTTAAGCTTTTTATTTATCATCAATTTAAAATTAAAAAATCCTATTAAATACGAGTATAACTCACATTACAAAGGTTCAGTACACATGCAGATACATATATTCATTTAAGGACACATAATATTTATTAAACTATTTACAATTAATGTTGTCAGTTTTTTGTTTCATAATTATGGCTTTCGGAGAATGGGGGAAGGAATATCTTTTTGTGATCATTTTCAGTAATATTTCCAGAACTACTTATTCAATTCTGAAAAAGTATTGGAATCAACAAAAATACCTAATAAAAAACAATCAACAAAAATACCTATAAAAGAAGACTTAATTAAATAATTTATTAAGTTATTTAATTAAGTCTTTTTTATAAGTATTTTTCCACATATATATTGCTATATATTAAATATAACAATTTAAAAACAACACCATCATCACAAACAGTTCAGTCATCAGTGACGAGTCGATTCGGACGTCGAGTCCACCTACTCTGCACGTGCAGTTCAGGACACGACACAGCACTCGTGTGGAAGCAGCTGACCGGGGGAGAGCCGAGGGCACTTTCTAGGAACACTGTTCGCGGCCGCAGGCAAAAAACTTGATATAGATTGCCTTTCACAACTTCAACGAGTCGCAGCACTAGCGACACGTAGGCGCTCACGCCCCCACATTCATTTTATAAACACGAAACTATCAACAAGATTCAAACAAGATGTACTTTGGCAGTGATTCTGTCAGAATATTTAGTTATTATGTGTAAAGAATGGACTGCAGAAAATAATATTGATGAAAGTCATCACACTTAGATAATATGATGATGTATTCAACCCACATTTGAAATTAGGACTTTTGATCCTAATGGATTAATGTGATATTTGTATTGCTAATTAAGATTAGCTGAATACTCCTGAAGGATTCAGTATTGATAAAAACACAACTAAATCTCTTAAATCTGAGGATAAATAATTTGGATGGTGTGGAACGGGTAAGATTTTAATGGCAACTTTTGATTTTCAAAAAATTCCTGCTCACACCGTATGGTGAAAAAAGTTCCTGTTATTGTTAGTGAAAATTAACCATTTCTATAAATACAATATTGATATGGGAACAAAAGGGGAGTCTGATATATGTGGGAAGAGACCACTGCAAAGTGAGGGTCCAACAAAGTGGCCAACTTTTTGTACATTTATATTACAAAAGTTACTGCAAATAGAATCAAGATACATTTATGGTCTGATAACTGAGGTAGCCACAGTCACAATCGCTCAGTTTTCGAGATGTACTTGCATGCGACTAAGCAGTTTAAAGTTTGGGTATACTATAAATTCCTAGAGAAAGGTCACGCTAAACAAGAAGGTATAGGTGATATATACACTTCAAGAATGGTATGGTTGTATAAAATAACACAAAGGTAACTGATGAGTCTTGTGAAGTAACTGAAGTGTCTTCAAAGTATATTTTAGATTTAAAATTCGATATGAACCAATATGCATGGCTCAAAATCCCTGATAATGAAAAGCTGGAATGGAACCAAGCTTGAGACACAAAATTAGACCCAAATAATTGCTATGTTATAAATAATATCAGCTAAATGATGATATTATCGATTTCTCTGTGCGAAGGAATATATATCCTTCAATATGTCTTTAATATGAAAATGTAATGCATACTGCAATAGAAATATCGGTTTCTGAAAGAAAATGGCGCATGAAAAGTAAATTTTGTGACATTATTCAATGTACTAGTTACAAAAAACCTATAAGAGTAACCAAGTATACTAAGCAGAAATTAGTAAATCTTAATATATTTTGTTTATTCAATGATGATAATTAGAACTTTGTGACATGTATCAATGTAGAAAAATAACATTACGTATCACTTTTATTGATTCAATTTAGATCAGAATGTCACCCTTGTTGTAATAAAAAATAACATATAGGTACTCATATATACCTGTTTGTATATCCATTCAGTTCCATTTTTGTGATTACAGTATGTTTAACCAAGATGAATAGTTTATTTGTGATTAATAGGAAGAAATAGTTGACTTTAATTGTTATTCAAGATTGTGATTCCAAGTTTTATAATTTTTCTCCAATCATGCCTTTGTTATTTTATTTATTTTATTATAAATGGTCCAACTCTTGACGTCAATCTCACCTCAAGTAAATAATATTATATAATATGATTATGTTGGGCCGAAGAGCTTAATGTTAGATATGAAATACTATTGAGGAACTTCAAAGGTTCTTGTTCACTTGTGTGACATGAGAAGGGTTACTGATCACTAGAGAGGCCCTGAAACATTGTGGTTTGTGGTTTAGGAATAGTATCTCTTTATGTCGATGGTACTAAAGAACAAACAGTTATCTGCAAAAACATGATTTTGCAGTGGAGGGTGTTTAACGTAAAACTGTAATGATTTAATAGAATAACAGAACTAACTTGTTCCATTTGATAGTACTTCTTAATAAAAGCATGTTCAAGGAAACAGTTAAGGTCAATTTACTGTAATACATATAATTTCTGAAATACAGACAAAGGCACCCTTTGTCTACTTGGATGATGGGACTGCTTCTGCATGGGGCTTTCTAATTCTAAATCTTCAACAATATAAAATATAAAAATGAATATTTCTATTCCTTTTTATGTTATATACCTAGCCACGTTACTAAATAAAGGGAAACTATATTTGACACCAAACTATTGTGATTATCTCAAATCAATTTTATTTTAAAAGATATTGTGAACAGTATATATACTATTACTGCTAGAGTTTAAGCAGTTCAATAAAACCCATAAATTAAGCAATTATTTTAATGGTCATAATCATATTATATAATATTATTTACATGAGGTGAGATTGAGGTCAAGAGTTTATTTTATTCATTTATAATAAAATAATATAAAATAAATAACAAAGGCATGATTGGAGACAAATTATAAAACTTGGAATCACAATCTTGAATAACAATTAAAGTCAACTATTTCTTCCTATTAATCACAAATAATCTATTCATCTTGGTTAAACATACTGTAATCACAAAAATTGAACTGAATGGATATACAAACAGGTATATATGAGTACCTATATGTTATTTTTTATTACAACAAGGGTTACATTCTGATCTGAATTGAATCAATAAAAGTGAAACGTAATGTTATTTTTCTACATTGATACATGTCACAAAGTTCTAATTATCATCATTGAATAAACAAAATATATTAAGATTTACTAATTTCTGCTTAGTATACTTGGTTACTCTTATAGGTTTTTTGTAAATAGTACGTTGAATAATGTCACAAAATTTACTTTTCATGCGCCATTTTCTTTCAGAAAGCGATATTTCTATTGCAGTATGCATTACATTTTCATATTAAAGACATATTGAAGGATATATATTCCGTTCGCACAGAGAAATGGATAATATCATCATTTAGCTGATATTATTTATAACATAGCAATTATTTGGGTCTAATTTTGTGTCTCAAGCTTGGTTCTATTTCAGCTTTTCATTATCAGGGCTTTCGAGCCATGCATATTGGTTCATATCGAACTTTAAATCTAAAATATACTTTGAAGACACTTCAGTTACTTCACAAGGCTCATCAGTTACCTTTGTGTTATTTTATACAACCATATCATTCTTGAAGTGTATATATCACCTATACCTTCTTGTTTAGTGTGACCTTTCTCTAGGAATTTATAGTATACCCAAACTTTAAACTGCTTAGTCGCATGCAAGTACATCTCGAAAACTGAGCGATTGTGACTGTGGCTACCTCAGTTATCAGACCATAAATGTATCTTGATTCTATTTGCAGTAACTTTTGTAATATAAATGTACAAAAAGTTGGCCAATTTGTTGGACCCTCACTGCAGTGGTCTCTTCCCACATATATCAGACTCCCCTTTTGTTCCCATATCAATATTGTATATATAAAAATGGTTAATTTTCAATCAAATTAACAATAACAGGAACTTTTTTCACCGTGCGGTGTGAGCAGGAATTTTTTGAAAATCAAAAGTTGCCATTAAAATCTTACCGGTTCCACACCATGCAAACTATTTATCCTCAGATTTAAGAGATTTAATTGTGTTTTTATCAATACTGAATCCTTCAAGAGTATTCGGCTAATCTTATTTAGCAATACAAATATCACATTAATCCTTTAGGATAAAAAGTCCTATATTCAAATGTGGGTTGAATACATCATCATATTATCTAAGTGTGATGACTTTCATCAATATTATTTTCTGCAGTCCATTCTTTACACATAATACCTAAATATTCTGACGAAATCACTGCCAAAGTACGTCTTGTTTGAATCTTGTTGATAGTTTCGTGTTTTTAAAATGCATGTCGGGGCGTGAGCGCCTACGTGTCGCTAGTGCTGCGACTCGTTGAAGTTGTGAAAGGCAATCTATATCAAGTTTTTCGCCTGCGGCAGCGAACAGTGTTCCTAGAAAGTGCCCTCGGGTCTCCTCCGGTCAGCTGCTTCCACACGAGTGCTGTGTCGTGTCCTGTACTGCACGTGCAGAGTAGGTGGACTCGACGTCCGAATCGACTCGTTGGCACTGGTGACTGGACTTGATGATGGTGTTGTTATTAAATTTTTATATTTAATATATAGCAATATATATGTGGAAAAATACTTATAAAAAAGACTTAATTAAATAACTTAATAAATTATTTAATTAAGTCTTCTTTTATAGGTATTTTTGTTGATTGTTTTTTATTAGGTATTTTTGTTGATTCCAATACTTTTTCAGAATTGAATAAGTAGTTCTGGAAATATTACTGAAAATGATCACAAAAAGATATTCCTTCCCCCATTCTCCGAAAGCCATAATTATGAAACAAAAAACTGACAACATTAATTGTAAATAGTTTAATAAATATTATGTGTCCTTAAATGAATATATGTATCTGCATGTGTACTGAACCTTTGTAATGTGAGTTATACTCGTATTTAATAGGATTTTTTAATTTTAAATTGATGATAAATAAAAAGCTTAAGTATGTCCATTGTTACATTAAAATTCACACTGCCCTTTTGAAGAGACAGAAACTTCTAGGTTCCTAAATTAGTTTAAGTGTTTAAGTTTAAGAAAAAAAAGTTTAAGAAAAGTGGTAAGTATCTCCAAAAACAATATTAAAGGTGCTCTCCATATCGATAAAAGTAGGAAGACAAATTGGTAAAAATAAAGAGCATTTGCGTGATTTTAAATTTGACCCTCTGCTATTAAGATGAGCATAATGAATTTTCATATAACCGTATGATAAATGGGGCACATCTTGGTGTAAAATTACAAGTAACATAAGCACTATGGAATATACTCACTCATAAATTTTGTTATATTCAAGCACTCGAGCATACTAATTGACTTGAGAAAAACCTAAAATGAATGAGAAGAAAGTGAGCTGAGATTGCATGACGTTATGAAGATTACAACTTCACGATGTTTGTAAATTTAGACAGAGCACTTGTAACGTTGTAGTTATTATTTAACTAGCTTTAATAGGAAAATAAGTAAGCGGTTAATATGACATACGAAAACTATATATTTTTTATTCGATATGATCATTGCTCTACACGTTAGTTCACAAGTTTTGACGCTAGATGTCTATACTTCTCATTTCCCTTTCTTTGTAGACTAAAAACAATGTTTTCAAAACATTACATAAATTTAATATTACATAATTTTCACATTACATTAAAACATTACATAATTTTCATAACATTACATAAACATTACATTAAATCAATTTTTTACGTGAGAATACAGAAAGAAGTTTAATATTATCACTTATAAAGAGGCATTGCAATAATTTAAGATCAGGCATTAATCCTGGCACTTTAACAGAAATTTTACTTAAGTAATATTGCATGCAGAAATACTAAAGCTGACATTAATAAATAACCAATCCAAAGTGTCCTAATCATCTGTCCATCAGTCTGTTCAAGTCTGACAGTTTCTAATCAAAGGGATGTCCGGGAATGAAATTTTGGAACTGTATGCTTTACATTACAAAATTAATATTTAGCAAAATGTTATTATTTTTTGAAGTGGAGTTTGAATTATGACTTTTTATATTGTGCGTAATGCGCAAGTAAAAATATTTTCTTTTTGGCATTCCACTAAGTGAAATATTATTGGAAATTTATCTACACTTACACTTTTCTCGGTTTTATGACGGGAAAAAAGTTTGCTGTCCTTGATGCCATGTCACCGAAATGAGGCCCCGAGGGTTGTTAATCAAACTTCATTTTACTTTTACATGTATATATTTAGAGTCCCAATATGAAAGTGCTATTTTTATCGTATCAATTAGTTTTTATTGTTTGATATATCAGAATTAATATTTTTTACCAATTTATTAATTTCGTTGTTGATACAAAAATAGAGTTAATGACTTTCTTTTTTTATAAATGATTTGAGTGTTATTGAGAGATACTTCTCATTTAGTATTTACAAAGTGGAGCTGCATTACATTGAATTTACTTAACAATCAAGCAAGAAATTAAAAATGCCAAAAAATAAAATTTTTGTACTAAATCAAAACTTTCAAGACACAGGATTCGAAATTACGTTCTGGCCTATACTGAGAGTCCAGGCAGTATTTGGTGTATTCAGGAAGATTAAAAATATTTCGAGTTTTGCATCAAAAGTTCAAGTTTTATACAGTTTAATAGTAGATTGTATATGAATTTTTTTATAAAAATTACGCTAAAGGACTGCGCATGTCACATTTAATTAAATTTACTGAAAATTTGTATGCATCTTATCTGATATGTTTCAACCCATTTTGGGGGCAGAAGTCACTAAATAAATTCGTCAACACTTTATATAAACTAGACCAATTTTTTGAGCCAATTTATAAGCAAGAGCTGATTGCAATCGACAAGATTAAAAACAAAACTATAGTCTTTATTGCTGTGGTGTTCATCTTAATTTTTAAAATCATTAATGTCCTTCTGATTATGTCCGCTAGGGCCGATTCATATTTGATATCTGAAAGTTTTATGGCTGGTTTTGTCCGAGGAACAATTTACGATTTAGAAATAATTCTTTTCTGTTTGTTGATTTGCAGTATCAACAGACGTTTAAAACTAGTGAATTCATTTTTAGGCAAGACGAATTTAAAAAAAATATTTCGATCTCAAAACATTTTCATTAGTCCTCAAAGTACGACAACTCACTCAAGTATTTACGAACTTAATCTGCCTTTGAAAAGCAGAAGCATTTACAATTTATCTGACTTCTTCACAGTTCTGACATTAGTTTGGGAAAGCTTTAATGAAACATTTCAAATTCAGGTTTGAAATTGTATAAATTGTTGCTTTTAAGGATACTTTTAAATGTGCGTAAACACGTATAAATTTTTTTGTTTTTCAGCTTGTATTCACCCTTGTCATCACTTTCATGGTGTCAATAAATAGCATTTTTTTGCTATTCGGGTTCATAAAATATGCTGTGCGTAATATTTTTTCTTTTAATTTCAAACATTTTTCATACATTTACAATAGTCTTATGAAAAATTATATGCTGAGAAATCAATGTAGTTAATAACAAATATTTACTGAAATTTTAAATTAAATCTATGGACAGTTTTAATTAAAATTTATTGCTGCTTTACTTCTTATTACAAAAAATTTCAACTGCATTAATGGCTATGTTTCATATGAGAATTTTATGTTACAGAAATATACAATGCAGTCAATTATAGGTGTATTTTATTGGCCAATACATCATTTAATTTTCTTGATTGTTATATGCACTTTATGTGAAAATTTGTTCTTGGAAATAAAAAAGACTAAGGCCTGTTTAATAGCACTGCATGCTGACAACCAAATTTGTGAGTCCTTTAACAAATAATATACCAGTTACACGTCAATATAGAGTACTGAATGGTGTCATAGCTTAATTATTGTTCATAAATTATCATCTTCCTACATAAATTAATTAATTTTATAGTAAATAATGGTTGATTTAAAAGTGGACACATTAATTCGAATTAGATATTTTGTGTCAACTTCACATACTTTATTTATGTAAATGTATTCTTTCCTTACAGCATCCAATGTTCGCAATCACTTGGCTTTACTACAAGATTTTATAAAGACAAGCGAGGTTGGTCAGTTTAGTGTGGTCCGTATGTTTGATCTCCGTGCTTCTCTGCTTCTCGAGTTTCTGGGACTAACTACTACGTACGTGATTGTGACTATTCAGTTTCTCAATTTATCATAAATTAGTTTATTGATTAAGCTTCTTGTGGTTTATAAACAAAAATAATTTCTAGCAATATTTTTTATTTAGCTGTGTCAACATAAGTGGAAATCCAGTTGGAAATAAAATATTAGTGCGATTCTTTATAACATTTATTTTACGTCTGTACATTTTCAAAATGACTGAAAAATAAATCAATATTAGTAATATTTGTGTATTCATGTTAATCAGAAATTAAAAACAGTTTTTAACAACCGATTAAATTGTTATTTTAAATTGTTTCTGTTTTTCTTTTCTTAATGATCAACATTTTTCATCCCTTTTTTAATTTGTTTATGTTCATTACCTCTTTTAGCAATTTATTTAGAAGTTAAATTCGTATTAATATATGTTATATTTTATTAAAATATTATGTACTTAAAAAGATATATCTATGGATCTCGATAATTTCCTTGTAAATTTTTAAATATTTGTATAAATTGAATAATCTTATTGAATTAATTAATTAATTCTTTTAATCGGAAATGTGTTTGACAGATTTAAAAAGAGAGAGAGATAAATTGCCTACTGTTTGTAACATAATTGTGAAGATGAGCAAGCACCGTGGTAATGCTGAAAGGAATACGGAAATACCCTGTTCCATTCTGGACATATATATTTGCAACTGTGACAATGAATCACTATTCAGGTCTTAATTAAAGTTATTGGCTAAATTATTATAGATTCATTAATTACAGAAATATAATAGATTTTAATCTCTGGAGCAAATAAAATATTTAGTTAATTTATTACTTGGGATTGACATAAGGCTTAAGCCTTTAACTGCTGATGTGGGGGCCGCTCCAGCATAGTAACAATAACAATATTAAAAGACTCCCCTCCACAAGAGACGCATATACCGCATCCAGTAGCTTCGAATTTAATGACGCCAGGGCTGTGAGAGCTGGTATAGGATCGGTGCGAGTTTCTGTGAGTAAATTAATTTCAAATGTTTTTGCGAGCCTCTCTAACCCATCGTCAGTACTTGTGTGACTATTTGAAAACAATTTTGGTTACTGCTTTTTGTTTTTTTATGCAGTTGTTTGATAAATAGTTTAAAATGGAACCAAGTACATCATCTGGAGGGAAACGAATGATGAATACCAATAATATTTTACGTTACGTTATTTAAAAACCAGGAGCAGGATTTTTATTTTTTGTTGGTATGAAGTAGAAGAAACAGTTAAATCAGTTAAACATGTTGTGTTATAATTTAGAGAAATCTATTACTTTTCTAACAACATTACAGTCAGTTCTAGGAGTCAACCGAATTTTGCATCAATTACAAAAGCAACAGACATCAGTGAAAATAATTTTCAAACAGTACCGGTACAGATAAAGGATCTCTCCAAGTCCCTTTGTATGCCGAAAAAATACAATAGAATGGCTTCTACAAATATGTAACGTTATCAATTTCATATTTGTAAACAAGAAGCTAGTTGCGATGGCTGTCCTTGACAAGTGTGGCTTTGAAATATTGCAACACCCACCTTACAGTCCAGACTTGGCCACTGCAACTATTACTTGTTCCCAAAAATAGAGAACGAGCTTCATGCAAAAACTTTAGCAATGATGATGAGTTCAAATCTAAGCATATTTTAATGATAAAGACCAAATATTTTCTTTTTAGGGTCTAAATAAATTATACAACAGAAGTAAGAAATGTCAGAGTTAAGCGAGACTAATTGAAAAGGAAAAATAGCACCATAGGTTTTTTGACCTTTCTTTTGACTTCTTTGACCTCCCCTCATATTGTAAAGTCTTATCGTATAGATTGCATAAAATATCATGTACATGATTTTATATTTCAACTAAAAGAAATATTTTTTCTAGGTAACCATTGTTTCGACGTATGTTTAGTTTTAAAGCGTCATTAATGAAGGTTTAGGATTAATTCAATCACTTTATTTGAGGACATTGCTAGTGTTAGATCTGTATTATTATTAAATTGAGAATTGGACCATGAATGTATAAGGCTAGGCAGCAAATGATTAATATGTAGACATTAAATTAATTATAATATCGTGACCATAGCAGCAACTATGTAAACAAATGTGGGCTTGTATTGACGTACCAAGGACAAAGCATTTAAATAAATTAAAGTGCTATTATTAGACTGCAATAAATTTCAAGTTTTAACGCCTCCAATATTCAAATATTGTATAATATTTATACAAAATTGTTTTACCAATTATCCAGGTATTCAGATAACTTTTTTCTAACAACCCAGGATCTAGATCCTAATATCAATCTGTAACTCGATGAGCGAGCTGAAATTCTTCTCACCGCAATGGAAGGTGGCTCATTTAATTATGACATTGAAATCCGACAAAGTGCTGGTTACCCTAAGTCTTATAAGCCAATTAGCTTACTGCCCATCCCTTTGAACGTTTTTACTTTTAATGTCGAGATTATTCACAAAGCTTTTAATGGTTTCATTCTGATTATTTCATATTGATCTAAATCTGTTTATTTATGGCTTTTAATCAGCATGATGAATAAAGCTAGGAGACAATATGTTATTTAGAAGTTAATTAAACCAATCAAACGTAATAAACATCATTTATAGAATATTACATAGGTTTATAATACTCGAGAAGCAATAATTCTCTATTGTAACCCTTCCCCCTTCGCATATCAACGAGCATTAGCCACCTGAAAAAAGACTTCTAGATGCAAAGATAAATTTATTACCATTATAAGGTGAACACAATAAGTAAAGGCCTTTTGGATTTGTTTATTTGTAAGGAGATTTCAATTAATTTTTGTTATTTCACAAGTGTTGAGAAAATTGTCCTTATGACAAGAAGTTCATACTCTTATGACAACTATTCATTAATTTCGGTTTATGATATTGATTTTTTTTCTAACGTGTGTGCTATAGCCTTGACAGATATTGTTACCATGGCAACTCATTCAACAATCATAAAGAAATACGTAAAAAATGATTACCACCCTATATAATTGATCGTTCTTATAACTAAGAATAAAAATGTGATTTTGAGTATTATCATCTGTTGTTACGACATGCATAATGAGTTTTAGCACGAACATAGGATAAATCATTATAACCTATATGCAAATAATAATTTATACGGTTAAAATAAAAGATATTCATTCCTAAATTTTGTTACTATTACCAGGGCTTATTATTAATAGCGGACATTACAACTTTGTGACACATTGGAAAGTGCATTTGAACATTGTATTTAATTTTTTATATTAATATTTATAGAACATGTTAGTTTAAAGTAACAAGAAAGTTTTTAAGACCGAAACCGAGGTCAAGAGTTAAAGCTGCAAATCTTAGATGGAGTTGAGGGTGAGGAGTTTATTAGGATTATATAATACTTTATGGAACGGATAGGGAACATGAGAATTGCACTCGTCCCCTATATATGTTTTGTAGAGCCACAACAGAAACAAATGTAATCGAAAAGTGAATATTGAAGATGATTTTGTTTATTTAGGTAATCCCAAGTAAGACTTATATTGTTTAATTAGCAAGCAAAAGCAATAAAAGTGTTTGACAGCATCCAAATTTAGTTTTGGTCGATACGAAATTATGAAATGTCTTTAAAAAACTTCTTTTTTAAAGATCGTTAACCGACATTAGTATAGGATCTTAGTATCTCATATTTTTTTTCATGAATAGACCAATGTCCTATAACAATTACGAAAAATAATCACAAATAAAGTTTATTTGTGATTATTTTTCGTAAGTAATAAATAAAGCTTATTGTCCAAATTGTGAGGCAAACACCTAATTAGAAATCATAATGGCTCGGGAATTACTAGAATATATCATGAGACTAAAATTTTAAGACCATTGACTGATCAAACTGAAATTTTGTTTTATATATTGATTTATGTATCATCTGTGTTTGTATTTATACCTGGAGAAAAATAACGAATACAAAATTTTACCTTGATGTTCCTTGCAGAATCATTCTGTTCAATAGAAAATTTAACAAATTTCCTACGGTATACTCATAGGTTATCCCTAGAAAACACATGAACTCAAATTTCTTATTAAAAAAGTAAGTGAGTTAAGTTCCTAAGATAAACTGACGAATCCGAAACTATGTGAAAAATATAAAATGTTCAAGTATTCAACTTTGCTTTATATTAGACTAATCGACTTAATCGTTTTGGTACAAAGAGCGAGTGTGGTACAGCTTGAGGCTTAAAAAATTTAAAAAAAAATAATTTGAGATGCGAAAACCAGTTTTTCTGTTGAACCCGTCAAGGAACTGAGGCCCTGATTTCGGACCAGACCCCGTACTTATTGACTTCTCGAAAGACACAAAGGAAATTTCAATAGTAGATGCATTGCATTTTTTTTTTAGTAATATGGGATAATGTACTACCACATAAGTCTATTTGGCTCTGTTGTTAAGAGGGCTAAATGGTAAAAATATCTTACCAAAATCCCTTGTTGGTTTTTGAATTTAAGTAGCAATTAAGAATCGGCAGTTAAATCATATAGCAGAAAAAATAAAAATTTTTTGTTTTTTTTGAAAAAAATAAAAAAATTTTGTTTTTTAATTTTTGTTTTTCACTGTATGATTTAATTGCCGATTCTTAATCTGTCCAATACTGATATGTTAAAAGGGAGTGTGTTTGTGTGTGTGTATCTGCATGTGCGTGAGCACAAAAATTAAAAATTTCCAATTTTATTCAACAAAATTATAATTTGAAATGCTACTACTCCTTGAAATTTAAACCTTTGAAAAATATCGGAAAAACCTTTTTGGAAAATTAAATATCATGTATAGGGCCAACTAACAATATTTTATTCCTTTAATTTTCATATCTGTAATTCGTCATGTTATTCCAAACAGGGAAAAGTAAGAAATTGTTAATTGAAAAAAAAATATTCAAGAGATCTACTTATTTTCCTTTAACACACAACTATTGTTTACAAAATGTTACTTTTTGGCAAAATTACAAAAATTTAGTATCAACTGGGTCCTGACACAAGAAAGTTGTCCATCCCAAAATTCACAAAATATTTCCAAAAGCTTTACGAACAAATTATAGTTCTTCCCGTCTTCAATTTTTATTAACCTCTCTCTGGTTCTTAGTATAACAATGCATATATACACATTTAGTTAATAAGCACAAGTAAATATTTTCTTAAGCATAAATTATTGAGTAAAATTTAATTAACAATTATGTTTGATAAGAACTACGAAAGGGCGTATTTAAGTTCGCTGAATGGAAAGGTAAGGCCATTAGTAAAGGTGATTAACAAAATGATAGCTAGTTAAGTAACTCATTATTAGTATAAATACCAAATTTTATCACAATCGGATCGTTAGTCTTTGAACTATATAAGAAAGTCTGAACTATAGAAAAAATTGAGTGCTGCGCCGTTATAATGTTCCTTGCCAAGCAAAGAAAGTCAGTTCAAGCCATACTGAAAGAGATTGCATCCGTTTACAGGGACTCTTGTCCGGGTAAAACCATGGTTTAAAAGTGGCATAGTCTCTTTAAAAAGGGTAGAGACTCACTTGAAGACGACCCACGCCCTGGTCGGTCAATCGAAATGAACTACTCCGGAAATTATTGAAAAAGTTGAAAAATTAGTATTGGAAGATGCCAGACTAAAGAACAAACAGCTTGCAGAGATGGTTGGAGTACCGGATACAACAATTTTTAAAATTCTCCATGATCATCTTGGCATGACAAAGATCAGTGCAAGATGGGTGCCGAGAATGCTCACATTGCCTCAAAACAAAAACAAATGAAAAGCATTGAAACTTTTCTGGGTAATCTTATTCAGGTATATAATTATATACATAAAATGATTTTGTTCAATGCTTACATTAAAATATTTTCAAGATTTTTGTCCCAAAATCACAGTCACTCATTTTGAGGAAATAAACATTCGCACTTACAATTTTTTTAATACTTATGGCTTTATTTAGTTATCTCTACAGAAAGAATTGATAATTTCTCATGACCATTAACAAACACATATATTTAAGCCAGTAAATTGTATCGCATATACTCATAACTATTTAACATATTCATGAATATTTGGTTGAATAAATGACATGGCTGATGTTGGATGTGGTACGAGACTGGCAAATACTCACGTCTTTTTTATCCAGCTGATGCATTAATATTAGTATTGGATGATAAAAACTTCAAACGTCCAGTGACAGAAATGTTTTAAAATAAAGATATTTGTTAGAATAGGAGAAATTTTCATATATGTAAGATATTTACAATACAACGCCACTCACGCAGCATTCCATATTTCATCAATATTACCTGCATTAAAACATGTAGCAATTTGTGAAATCATTAAAACTATATTGCAGCATAAGTGGTAAAATGGTAATTTTTAAAAACTTTGTGAATTTAAAGTCATCGTGACATTTTGATAATAAATCTTTAAAAATTTACAATAAAACTTTTAATAAAAGCTTTATACGATTACAGTGAACTATTCTACAAAGGAAAAGCTATATTTAAAGAATATTGTTTTAAATAATTTATCTGAAAAAAGAAGAATCCGGTTTCTGTACCTTATGAGCTAAAAAGCATGAATGAGAAACTATCAAGAATAAGCACATAATATCTAAAAAATCACAAACTCTTAAACAACCAGTAAATAGTATTATATAATGGTAAGCCAAACATTTAATATTCAAAATTAATAAGGAAATAAATATGAACTGATTAGGCCGGATCACCAACATTAATGAATCGAACCAACACAATGGAGTAAATTGTGAACAATCCATGGAAAAATGGAGTAAATTGTGAAAAAAAAAGATAATTACTTCATGGAGGAGTAATGAAGCTCGCAGGTTGAGGCCTGAAAAATTGTGAACGGACCCAATTCACCTGCTTCTATCATGTTTTTATTAACCTTCATGTGACTTTGGATATGACATAAACTTATCAGCAAGATATCATTATTGATCTAAGGAACGGGTAGCAGAGTGCCTCAAATAGGATAGAATGTTTACTATTTATTTGTTGGTAAGATTAAAAAAAAATTGGGAAAAAAGTTGGTAAAAATTGGGAGTGGTAAACAATTTTGCCCAGAATAAAATAAAGTAGTTTGGACAATATCAAACTTATTCCCAAGGATTAAAAATAAATTAAAATTTCCAATATTTGTTTATGAATATGGATATATGTATGCACAGCTTGTACACAAATATATGCAAATAAGTATAAAAATAAATTATATATTATTATTATATTTCCTCTGACATACTACCTGACTCCCTAACTTCTAGTGATTAATGGCTGCTGTGAGCGAAATACAGATAGATAAACACAGCTTATAATAGTAAAGCAATATAAACATAGCATTATATATAAACAAGTACGTCATTGGGTATCGAAATGAATTGATTGTATATGAATACTTCATTAAGAGTAAATTAAAATAAAGGAATATTCAGCTATTTATTGTCTTGTTGAGTTCAGTGTAAGAACGGATTTCAAGTGGTCATTGAAGCTACACTCTAACATATTTTTTATTTTGCAAATCTTGATGATTATAAAGAAAATAATTTAATCAACCCTACATATTTAATATCTTTTCAGATAACACAGTCCATCCAAAAAAGAGTATAGATTAAAAATCTTTTACGTCACCAAGTCTCAAGCTTAATTTTCCATAAGTTGATGCCTTAATCAATCACATTAAAAAATGTTTGTTGGCCATCTTGTATCGCGGTATTTTTGTCAGTCTAAATGAATTTTTAATTGACAAAAGAACATGTACTTTTGTCAATTATAAATTCATTTAGACTTCTTCTAATTTATGTTTTCAAGATATTTTATTTCTTAATGCTATATATATTTACGATTTTAAGCAAAGATTCTATCAAAATAAAAGTCATAGTAATTACAAATAAAGCACTGGGAGAATAAACCCTTGGAACAATAATAAAATATAAAAAGGTATTTCCAACAAGTTATTCATATTTTTTTAATAAAATACAAGAGACAGACACAATCTATGTTTAAGGGGGTTGGTCGTAGGTGTATTCGTGAAGAAGCCAACAGTAGTTCATTAGATAGTTCTGTGTAAAGTCCCTAAATTCATGGTGATAATTACTTCATTTCATATGTTGCAGTCTCATCAGTATTATTTAGAATAATGGATGACATCAAATCGGCACCTGGTAACTTGTATGTATGTATGTATGTATATATATATATATATATATATATATATATATTTATATATATATATATATATATATATATATATATATATATATTCTTATTTGTATACATATATAAACACTAATACTCTGTCAAATATGCAACTGAATTCCCTCCTTTCTTTGTCATACAATGTTTATATATTTCATTTATTCATTTAATGTTATACATTAGGAAATTTTGTTACAAAACCAATATGTTAGCTTATATTGAATTTATTTTGGCTAATATTTGAGTTTTATTTTTTTAAAGCAATTTGAACTTGTACATTAAATATGTTTTGTGATCAGATATCAACAATATGTTTAAACATAGCCAAGCCATTAATTCTTTATTGTTACAAATAGGTTACTGGTAACGAAACAATAAATATGAGTGTAAACAAATAAATTTCTATGTTTACATATAAGAATACGAATGTCGCTTTGCAATATTGGAAACTGTTTTAAGAATTTGGGGCCCTGTATATAAGAATTAGTAACAGTTTAGAGTTATAAAATTGTAATTGTATTTATTCATTACGTTAAGTGTCGTCTAATAAACACAAGTTATTAATACAATACACAATCAACACAAAAGCTAAATACTCAATGCAGGAGAGGTTGGTATACTTAATTTAATTGCTGGGGTGTGGGGAGGTTGACATGGTCAAATGTTAGGGGCTGTTATCAGATGCAAAAGCTGATAAAAGAGGACCATATAGTATCAACTTTACTAAAATGTAATTGAATATAAGTGAAATGTAGTTTGTAAGAACCAAAAATTCAATAAAATAGATGATTTTTGTATCGTATATATTTTATTCAATTACAAATTTCGTTTAATTATAGATAAATCAGTAGAAAGACATTTCATGGAAACTCAAGCAAAAGATTAAAATATTTTTGTGCGTTTCATCCCCAAATGCAAGATATTCTGTAAAGTTATATTGAATTATGTAGCATATGCAAGCAGAGTTTTGAACAAAATCTGCAATGTAATATAATCAATGATAATGTATCTATTGATATATACGAAATATCTATTGATAACTGTATATACAAGTTATGACACTTGCAGCAGAAATGAAAGAAAATTATGTTGCTCTTTTCCTGAAATGGGATATTACCTTTACTACTACATGCTTTTGCTAAGATAATGTCAAACGTTGTCATTTTTTAAGGTTTTCTTGAATCTTTTAATATTTTTGTCCATAAAATGAAGGTCACATGTGAAAATTTTTCATGTAATAGTGGTAACGGCGACGCAGAATTTAATTATTTACTAAATAGAACCAAGTCAGTGTATTCTGATTTGACTGCATGAATTTTAGAAATAGTAACAAGACAATTGTAGAACATTTAGTTTAACTCGATGTGGGCCTCCATCTGCAGTACATGTCTATGCTGAAAGAGATTATTGATAATTTTAAATTATAGAAATATTCATACCCTGATATGTAATACAAGATACTCTTTCTAGTCTGCACATATTTATTGTGTATTAACATAACACCAACAGTAAAAAAAATGAAAGGAACTTAAAAGTCATTTGTTAACGCGTGGAGAAATATTTGTTCACTTACATAATTGTTCCTGGACTTGCATTCATTGAAACGAGATTTTGAACTCTCTATCTGCAAATACATCTTTTCACATATGAGACATATGGCTAATAATGACACAATGTGGTGTAATGGCCACAACGAGAAACTGATGAAAAGTTTCATTCCCGGAAAAATAGTCCATATTAATGAAAGTGTTATTAGGGAAGAAAACAATGTAATTCTATGAGAGACAGGTCTACTTTCAGACAAAAGATATATAATACACTGAGTCAATAAATGAATTTGTTAAACAGATTTAGGTTGATAATATTAATACAATTAATAGACGTATAATAATAATTGATAATAAAGAATAGTAAGCCAGTTTTAATCAAAGTCAATAATATATATATATATATATATATATATATATATATATATTTATATACATATATATATATATATATATATATATATATATATATTTATATACTTATATATATATATATATATATTTATATACATATATATATATATATATATATATATATATTTATATATCATACAACAATTCTCCATGCAATAATTTTAACTCCAATCATAAATCATATGATGCACCACCATAACGTGTAAATTTATAGAGACTATTGTGAAAAGTTACTTTAGTTATTTATGAATGCACATTTATTATAGACTCACCGAAACTATTGGCTAGTTTCAGTGAGTTTATAAATGAATAAAGAATAAATGAAGAGAAGCATACAAACACCATGTGCACATTCCATCAGACTCACCTTGGATACTTACCAAGCAATGTATTGAATGCCCATAGCCATGTTACTGCATGAAACTCTTGCCAAATGTTTTGCATAGATGTTCACCCAAGCATGTGAATGGGATGAGAAGAGCCAGGCTACCCATAAGAGGAACACAAGCTGTGCAATTATTGACGTCTGTTTAATTGTGATTTGATAACTTAAGATGATATTTTCTGTTTTGACCGAACATCATCTCTTCACATGTTTTCAATTGAGTTAAGTGAATATAACGTGCAACAGGAGCTACAACAGTAGAGTATTATGCTATTTCTAATAAGAATTCTGTTTCAATTACTTTTTTGCCTATTATGAGATTCTACTGTTTTCCAAGTTTTTTTAAAGTTTATTCATTATTGATTCTATTATTTCATACTTAATGAAATATAAAAAAAAATTGTCAAGTAAAATAATATAATAATCAATATTTACTTCTCGAAATATCTCGAAACTTTACTTAATGTCTTTTTTTATAATTAGTGGTTTATGGTTTTTATTAATTATATCCATTTTGCTATTGAGTGTAAGGCATAATGACTAATATCACAGTGAAGGTAATCTTCCACAAAGGTAAAATATGAATAGCTACATTTTCTTGCACTTGTCAAATAGTTTTAGAAACTTCAGACAAATATTTACGAAGATAACTGGAGAGGTGACACATAATATTTCAGGCTATTTAGTAGATGTGAACAATATCGTTAAACATGATAAGTGGTGAAAAATAATAAAATTTTGAGATTAGAACCTCGTTAAGATTTTCACTTTTGATTTTAAATCGTGTAATAAATATATGGGTAGGAATTAATTGATATTGTCATTGTCGACTATCCATTTCATTGTTGACTATCCATACCATTGATACAGAAACTTGTAGGAAAAAATCATCAATAAAATCTCAGAGATGGTTCTCATTACTAAGATTTTTTAATCAATGCGTTAATTACATTGTCACCTGAATGGACATAGGTCGGACGGCACTAAGTCTGTTGTTTAAGGGGAATGCGGAATAATTTTTCATCCTGGTTCTAACCAGCAAGACTTGGGCTTGTCCCTTAAGATGTAATTGCAAGGTCAGAATCTCTGGAAACTTCATCTTTTTATAGTTCAGTGACAGCATTGGAAGCTATTCTCTGGTATGAAGCTATTCTCTGGTTGCTTAATGAAAAAACTGAAATTCATAAAGCAAGCAATGACGATACAGGGGTTTCAGTGTGATCCATATTTTCTCAATGTCAACTTTCTAAAATGTCTTTGAAGTTGATTATAAAAATATGTAGGAGGGTGATTATTAAATTTGTCTGAAGAATGAGCGGTGCTCTATATATATATATATATTTGACTGCAGAAGGCACAAATTTTTTTGGAAACTGACCGTATATTTTTAAACGCTCATTACATATTAACCAACCTTTTTTATCTTTATATTCTACAGAATACAATAGTTCTTAATGTAACATTTTAAAATTAACTGTATATGTTGGGAGAAAATAACATGAAATAGCTGACAATGTTATATGTTTAGGAATATAATAAATAATGTATTGGCAAGAAATGTGTTAATAACAAAAAGACAAAAAGGAACTTGAAATATGTTTATTTAAGAAAATAATTCAAAACCCACTGGATGATTATCGTTACCATTCCTTTACTGCACTCAATCCGATGAAATAAAAAGACCTACTTCCCAACAAATGTGAAATTTATTATGTGGTACAACTGACAATATTAAATAATCTTGTACTGCATACCTCAACGTCATGGAAGAGTGATATCTCTTCAGAGCCTTCTGTACTACTATCTGAAGTGACGGCAGCGGCAGCCACACTCAAAAATAGGAAATAGGATGACACCAAATAACAGTTGAGCTCATTAAGACACTATTAGCGCACTGGTGAATAACCCTATGACTGGGCAAGATCAATCATACTTCCGCTTCATAAAAAAGGCTCTACTGCGAACTGTGACAATTACCGAACACTAGCCTTAATATCACATGTCAGCAAAGTTTTGTTTCACATCATTAACGACAGAATCTGACACTTCTTGGACTGGCAAATACCATAAGAGCAGGCTGGTTTCGTCAAGGGCAAGGGGCTCACCAGCTGATCTTGAATATCCTCCAACTGACTGCAAAGTCGTAAGAATTCAAAACTCCTATTATCTTGTGTTTCATCAATTGTAGCAAGGCATTTAATTATGTCATCTGGTTGTCACTGTGGTAAGTGCTGGAAGAACTTAGTGTGCCTAAACATCTGATTGCACTGATCCAATCTCTCTACCACAACAAACAGTGCATAGTGAAGGTCGAAAGAGCAACATCTAAGCCATTTAAGTTTGGAAAAGGCGTTAGGCAGGGTTGCATCCTATCGCCCATTTTGTTCAACATTTACGGAGAACACATCATAAGGTGTATGCTAGAAAACTGGAAGGATAGTGTCCTCATTGAAGGCACCAGGATCACAAACCTCCTAGCAAACCAAGCAACCAAGAGGGGCAGAGCCCAGCTAGATGAGTTGACCAAATACATTCGGTGTTGGACATAAACTTGCATGAGGCACTCCACGCCACAAACCATGGTTGGTTTAGCATAATCTTGTATTGTTATATTTTGTATTGTTAAATAATAATGTAGATGTGGTAATTACTACTTGCTATTATTTGAATAATTGAAAATTTTTATATTTATTCATATCTGGTGCAAGTTGCAGCATGACAATATTTATTTCCAATTCAAAATTAGCCTTTGCTGCAGCTTAGTGAATTTGCGAAAAAAATCCATTTTTAAAAATTTTCCTTGTAAAAGTATAACTGTTTTCAATACCTTTGAAAGAGTTTGTTACATATTTAAGGGAAATTATTCATTACAACTTATCGGAGAATATGAACAATTGTACAATGGTAATAATTACCGACGTCGGGAAATATTTCCAAGTATTTCTAAAGCACGTATAATCCGCTTTGAAGTTCCTCCTCATTTTAACTTAAATGTATGTAAATTAATGTACATAGAAAATACAAAATACACAAAACATATAAACTCAAACTAATATGTGGAAAAATCAACTTCTTCACTAGAAGTATGCTCTTCGGGTTCATATTACTCCATCAGTCAAGATGTTTTGGTCTCATGATATTCTTGTAAGTTTTAAGCTATTCAAATTTTATAATATTCAGTTTTAAATTTTCAACAAAACCAAAGTTTTACAAACATCTTATCTTGTAAAATTTATAAAATAGTACTAAACTGTACAAAATACTGCTAAAAAAGATTTAACTGGAATTCAGAAAAAAAACAGCAATTTCAATTTTGCAAGCTTCCACAATTACTTTCATGACACCTCAACCATATATAGTACAGTGAAATTAAATAAAATGTTTATTTTTAAACATTCAATTGATCAGAATTATTTAACTGAATATTTGTTTTGAATCATATAATCTTTTAATGTTTTAACGGTTTTGCAATTATATGGACACTTCTTGTTAATACCAAATTAGAGATAATTAATCATTGTAATATGATTGCATTTAACGGTACAAACCAAATCCATAAAGTGGAAAATGGCGGGTTCATTTTGCACATGCACAGTCCACAACCTCCAGCCGTCATGAATGTTGCCATGATACTGGCAGAAAATTTTAAATTTACTTTTTAAACAAGATCAAGGTGTTGATAGCGCTATGTTTATTTTTAGCTGAATTATTACAGTTTGAAATTACTTCAACAGGAAGTGAATCTCATCTGAGCAAGATTGCCACTGCATACATCCATTATAATTTTGTCACATGTGCTCATCCATCTATCCTCCACCTGTCTGTCCTCCCAATTTCCATAATTTCGTAGATCGGCATGTACATGCTTTAGTTAAATATAAAAATATTGATGAAACATTTTCGTTTTCATTTAACCTATGACTTGAAATGTGTTTTTTCAAAAATGAAATTTCGTTCAAATTCTTCATTTCAAAAATATAAGGCTTGTTTATATGCTCTATTTTAATTTTCCCACAATAATTTAAATTTTAATATATTTCATTGCAACTTTAAAAAATACCGAAAGATATGAAAGAAAGTCATTAAGAAATAATATATGTTAGGTAAATTAATAATGTAACTTTATATTTGTCTCGTCTACTTGTCAGTAAATTATCTGTCAAACACATCATTAATATGACTAATGTATTAGAAATTACAAACTGTTTATTGATCCACCCAATTTAGTAAAATAATTGCCGATCACAACAATTTCAATTCTGTAGTGTGCGAAGGTTAAACCGTTGTTAAGAGGGACAAAGGCTGCTACAATATGCCTGTTAAAAGGATTTCAGTGATCCCAAGAGGGCATCAATTTACCACTTTTCTTGACACACTCAAACCTGTCCTGCTCCTTCAATCTGTGTTTGGTATTTTTAGAAAGACCACAACTAACAGTAACTTTGTATATCCAAACCATTTTGATTTCAGCTCGTTTTCTCCTTCGTTATAGCCTTTTTGAATACAATGATTCACTTCTATTTGTGCCTGCATAATTTAAAGCGCAAGGTAAATTCATTCTTTGTAAAATGAAATATTGTTTATACAAAAATTATTATATCATTGAGGTGTACTTGATAAGTAAGTCACTGTTATTTATTGACAGAAGTAATTATTAAACGTAAACCATATCAGAAAATGTAAATTTGATTATTGCTGAATGAAATTCTGTCTCGGAAAATTATATTTATTTCAATTTATTATTTTAGGCAAACACGATAATTTATAAAAATTATTCTAATTTCAGATTACGCTAGCAGATAGTTTATCTGAAATGTTACTTCATTCATCTCATTATATGGTGTTCATAGCGATCACATGTGTACTTTGTGAATGCTTTTATGTAGAAGTGAGGAAAACAAAAAGAAGCTTGATGACATTGCACGCTGACAAGGACATTCGTTAGTTTTGATTTCAAAACTTTTTTAAATTGATCTCACATATGTTTCCTGAATATTTTTATAATTATTTTCCATTAAAAAATTTCCCTCTGCCACCATTATTCATTTGGTTTCCGATTATATTTCAGCGAACAGCTACTTTACAAATGTGGAGCCTGTGTGACTTAATATATAATTAAGTTTTTCCACTAAATAATAAAAACAAATTTCCGTTCATGCATTTTGAAATATCTTTATGTCTACGTGCGCCTCTGCGTATTAACATATAGTTACTCATGAACTATCCCGCAAGTGTATCCTTCTTTAGTAATTTCATTTAATTATTTCACACATTAATTTTAAGTGTAAAAGTTCCGATAACTTTTGCAGGAAACTATAAATATAACCATCATAACTTCACAGAGATTCACTTCAGTGATTAAAATTGTGGTGTAATAAATCTACCCCTTCCAAAAAAAACAGGGTAAATTTGGTTTCATATCTGCGATTATGAACTCTATTTAGGTTATTGTATTTTTTTAAATTTGTGAAAAAAATTCCAGGGTTATATTTGTTCCTAATAAAGTTTAAATCTATTGTGGTGATTATATTAATATTTATGTCATCAAAGCCATAATAGACCCCATGACTTCTACCATCTCTAACATATTAAAAACATCAATATCCACATTCATCGGCCATTAAAAGAAGATATGTAACAATTAACATTCGTAAACAATTCTTAAGTCGCTGTTCTTCTTTCCTTTATACTTGGTAATATTTATGGAAGCCCTAATTCTACCATTCTTGATTCATGAATATTGTGCTCTCTGCAACATATTTATCATTTTCCATAAAAAAGTGATTTGCAGTCAATAGAAGCATTTAAAAGATGTCTCTGAAAGCTTGTGCTTTTTTAATAAGTGCATATATTAACACCACACGGAGAAACAAATTGCTTCTTTTTATTTATTCCTACTCACGAAACACAAGGTTCAATTAATCCTGACAAAAAATTAAATTGATGTATCATAAATTTCTACACAATAATATTATCCATACATTTTTTCATTTGCAGCATTTCACATTCGGAGCCAATTGAAAGTAATACAAGATTTGATAGAAACCAGTAAACTTGGCCAATTCACGGTATTCCAAATGTTTGAATTGCGCATGTCTACACTGCTCCGATTACTGAGTCTTATTTCTACCTATGTTATAGTAATGATACAATTCCTAAACATATATTGATTTATTCAACATTTGTAAACACATAATGCTACCATATAATTGAGGAACTGTTATAAGAACACATAAAATATGAATATTGAAATACTTGTATCTATTTATTGAACTAATGAGTTAAAAAAAGTAATGTTTACATCTTTTTTAAAAGGCTAACAAGCCAAATAGGACTTTCGAATTTAGAAACTGTATGCTTTTTTATTTCTTACCAACAAGAGATTACATGTTTTCATAAAATGTTAGTTACTCATCAGCCTTAAGAAAATACAAAGGATAATAAATATAATAATAATATATTGGGTTGGCTATTAAGTAATGAGTGGCCATTAACGTTATAACTTTTTATTATATTTCCAATGTAATATTAATTAATCGTCCACATGATTGTCACCATCATTTTTTACTCCATCTCTCCAAAGTACTGGCAGGGAGTAGACAGCATCCGCATAAAATTCAGATGAATTGGAATTAAAAAATTGGCCTATGAACTGTCATATGTGGTATTCATCATCAACATTTTTTTTGAGTAAGGTGTTGCTGAGGGATTTAAACAAACGATTATCAGTATAGGCAATACAACAATATATATGTATATATCAATTATCATGATAGATGCAGATGAACTGGGCCAATTTGTGGTTTTACGTGCCTTCAACTTGCGAGCTTTATTGCTGCTCCAGTTTCTAGGCTTGACTATGAGTTGCTCTGTTGTTCTGATTCAATTCATTAATGTCAGTGATCTGTCCTAACTTGAAAATTTAAATTAAGTTCTTTATCAATTTCGCACATTGTGATGTCTGGTAAATTATTATTTACCTCTATTTGCTAGTTCCTTATTAATACATCTGAGTTTTAATATAGTATCGTGAGCACTTTCCAATTTGTAAAATATAAAAATCAGAATAAATTGTTTTGCGTAAATTATGCAAAAATTTATACTTTAAGCACCAGTTGTTTTGTTGTTATTTTGCAGTTTATAATGGAAATCGGTTAATATCAATGTGATGTATAATGGAAATTGATTATATTAAATGCTTATTTAAAAAATTTTGTATCAAAATACCATGAAAACTTAAATTTGTTTTTCTGAAAACTAATTTCTTGTCACTTAAAATTCAATACAATTTTAAAGAAGTGCACTAAATTATAGCACTCAAGTTTCAATATACTAGCTAACTGTTTCTAAGTTGTTATTGAAAAATGCCTTACGTTTTGACTAATGAATACAAGTTTTCTTTTAATAAACCATATGATACAAATGACAATTCCATTGTTTACAGCTAAACAGAACAAACTAAACAGAAATAAACATTTTAATTTTATGCAAAATTTACTTTGGTTTAAAAAAGGAGAAAGCCACACAACAGTGAAAGTTTTACATTAATATTAGGGGAAAAAATCATTAAATTGGACCGAATAAGTTTTGTAATAGAGGTGAAAAGAGATTCAAAATGAAAAACAGAAATATATGAAACCACAAGCAATATAAAATCTATATCAGCAGGTAGATATGATGAAAAGTAAAATTCTAAACGTACTTATAAATTTCCTGAACAAAAATATAAAATGTTCATTCCTTTCTTTTCAGCCACATATCAAAAATGTTTATATTCTTAGAAGTTTTCACGATTTTAAGAAACGTTAAGGTAGGCAGAACTTATTGAATATAAGAAAAGATCAGTCATTTTACTCAATAAATAAATTTGTCAATCAGATTTTAGTCGATTGTGTTTCTATAAATAATAATTTTTAATGCACAATAGTAAGTCAAAAATTTTAATCAAAGTCCACAGTTTATACTATAGTAATATTTTTGCATACAATAATTTTAGCTGTAGTTACAAAGTACAAAGTACATAGTTATAAAGTACATAATATATATATTTTTACAATCTTGCAAAATTTCTTTGATAAATTATGAAGGCACATTCACATACAAAAACAATTATTTATTTTGTGTAAACTATTGTGGATTTGTAACAAGTGTGTCTATTTATTTTAGTTATTATGATTAGTTGGCGTGTATTAATTATAAGTTATACAATAAATCATTAAAATTTTAACATGTAAGGTCATACGCTTTTCATTTATAGATGCCCATCGAAAGTATTGATGTATAAAAATTATTCTCAGCTTTACTTAAACGTGATGCTCAAAGCATGCACCATTAATGGTAATCTGTATTAATTTCAGAATGTCTGAATCAAGTGAAAGTACAGAATCATTTTATAGTATTTTACAGAATAATCAAATACAAAACAAATTATTATATCCTTCAAATGGTTTATTTTTGCAAACGCACCGCCTTATTGAGACTGATTGAGAAGCATTGTGGAGAAGCCATTTGCGACTTATCCACATAACAATTAGTTATGTAATCTTACATTTTTAAAATGACCATTGATGAAATTGTCACTGTATTGTTTCCGAGGAATGTCTTAGCCTGAATAAAAGCTGTTTTCAAAAAATATGATCGCTATCTATGACCTGCAACTAAGTTTTAACTGCATTAACATCAAGTACGTGGTGAATGAATCACATACATTTTTACTAAAAAATGCTCACTCAATGTTCAGTAAATATTATGTCTTAGGTTGAATATATGAACGAATACCAGCTGGTATTCAAAGATTTTTAGTTGTGTCATTTTGACATCATCATAGACTCCTTACATATCTATCACATGCTGCTAACATCCAACGGTTTTCCATGACTTTTACCACGTCATCTTTTCATCTAGTGATGCGCCGTATCACCCTGCATTGTCTGGTACATGGTCACCGTTTGAGAACCTTTCTTCTCCAATGGCTATCGTTTCTGCTCACTATATGAGTGCCCATTGCTGCTTCAACCTGCAAATCCTATGAAATGTCAGTGATCTTAGTTAGCCTATCGATCTCCTTATTATGAATCATATTTTGTGAAGAAACCTCGAGCATCACTCTGTATGTCGATGTTACAAAACATCGTAAAGCACAAAACACACACGCACACAACACATGGAAGGGAACTATGAGTTACGGAATTCATCTAAATGCTGACACCTGATTATCAAAACTTCTTCAAAGAAATTCTTGGCAGGTAAAGAGCTGTCCATCCACAAACAGTGCAATGGAATTAATACATGACAAAACAAAAAGTACCTAACTTTTGATAATTAGCTACTAGTGCCAAGAACAAAAACCCTTTTGTTCTTAGCATGTAAAACAAAGGTGTAACACTTGATATATAATGTAGCACTTTTGTATTTCTAGGTGCTTAGGCTATTTCTGGAAACAAATGGTACATAAGTTCTATCAAGTCTCAAGGTAACAGTCAAAATATAAAAGAAGTATTACCGTTTTGTAGATTTTTGTACAAAAATTGTAAGAATGTGTCATTTGAAGAAGGAAAGTTTTCAAGAGTTTATTTTTAATTCTCACTGATAACACAATTATTCTTTTTTCATTAATCAAATATCTCAAGATATACACACACATGGCAATACTGTTTGGTGAATTGATCATAAGCATAATTTTTATTTAGCATTATGCAGTGGTCTATAGCCTCTATAAATAATTGTATTTATTACATTGTATTATTATATCAATTGTATTATTATTTGTTTAGGAATGAATTTATAAGGTTCTATACCAAAAATTGATGAATCAAAAGCATAATGATCCAATGAGTTCAATGTTCCCCTAGGTCTTGAAAGAATTTGAAGTAGCATATATTGAATTATTGATTTTGAAATCTAATCTTTCCAAAAATTGAACAACAAAAAATAGTTTTACTTCAAACGTCTCAATAATCATCAATCAAATAAAAACTGGTACAATGTACAGCCTATTTCTCAAACTGTGATGCATGTACCACTGACAGTAGACAGATGTTTTAAAGGTAGTACATGAACAGACATAATAATAAAAAAATACAATAATGTACATGTTTTAATATAAATATATTTTACCGTACATTTCCTTTCCCTCAATTTGGGAAACTTATGGGTGTAGTCAATGATATGTGACTGATCTGTATTTCGAATGAGTAGTGTAATGTTTGAGAACACCTGGTCTAAATATTTAGCATGTAGTGCACATTTAGAAAGTCATTTGTATATATATAAATAAGCATTTTTATGAAAGTGAGCATTATAAGACTAGACAATGTTAATTTGAAAACAAAGACAGTAATACATCAAATACTAAATAATTAAATGTGGCGTACAAAATTTGAGTTGGTACAAGACAAAATATGATTTGACAAGGTTTCATTTTTTTATCACATATACAAATTATGTATCTATATTATTGCTTGGGAAGTTCACGGATATTTTAAATTGTTATTATCAATTTTTTAAAGGTATTTCTGCCTAAAGTCAATTCAATTAAAAACAGATTGCCTGTCAGTCCGTATGGTCGTCATGTCAATATATTTCAGAATAATATATGGTTAATGACATGAACACTGATGATGTGAACTTCCAAAAAAACAGTGAAACTTACAGACCCAAGGAAGTATTATATCGCTATGAATATTCAGCAAAACATCACTTAGCACTTTCTGTTTGATTCAATTTGTCCTCTCTGCAAACGAAAGGGGTCTTCCAAGTGGGAGATATAAAAATTCTATGAGCATAAATATAATGTAATTAGTTATTAATAAACAACCAATGATGATTGGCCATCATTTTATTACATTATTGAATACAAATATGTATACTGAATACTCCGATGTGGTATTATGACAAAATGATATTCAAATGTTCAAATTATATGTGGTTATTGAAACTCATTGGTGATTTATTAATGTGAAAATGTTGTATAAATTTGATAAATTTATTCTAATAATATCATTTATGAATTCTTTACTGTTTAATAACTGAATGGAAGTAAACCAAATCAAACTTTACTAATAATAGTTAAAAGTGAGAATTTGTTTATTGTATTGTATTTCTCATAGTATTCAAAAATACAAATCAACCTCAAGTTTTGCATACAGAAATACCTAGGAATGAAATACTGTGAATAGTTTTATATTTCAACTATCACTACAACTGTAAGCTATAATATTGATAATCATACAAAACAGAAAATTTAATAAGTATCACTTCATAATTACTTTCAGCTATTTTACTTCGATATATATCATCGAAGTAAAATAGCTGGTAAATAGCATCTCGTTTAAATTTTAATTTACAAGGTGCAAAACTCATGGCTTTTTGAAAATCAATATGACTGACTGATTTATTTTTGTCGAATACCTAACCTGCCTGACAAAATAATTTTTTTATATAATATATGAGTTTGTTTTTAAATTTTCATGAGTTTACGAATTGTAATTTTTTGTACCGGTGAAATTTGCATGTTAAACTATTTTGCAAAAAGAAGTCAAAGTAAGTCTAGTCGCTTAATTGCGCAACGTCAATTTCTTCTCTTAACTCATACGCAATAAGTGTTTTTAATTATTTCTATTCATTAGTAAAAATAAATCTACCAACATTTTGTTTTATGACAATTCTAGAACAAAGGGAAACACAAAAATAAAAAATTGCAGTAAAACGTTCATGTTTTATAAAAAAAGCATTAATTAATTGTTTGTACCAGCGACTTGTAGTTCTGAGGTTAAAGCTATGGACAACTGAAGTATTCTGGAGAGAAAAGTCACACAACAAAGTTTTGAATGTATCAGTAGAATACAATTATAATTTAATCTCTATGATGAATAAAATTTTATCAGCTATAATTAAATTATGTAGGCACGTTTATTGCATTTCTATTGAATTTTAAATTGCAACGAAAGTCTCAATTGTTATTTTTGTGGACAGTAAACTGAGTCCTTGTTTTAGTCAATAAAGTATCTCTGTATTACAATACTGTAAACTACAAATATTTTAATAATACGATTAAGATGCTATTAAAAATATTAGTCCTAAAATAGAAAAACTATTATTCAGAAGATTAAAAACATTTTTAATCGCGCACATCAATGATTTAGAAATAAATTCTAAAATGTTTATCACACAAACATAGGTCTCATGTAAATTATTAATAATTCAAATAATAACTCGTGTGACACTTTGGATGAGTAACACTTTGCATTCATGATTTTACTACACATTTATAAGTATAATATTCAGTTATTCCGCACAACAGTTCAGAATAAACCGAGGGTGATATGGTCAACAACTGACGAGCCAATCTTAGCTTTTTCACATTCTAATGAGCAGTGCTGCTAGAAAAGACATAGATGTTAGATTTCATTATGTTAGAGATGCAATCAAAATAAATTAATTATGATCGAATATATTTCAACTCAGGAAATGCCCGCTGACTTGTTAACCAAAGTTTTTTGTCAACTAAACATTACAAGTTTATGTATATGCTAGGAATTAAATCTAGATAAAAACATTCTGTCTAGACCTTATCTTTATTTTGTTAAGTGGGGATGTTAGAATGTAGATAACAAAATTATTATAAGGTGTATGCAGTGCCACTTATGTATCACTCAATGTAAAATGTTGTGAGAAATAAAGTCAGTCAGTTGTGAAAAGCCAACGTGTCTTAACAATTGTGATATTGAATATCGATCTGTATACCTGAACCGATCACAATCAATATATATACATATATATATATATATATATATATATATATATATATATATATATTTATTGGAATCTATTGATAGTACCCAACAGATTCCCATAGTTTTCTGTTTGAATTTAATATTTGAAAAGGCAGACAATAAAATATTTTTGACAAATCTTAAAAGTTCACCAAGTTATATAGCTTTAAATTTAACGTTTAGAGTATTCATTCTCATTATGTCATTCGCAGCAAATGAGATATTGCTAGCATATTTTCATTTAAAAATTTATAACGTGACTGGTTTAATCTGAATTTTGATGATAGTCCACAAATCCAATTAAGTGATTCGTTAGCATTGTTCATTTCATTCAATTTATGTGAACTCTACATATGTTATGAAAAATTCTTATTACGTCTTTCTTTGTACTGCGGCAAATATAATAAAGCAATTATGTACATATAATTCCAAAAAATCAGAAAGAAATTGCAAATATTGATGATGAGGTTTGTATTGACCAAAAATTGTCACACCTCACATAGTTTCTGTAATGCAATAAAGGTTTAAATTGCACTAAGGCAGTTTTTTAGTCAGTTTGCCTTGTTCCACTGCATCAGTAATGATATATTTTATATGTTATACAGTCTAGGAATACATATTTGATAAAGAATTAGAGAATGTACCACAAAGTTATTCTATTCCTTTTATAGTTTGGAGTTCAATAGTCTTCCTTGTTAAGGGAATTGAAATTATATAATGCACAAAATCGCCTATATGAATAATAGACACATTCTCTATCACAATAGTATATATAAACATATATATATATGTATATATATATATATATATATATATATATATATATATATATAAATATATATATTTTTATTTATATATATATAGGTGTGCTATCGAACAGTGAACCACATTTTTTTCTGAGACCTATATCTTGGTAGATTAAAGGTTTTCGGTTCCAAACTTTTTACTGTAAGTAGCAAATATATTGTAGTATCATATAAATAAACCCCAGCCCTTTAAATTAAAACATAAACCCCACAGGTCCTTTTTTTTTTAAACTGAGAATTGGTTCAGTGTTTACCATCCGTGTTGCACACTGAACCAATACATATTGTACAGCGAACCAGGAGGTTATTCAAAGAAAAATCAAGAAATTGAAAGAAAATAATATAAATATTTATACATTTTTTATTGACTTACATAACCATAATGCAATAAAAAAATATCAAAAATTAAAAATCTTCTTAATAAAAAAATAAACAACATTCTAAACAATTTAACGTCAAATAATAAATCAGTCTCATTGCTAATAAACAACAACTCTTATTTAACATTTAAATGTGAAAAATTTACTTTAAAAAAAATGTTGTTAGCCTTTTGGTACCTGAGCTTCTTGGATGAGGAAGAATAAATTTAATATCAGATAAACTCACAACTGCTAAGTCCGGATCTAAAGGATATATAAAACACAATTGTTCTCTTCTTTTTATTTTAAGAAAGACACTGAATATTCATTTTCTGACTCTTCATCCAATATTTTAGCGACATAATAAACGGCTTGCTCCTTAGATTCGAGCAAGATTAATATAAAGTTGTGAAGCTTTGGTTTTTGACGTAGTGGAGGAAAATTCTCATCTATCGCCCAGTCTTCATCGTCATCAGTGAAATCCACATTGGTATCACTTTCCAGTACTATTTCTTCTATGGATTCATCACTTTCTGTCTCATCTTTCTTAGGCCGTTTCGCTTTCTTCACAGACTTCACTCCACTTGTAGATGCTTGATTGCTTCGGATATCTTTCAAAATTACTTGATTTTGTAGCAGTTTCTTTTTTTATTTTAGTAGCAGCTCTACTTGCTGCAATTAAGATCTTTTCTAGAGTGTCAGTCGCAATGATACTCCTTCCTGGCTTTCTTCTTCTTCTATCAGATCTAGGTCCTGCTTTAATTGGGGGACGAAAGTCATTCGGTAAGATGAAATTGACTGGAGACTTTGTTCTTTCTCTTAAGACAGATTTTTCATTATTGTCGCCATCAGGTTCAAAATTAAAAGGTTTAAGGGATAATAACGATGGACTATTTTCTCTTGAACTTGAGCCTAAAAGAGGTTCTGGAGTTTAATATTTTCGATAATTGAAACATTATTACATGGTGATCTTGGACTTGAAATTCCAGTGTTATACTTATATTGAGCTTTATTTTTTGCATTTGGGTCATTATTTGCAGGTGCTGGACGATCAGTGACTTTGCTTGGCAAGAAATCAATTTCTGTAAACACATGTCAATCAATTCCACATTTGGAGAAAGCAGATGATATATTTGTAGGAATCATAGCTCTAGAAAATGCTTGTCCAACCAACCCAGCAATGTCGTATATTGTGACTGGCCTTCCCGGGTTACGAAGCATCCACGACTCCAACGCTGAATGATAATAAATTTTAAAAGAACCCATCAAACCTACGTCTAAAGACTCTAGTTTATTCGTCGTGTGTGGATGAAACGTTAACACAGTCACACCTAAATTTTTTGGCATAGGCTTTTCCAAGGCTGACAGGATCAGGTTTTTTTTACTGTGATGTCCAGGTGCCGTTTTTTGAAGAACCGAGACCGTTCTATTCCTACCAAACCATATATTTCCCATGTAGGTGGCATTTTCAAGTTGTTTTTTTAGATATTTCAAAAGCAACTTGCTTCCAGTCTTTTATAGATAAACTGTAAAACATTAATGCACATTCTTTATAATAATCTAACAAAATCTTTTCCAAGTGAAATATTTTCACCTTGCCCCTTCCATTTTTTAGTATAGTGCCGGAATGTAGGGTAGGCAATATTAAAATCTTTTGCTGCTTTTCGTATCTATGAACCCTTTTCAACAGCTTGCAATACCAATTTCATATTCTCTTTAGGGTGTTTATCTATCTTTCGCTCTTGTTTTTTATATCATGGCATCCTACGAAAAGAAAATAACAATTGAAATATTATAATACATACAAGGCTTGGCCGAAATTTTTTTAAACGAAATTTAGTTGGAAATTTATGTTATGTCCCACCATTATATCTTATAAATAAGGAAAATTTATGCAAGAATACACCAACATAGTTCAATGAAAAATATCTAAAATAATAAAAATTATAAAAATCAAATAGTGAAAAAAATCTAGGTTTTGGTACCAAAAAACTGAAAAACTAAAGTAAGTTATGTGGGAGGGGTTCACACGCGACGTAAAACGGACGAGATTGCCAAGAGCGGCAACGTTGCATTATTTGAAAATAGCGGTTGGTTCACTGTGCCTCACTGGTTCACTGTTCAACAGCCCACCCTATATATATATATATATATATATGTATATATATAAATATGCAATTCTTTCATTTCATAATTTCTGCAATTCTAACGAAACACAAAGTTATGGGATATATATTCACATTCATCTATACTTCTTCACTCACCCTAATCTTATTGCAATAATTCAAGTGCAGTTAAATGACTAACCTTGGTTAAAACACTTTATTATATTTATGTGAAACACTTGTTGTTTGTTTGTACAGTTATATAGTGACACAATGAACTCTTTATAATTTCATGACCGTCCCTCCATCACAATTTAAATGAATTTTATTAAATTTTGCAAGCAGACGCTTCATATAGAGATATTAATTCCTTTTGCGCTTCTGATGAAGAAATGTTATGTAATTTCAGAAAGGCTGATTTCTTGTTCAATTTTTTGTATGTAAAATACAAACTAGACATAACTTACTATACATCAATTTTCAGCTTATGAAATATTGAAGATGGATATTTATAAAAATTTCATTCATTTTTTAAAACTACCATCGTTATTGGCTTTCTTTAATATGCATGAATTCAATTTATATAGATCGAATGAAATGTTGCTTATTTGAAATATGCATAATCATCAATAAATACGTATTATTTTCTAATAAAATACAATATATATTGCATAATATAACATGACAATTTTTCCATTTCCTAACTACAGTAAAAAAATACATAGTTTAAATACCTCAAACATAATACATCTTTCTGTAACTATAAATATAAGATGCACATCGTTAAATTATGATTAATTTCTATTGTGAAATACCATGTGCTCCATCAAAATACACTTACGCATACGGTGTTACAAAGTTGTAACCTTAATAGCTTCATACAATCTAAACTTACATTCTTTCTGTTCTGTTTGGATGTCACTTTAGTAGTAATAAGCTCGCTTTGAATGTTTCATGAATGAATATATTTTATCGCAATTTAACATGCTCATGCACATGCTAAAACTCGTTGTTTGTTTCAAAATAGCATATGATAAAAACCAAAATTGTATGGTTGCCTTTTATAAAAAAAGGGCTCAGTTGCATGGAGTGATAATAAATATTCATATATTTTATAGCAATTACTGAATAGCTTGCCGGGTTAAAAATATTTCTCGAGACCATAGTTTACACATTAGGAAAAAAATCAATATCATAATATGTTAGATCTAGATCTTATTTTCATAACAGTATAAAGATAATTTATCAATTTCCTCAACATTTATGGAAAATGTATTGAAATGCCCTTACATACAAGATAACGAAAGGGCTTTATTTACTATGGTCACTTTGTAATATTAATAAAATTATATCTGCGTCAAGAAGTCTGCCGACAGGTGCTGATACCCATTAGGTAGCAATGTTGTTTAATAATTTTTAACGGACAATATTTAACTAGTTCGGGGGAAACGAGGGAAGGTGAGCTTTTGATTTATTGCTTGACATATATCACAAAATTATACAGTTTTATTAATATTTATTGTGTTTGATTATCTATGCTGTACATAAAGTTGGAACTTTCATTAAGTCGGCGTGTGCAATTTTCTCTGTAACATTCTTGTTTGTGCCATTGGTACTGCACATCAATTCTTTTATGGAATGTGCAGGTAAAGTGCAGCATCTGTCATCATTTCAAATTTAGTGTCACATTTCACATATGAAATTTGCATCTGCCTTAAGTCGATAGTAATATTTGTCCTGGAATAGTTATTGTGATGTTGAGCTATCAACAGAATGGCATATAAAGATCATTTCCTAATTTAAAATTGACTTATGGCAGCGGCATTAGCAGTTCCACAAAAATTTTAATTGAAGTTTTTTTTTTGACTGATATCAGATAAAAACCGCCACTAGTGTTTTTAACAAAAAAATATTTACCTTAATGATAACCCACAAATATTTGTTTTTGCCTTTGGTATAGGCTTGTGGTAAATCACTAGCGTGTTTTCAGTGTAAATCAAACAGGTAGTAATTCATTTTACAATAATAATATCTGCATTACAATGTATAGGACCATAAATAATAATCCATAAATTCATTAACTTACGAAATATAAAATTGTCTATTGTCTACTACACATGTCTTAACAAAAGTACAAAGAGTTTAGTTAATAAAATACTGTACCAAATGCAAAATGATTTATTAAAAGTAATTACAGACCTGTCAATATTTAAAAACACTCGAGAAAACAAATCTAATAAATTTTCTTAATTGGTTGGTTAATATTATCTTTCAATTAAAAATGATTCAACAAACTTTAATAACCTGCATGAGGTCACACCGATAAAATGATTCGGAATATTTTAAAAAGCTGCATAATGTAATACCGACAATTACATTTGGCAGTTATTGCTAACCAAAGACTTGTCTGATGTGTGGGTCTCAGTACCGATTACAAGAAATTCCATTGTTGAAGAAAATTGTATGAGAGTGTTACGTAAATAGTTCTTACAAATTTTGTAAAACTTAAAGATATAGGTCTGTGTTTGAAGTTATCCAAATTCAAAAAAGTTATGAAGTTTTAAAAAAGTCATCTAAATTGCAAAACCATAAAATTTAACAATAATTTAACTACAGGCAATTATCTTTGTTATACTTATAACACATAATAATTACAGTTATAAAATATATACATTTATAACTCTATTTATAACTATAAATATAGGTAACCCCCTTCAAAAAGTACCAGTCAGCTGTTATACCCCTTATGATATAATAATATATAACTAAAAAAATTGCTATTTCCCTGTGATTAATTTTTTTATGTAAGAGAAGAAATGTAACCATGAGGTAGTACAGGCATTTATACAATATGTATGTGGTTATAAGTATAAAAAATAATAAAAAAGGAAAAGAAAAGGAAGGAAAGGAATCACTATTTCTAAAAATAAAAAGTTATACATGGAAAGTTTACAAAATATATTTTTTATTATCACAATAAAAAGTAAGTCAATATTTAAACATAAACATAAATAAAAAGAACTATTTATCCTAAAAATAATTAATATTGTTAATAAATTTTTGATAAGTCTGTTCAGATCTGTCCTGAAAATACAACTATTGAAATAGGCCACTGAATACACATACATAATATTCGTGATTATTTATACAATTCAGGAATAAAAAAACTATTGTTATAACTCACATGTTTGGAACATTAAAACTTTCAAATCATTGCAAAAGTGAAAACAAGCTTACAAAAAACTTAATAAAATATGTTAATTTAAAAATGTTGTGTATCAAAAAACTTTATTCATTAAGTAAACCAGAAAAATTGAGGATTCCCACAGTATAAACTAAACAAAAATTTGGATATAAATAACAACTTAAATGAGAAATCTAAAACGGGTATAATCCTGTGGACTAGACAATACCATAGTAGCAAAATTTTGCCGATATCAAAATGAAAATTTATAAATTTTGATATCACTTCGTATAGGAAAGTAACGTTTTTGTTGATGTAGACACAAAATGGTGACCATTATTTTGAACATAGAAATTTTGCAATAAATATTTTGCTCATTTACATATGTCATAGACCAAAAAATATTCTACACTATTGTTAAATAGAAAAAAAATTATAGATAATACTCAAGACATTTTCATAATAAAGAAGCCCCTTGTTCCAGGACCCCTGGTTTTGATAATTTAAATTTCCAAACTGCTGCTCGGTACTAGCTTGGTTATGACGAGCCATAGATCACTTGCTTTTTTTACTAGCTTTCTAAATGTGAAACGACACATATGCCTGCGTTCTTTTAACTGCCCTGCTATAGTTTACATGGTGTGATGTCAATGTGGGAACTGACAGTCACTATTGCTGTGTTCCACATGTATGATTAGTTGAAAACGATTACCTTATTTAATAGAAAGTAATTTTTTATTTCAGATTTATTCATGGATCAAGATATTTTCAGAATTTCGAGACGGAATTATTTTTGTAACAACTAACTTGCTGTATCAACTTAATATACATTGCAACAATATTTTATTTCCCTTGTCGTAACTAAAAGGATACCTAAGAAATTTTTCTTCGTTTACCCTTTTATCTCCTTATTATCACAATCCCTAAAAATCATAAAAAAGACGCTTTACTTCACAATAAAAAGTATAGACAATAATTAAACATGAATGTAAATAAACAGAACTAATTATGCCCAAAAAAATCTGTAACGAAATAATTTTCAAATCTTCATACTAAACAAAGTTCAAAAAATGAGTGACGGAGGACACCTGGGTTTTTTAACAGTTGTTAGGTACTGACAATATGTGTGTACTTTATCTAACAAGCATAATTAATGGGGAGAGTGTAGACACAACTTAATAAAGTTGCACCATCAAAAAGATCAATATTAAATTTTGTTGGTTGTGTTAAGCACTCAGTAGATTACACAAGGCATTTAACTCAAAAGACATTTAACCAATAATGTGTCACTTGTTTCTTAACAACTTAATATAACGCTAGTGCTGGAATTAATTTGGAAACAAAATTTTTTACAACAGTCAAAATGGGCAACAATTCAATTGAAGACACACTTTGGCCAGTTTTAGTGTATCAGCAATTATTTGGTGTTTGCAGAAAACCTGCTAACCGAGTTCCGACCAGGTGTAGGTTGTGGTATAGAAAGTTGTATAGTCTGTTCACAATGGGAATATTGATTGTGTTGTTTGTCGTTTCTAGCATTTTGCTTTTCAGTAATAAGTACTTGATAGCATTCAGGACACTTCAGATTATTCATATTCTCTATATATTGTTGATTGAAATAACATGTGACAAAAATGTATTTGAAGAATTAATTCTAAGAATTCAAGAAAGATAATCCACTTTTCAAATTAGGGCACAGAAGAAATTTTTTGAAACATGATAAATATCGAAACCTCATTGTTATTGGAATTCTTATTCCCTATCATATTCTTTATAGCACTTTTGATCTTGGTTCTGGGGGAATAAAACATGGTCTCTACAATTACATTTATGCTGTGTTCAATATTATTGCTTCAATTATTTTTGATTTAGAAATAATATTGTTCTGCTTGATATTATTTAGTATAATGAAACGTGTAGAAGTTTTGAATGTTTTCTTTAAATTTAAAAATAGAGAAAATATGGTGACATCTGATGATGCCACATTTAGGAGTCCTCGACGTGATCCCAATTCACATAATCAATTTACCTTTGCGTTGCCTCTAAGTAAAAATTCCATTTATTATTTGTCTCAATTCTACGTTTGTTTGTTAGACGTGTGCCACTATTTACACAAGATGTTTGAATTTCAGGTTTGTATTTATCATTTTTAAATAAAATTCAGTTTTAAAATAAAATTTCAACTTTATACATTCTGAAATGTTGAAACAAGTAAATTGTCCTAAACAGATTTTAATTTTATTTTTCAGCTGCTCATGTCATTAATTCTCATATTTTCTGGCATACTCCTTAACACATATACATTTCTTGAAGATATAAAATGTAACGTAAGTATTTTTACACTTATATTAAGTTATTTATCTTGCAACTATATGTATACTAAACTGCAAAGCCTTAAACTAAAAGCAGTAATACAGTCATAAAGAATACAGTATTAAGGGCTAAAACTTGTCCCATAAACTTACAAATTTTTCACACAATAATTAATATGCTTGCAATGAAAATTTATGGTAGTCACTGAAGCATTTAATACCAATTTTGTAGGTTTTTTCAAATAAATTTGACTTTTTTTATTGATGAGAAATTCAAGATAAAAGAGCACAGCACTACCAAGAATAGACAAACAGCAGCAGTGAGTTAATTCGGGTCGTTTTCTTCTTATCTAATAAAATTATTATTAGACTTGTTCTTGGTGAGTGGGATGATGATTCATTTGGTTGACATATTTCATCTGTTGTTCACATCCTTGAGATACATGAGTCTTTGATATATTTCATCTCATTCTTACTTTTTCATTGTATTTAATTTAAAAAACTGTTTCATTTATAGACCCTCAACATAGCGATACAATCATTATGTTTTAGATATGTATGTTATGTGTTAGAACCGTTATTAAACACGGCTAATCTTGTTTCAACATTTTTTATAGAAAAAATTAATTATGTCAATACTTTCATGCTTTATTTAAATACTTCCCTAACAGGTAAATTGGAGAACCAATTTTAGATGGTATTTTATTTTTCTTCAACTTACCTGGTAATTCCACTAACTGCTGTATCATTGTAAAGTTATATAGCTAATGTCAGATTCCATCTGTTAAGGATTTAAAAGTAGGCACAAACCCTGGGCTGAATGTTTATCAAAAGCTACAGCAGCTTTGAAGGATTTTCACCAAAACATACATTTTTCATTAATTAGTTAAATATGGTTGATTCAATTTTGTCTGAAAATAATCCTGACACTAACAGAATCTCATTGTTTTTTATCAGACATTCATTAATGAAGACAATATTCCAGAGATTAGAACTATCACTTTCCATCAGTTACATATTATGGCCATTTCACCACATCGCATCGTTGGTAGCTTTGTGTCTCGTATGTGAGAAGATGTACTTGCGGATTGAGACTACAAAATCTCATTTAACTTCAATGCAAATCGATGAACAATTATGTAAGTGAACAATTTTTCTGTACCCTTTTACGAATAATTTTTAAGTTCCTTTCATATTTCTATGATGTCACTGCTTTGTTTATGTACAATAAATATGTACAGACAGAACTGTATCTAAAACTACAAGTGACTATAGATATTTCCTCTAATTGACAATTACTAATAATCCCTTTTGACGTGGAGAGACAGAACAAATGAAGGCAAATTTCATGGTTCCGAGCTAAATTAATTATTATGCATTTTACTTATTACACTTTTTAAAATGCACGCAACAAGATGATGAATTAAAACTCTATGTCGCCATTACTACTATTGCATGAGAAATTTTCACATGTGATATTTACTTAATGATATAATTTCCATGCAGTCACATGGAATAATTAAAGAAATAAACTAATTTTTTCATATTATCCAATGTCCCAACTTCAGCCCCACATCTATTGTTAGATGAAGAAGTAAGATTAGGGAGTGCTTCAAAAATGACAAAATAAGGGATAACATATAAAGAAGCATTCAGTAGCGAAACTAAAGTCTCATGTCAAAATGGAGCGAAGAAGTATAGCATAATTTCTGGTGCAAGGGTCTATTATATAAGACAGTATGAAAGTATAAATATGTTGTCATATGTCAAAAGATATATTTTCATCAATAGTATTTTATTGGTAGGTTTTGCTCAAAACTATCTAGTCTACATAAATAATTTGATATAAATTTAGGACGATTTTGTTTGTCACAAGAGCATTAGCCATAAATTAAATTGCATCGTAGTAAATGTGTGAGATTAGATCGTTATGGGCATTCATATTTTATTAGCTTTGGCATCTGACAAAAGCCCCTTTAACTGAAGGGTGTCAACCTCCCACCACCCCTGGCAATTGAACTAAGTATTCAACTGCTCCTGGGTTGGGTACTTAATTTATTCCAACCTAAACTTTGTGTAAATTCTACGTCATATTATTTAATTCTTTTTTTTGATTTGGAACAATCAATAAATTAAATAATATATAGCAGTAGACAATTATTTCCCTTTATATATGAGACGTATCCTTACACACAGGGTCGGACAGGATCGGAAGGGCCCGGGTGGCTCTCCATAAGCCCAGAATAAGTGTAGATGGGATACTATCAGATAATAGTGAAATATATATATTATTAATTTTTAAATATATACTATCACTAAATTTATCTAGTTCTTGAAAAGTATTTAAAAAACCGTGTTGAATGCTCTCAAAATCGATTAATTTACTTAGAAAATGTTGCCACGAAAGTTTTCATAAATGTGGCTTTTCAAATAACTTTCAAATATCTTTAATCTTTTTTCTTTTTTTTGTTCTTGTACAAAAAACAGCATTGAATGCCCAAATTCAGTTAATTGCATGGTAATTTTTTTTTTCAAAAACATAAAAAGCGCCATTATTATTTTTGGGCTCAAGGAACAAACACAAACAAAAATTCATGTCCTTGAGCTCGAAGTGCTAAATAATAATTATTTTTGAGCGCTTTGAGCTCAAAAATAGCAGGAAGTTTCAGAGATTGCCTCAGGGTCAACTATTTTTAATATTTTTCCTTTTCATTTCTCTTGAAATGTGTTTGAACCATTTTACATGTAAGTCATAAGCCAGAGGGTAGGCTCGGGAATCCACACAGGCTAGGACCCAGCTGATAATCGCTGCTTCTACTATATGGCCTGTCTGACACTACTTATACATATGTACATAAATCTGTTTCCATTAGTGGAGATGACCTTCATTTTGCATGAAACTTAGAAGTAAATAAGCTAAAACCTAAATATATAAATTGCTGACCCCAAGCAATGTCTCAATGGATTCTAATACTAACATTATTTGGCATTTGTCCAAACAAGAACAAAAGCATCTGTAAAAATAAATAGCTAAAATATATATATATATATATATATATATATATATATATATTTATATATATATATACACCTTTAGTCAATGTAAGTCAAGGATGTAACATTATCGCAGCCCTTGAGCGCGGCAAAACTTAATATTCTATCCACTTTTACCAGCCGTCATTTAATATTATTTGTTACATAGGATAGCGCCTTTTCCAAAGGAAAGACACCTCATAAAAATATTGAAATCCTATATCATTTCTTGGTTTGATCACTTTTACTTTCATATGAGGTGGTCTCAAAAAACATCTTAAAATACATCCATATCAATTCAAAAAATTACCTCTGCTTTCTGAAGTCAGTTTTTATTGTGATTTAAAACTGGAGAATTTGTTCCATTGAAAAAAATATTATTCTGGAGGTAAGATAAGACTTGGATTTTGATTTGTTAACAGTTTTGTTTGCTTTAAATCCAACCCTAAGACTTTTCTAGCTTTTAAAATAAATTGTTTGTTTATATCTCCCTCAGTTTTAGACTTGATTACAAAATAAAAACAGTTAAAAGTATTTTCTCTCAAGTTAAAATTATATTGTCCCACTTTATAAAGCTGAACAATGCCACAAGAAATACACTATAAAGATAATTATGCTCATCATATCTTTCCAGGAACAGAAAAACGTGAACTAATCTATTTTTATGTTATGACAAAGATCTCTCTTTATGTTGAAATGTCTCTCTACAATGCTTGATGATTCTAAGTGGGATATCATTTAATATGGGCAAATTTAAGTTTGCAGCATCAGCATGGGATAAGTTTGCATCACTAAATTTAATGGAAGCATGCCCAGAATTTAATCTTGATTATAGTTAGATATTTTTTTTTCCTTCAGGATACACATACAGAATTCAACAATGTAATAATAATTTAAACAAACAAATAAAAACAATATTCATAACAAACTTTCATGAACGACAAATTCAGATGGAAATTTTGGTGCCAACAAATATTTGTCCCAAATTTTAACTTTGCTGTGCACCCCTAAAGAAAACGATTGATCTGAAAAATGAACAATTTAAATTTCATTTACCTCCTGAACATCATAAAATGACGTGATCTCAATTTGTACAATATTTATTAATATCGAGCGGACATTTGCAAAGTTCAATTATTTTCACCCAAGTTTGCCATTGGTTTATAAAATTTTGTTTTATATTCATTTTCACTAGTTATATTGCAGTTATAAAATTAATAAAACAGTTGGTTTGATAAATGGTAAACCCGTCGTCTCAGTTCATGAAATAATTAAATTTATGAATATTGAATTTTATAGACAAGTTTTCTTTAGAAAAAAAAATCTATTTTGTTTTGGTGTAGGTAGCTTTTATTGTGAAAAATGCAACATTATGTAAAAAGGTTGACTGTGCTACTTTCACAGTGACTACTTCATACTAAGTGGTTTAAAGTCAAAACTCTATAATTAATTGAAAAGGAGTTCCCTACTACATCATCACCATTGTTAACCACTTGCTGCAGATAAAGTTCTTTCCTTGTAGAATTCCTTAGAGTTTTGGCTGAATAATTTGGGAATTTGCACCCTTAAGATGAACTGCATCTTTAAATTGTTTATTAAACGGAAGATTGAAAGAGAGTATGGTAAGTGAGGAAAAAGAGTCCATCCAAGTGAAAATATTTTTTCTTGCATCACTTTTGCTATGTTGGGTGCAGCATTTTCACGTGAAACTATACTGATATATTTGCTTATTTTTTATAGTAAATTTTAGCTTGATGATACTAGCTTTAATATCGGATGGAAAGCAAAAGTTGGCTATGAAGATTAACACGAAAGTAGCTACTATAGCACATAATTCGAACTTAACCTGCGATCTCTTTCAGTAAGGCACTAATTTCCCATGAAGAAATTATCACAATTTTCCACATCTTTACATAATGTTATTAACACTAACTAAATAAGAGTGAAGACAATTACAAAACAACACATCAAAAAAATAAGCACAAAATTTTCTCATTATTTTCTGTGTCTCCTTAGCAATATTTTGTCATTTTTAAGTATTTCTGAAAAAATGTAGTTATTACTTAGTAATGTATCATTATCATTACATTATTAATTATTGAATAAAACGAATTATTAAATATGCACAACATAAAAATAGAAATACATTTCTTCATAACGATCAGAAAATATATGGAGTAATGTGAAAGAAAACATAACAGAAATATTGATTAGTGCTGAATCTCTTACATTTTTTTAAATTATAAATTCAGTTGGACTGATAAAACTACCAGGTTAGTACACAGCCAACAGAAGTATTTGAAATTTGCATGATTATTGCTATAAATTGATAAATAATTTAGCCTGAAACTCAATGCTCCTTTTTTACTTGGACTGTGTTATCTGCAAAGATATTAATACACACAGCCAACTAAATTATTTACTTGTACTCATTGAGGTTTACAAACGAGACAAACAAACCATAATTCAATCATGTTATTGTATATCTCCAATGAGCTCCTGAAATTCATTCCTACCCTCGACTGAGCAGGATACCCAGCAGCCAACTATTGTTTCTTTATCATACTCTTAACGAACTCTTCATCTAGAAATTCAATGATATACCCATTTATGATTATATATTTACTATGCCATGTTTATGACAGTGTGCCTCACAGCAGTTATCAATTGTTAGATCTTAGGAAGTCAAACAAAATGTAACAGGAAATATAATATTAGTACATAAGGAATCATTTTTTATTACATTTATTTATGTCTTAATAAGTGCATGGCTTATATATCTCTGTCTTCATAAACTAATACATAAAAATATAAATGTGTTTGTTATTTGTAATATCGGAAAATATTTTAATCAAATCTTTGGGAATGTATCATGAGCATAATTAATATTGCCCCATTCATTGTCATTTATTTAGAACAAAACTGGTTGTCATTGTTAGTTCTTAATGAATATATACCAGTTGCCATCTTGTCAAAAACTGAATAGTAAACATATTTAAGACACTGTGTTACCTGTTTCTTAGATTACCTTACAACAACCTTTTATTATTTTTTTCAGACTTATATTTACTTACATTATTACTACACAATTATACTTACTACTATTACAAACTTATATTATTTTATTTCAGACTTGTATTTACTTATATTATTTTTTAGAACATTCACCTTACCACAAACTTATATTATTCTTTTTCAGCATCTCTTGGTCGACGTCATATGAAGCTTATTAAAAACATGATGGAAGCAGGTGAACTGGGCCAATTTATGGTTTTACGAGCCTTCAACCTAAGAGCTTCATTGATGCTTCATTTTCTAGGCTTGATCATGAGTTACTCTGTTGTCCTGATTCAATTCATTAACGTTGGTGATCTGAATTAGCTTGAAAATTGTAATTTAGTCCCTCAACAACAATTTTGCACATTGTGATGTTTGTCTAATTATTATATAACTTTAACTAATGTCTGAATTTTAATAGATTATCATTTGTAATTTTTAATTGGTAAAATATAAAAACTACAATCATTTGTTTTATATAGATAAGTTATGTAAAATTGTATACTTTAAATAAAGGTTGTTCTTTATAATTCTGCATATTGTAGTTATGTTTTATAATGTAAGTTGACTATCAAATGCTTGTTCAAAAATTCCTTAATAAAGTGTCACGAAAACTTAAATTTGTAAAAAAATTACTTTTTTGAACTCATAGAATTTAATACATATTTATAGAGGTAGACTACATTAATGGAGTCAGATTTCCATATTTTTAGTTTCTACTATACCTGTTGACTGTTTCTAAGCTGTTAATAAAGAGTCTTGCAATACAAATATCCAAAGTTCACTTCCATTGTTCACCAGCAAAGTTGTTCAACAAAGGATAAAGCCATAAAACACTGAGAGTCTTTTAACTTAACATTGATAATAGAGGAGAAAATCATTCAGTTTTCCGAATAAATTTTGCATAACAAATGAAATATCAAAACGGAAAACCAAACATATAAAACCACAAGCGATATAAAATCTGCTTCGGTAAACAGGTATGACAAGTAAAGTGTCTAGATGTGCTTACAGATTTCCTGAATAAAAGTAAAACGTGTTCACTGCACTCTTTCCAGCCACATTTCAAAAATATATACAGACTTATAAGCATTCACAATTTCAATGAAAATTTATGTACAACAAATGATGTGTCATTTTACTTAACAAATAAATGTATCAATCTGATGTTAGTCCATTTTATTTATTTAAATAATGAGTCTATAATATGTATTAATGTTCAGCACTAAGTCAGTCAAAATCCCATGTCAGTAGCGTATTTTATAACAATGATTCTCTGTTCGATTATTTTAGCTACAGTTGTATGGCATAAAACGCAACAACATAATATATAAACTTCTAGACTGTTGCAAAAAAATTCTTTGATGAATTGGGAGGGCACAGGCGCATACTCACAGAAAAACGAATTTTATTTTGTGTAAATTATTGTGGATTTGTAACAAGCGTGATTATTTTTTATAGTTATTATGATTATTTGACATATATTAATCATAAGTTGTTTGTAAATTTAATCATAAGTTGTTTGTTTGCTTTTGATTTGTAAATTTCCGTGAAACATATTGGTGTATAAAAACTATTAAATATATTTGGCATGAATTTTGTAGAAATTCATTTAATTTTTATTCACAACTAAATGAAATTATGTGATGTAATATTATATATATTTTATTTAAATTATTAACCACAACCTGGGTTTCGTTGTATGATATCTTCAGGTGGGCAATTTAAAAATAATTCTCTATGGCAAATATAGGAAGAATAAAAAATATTTTCATATCAAAAATTTTAATTGGTCATCAATGAAACAAAAACAAGTAAAACATATAGTCTAAATCAAAATATCTCAAACTGTAGTATGTGTACAATAAAATAGACATAATTGTATATGTTTTTATATAAAATTATTTTACCATATACTTTCTTTTCCCTCAATTTGGAAAATTTATTTGTGTACTCTGGACGAACTATACGCAGGGAGAATTATTGAGTTGTTGAAAGGTAGGAATAACTGGAGAATTTTGATATGTTCTCTGAGAGGGTCTTGTCGTATTTTTTATACATTCTGCTGCATACTGGAAAATAACGAAACATAACAGTCGGCAAGCAATAAAAAATACACACACAGACTGTTATTTCTAAATAAGTTACTTATAAATTAGTTTTGCAATCATAATTAGATTTTTAATTATATTTCTTGATTTGTCATTCCTCATTGTTTTTATGGTCATAGTTTCTATTGCCTTGCTTTTTATGCGCAGAAGGAAAAGAAAAATATTTAATCCGCCACCCTCATTTTTCAAAGGGAAATTGTGAAATTCACAGAACTATGAATTTTTCCCGAACAAATCGATAATTTTTTTTTCTACAGCAATTATTATTGTGATAGATATTATCTTGTAAGAAAATAGAACAGCTATTGACGGGTACACTGCGATTACATATGTTTTAAGTATAAGATAATATGGAATAATATTTTTATATTATGTTTTTATTGTTTTCCTATTTCATTCAATTGTTATTGAAATATTGTTTGATGAATAATTTCCATTAATTTTTCCCTTATACTTCTTATTTATTGCTAATACTAGGTGTATTTTGTGAAATTTGATAGCTTACTTAAAGCTACCAGTTCTTTATCCATGTAAACATATGTGTTAGAATAGGAAAAATAAACTCCTTGATAGCATCAGTAACTCAGTCACAGTAGCATCAGTTTACCGAATTATGGACTCTCTCATACTAGTGTTACTAAGTATGACTAATAAGATATTACTTTAAATATGAGATAAAGTGGTACGAAATTTACCATAGTTCTATACTAAAGAACGTCTACAAAAACATGCTCCTCCCACCTCCAAAGCTGCAAAAAACAGATTTACTAGAAATTTACTGGAAAGTCATATAATCTATGTGATCATGCCTGTGAAAGATATACTTGGCAATGTGTTTGTGATTGTAAAATAATGTAGATATTTATAAATAATTTAATGGAAACTCTATATACCCTCAAAAGTTGAAACTTTATTCATCTAAGTTTTTATTATGGAACTTTCTCAATGAGAGTTTTACTCATATTGAATAGGTTTTATTTTTACATCCTTACATTAAAATTTGGACACTTCTAATAAAAAAAAATTGGAAAAGCATTCCATAATTTCTTTTTGTTCATAAATCTTATCCCAAAAATTATTTTTGTACATTGAAAACTAATATTTGACAATGATCATAATAATATGAATATTTTGTCACATTAAAACGTAATGAAGATTAAATCATAAAAAGAAAATATAGAGGTTCACGATTACATAAATTATGAAATTATCACTTTCACAAACAATGAAGAATTATTTGGAAATGCTTTCAGACGAGACAGCTAAACCCAAATAATAAATAATTATTTTAACATGAAAGGAGAAATTGCTTTGCTTACTTTGCTATAGTAGTCCACGTCAATTCATTTAAATTCATTACATTGTAAAAGGGGATCTCTGTTTTCTGCTGGTAATGAATAGTAGAAATAGTCAATTTAGTTAAAAATAATATGTAATTGTTTAAACAAATTCATGCATTAATTGTGTTCCAGTCAATTCTAGGTGTCAACCGATTTCAATACATATTAGAAAATTGGACCACAACCAAAACTATTTTAAAGACAATTTACAGCTTGATATTAATGTTTCTTGTCATTTCGGGTATCGCTATGGACATATGGTCTCATTGTATTTCTCTGTACACTAAAACAAATATAATATTATAGCTTTATAGCAGCTAATGTTGTTCATTTGGTATTTCTTTTATCTATTGATATTTTTCGGGAACGAAATTTATTTGCTGATATTTTAGAAAGATATGATGAAATTTCCTTTTATTACAGTATTTTCTTTAAAACACAATGCTTTCTGAAAAAAAATGGGAATAGCCATATAGATATTTCAGGAAACTCTATGTGCATGTCAATCTTACTGAAAATTATGATCATAGTGAATGAAATATGCAGCACACTCAATAAAATGTTTAGTATTCGGGTAAACTCTAATAGATTGAAATAAATTGGATATTTAAGAGTGTTCTCCATACTAATCTGTGCATTTAATTTCTCCTTCAGGTACTTCAGCTCATAGTTTGCACTTTTTCCTCATCCATTACTGGCATTCAATTTGTTTTAAATGTGTATATGCACAATGTAAGTAAAAGAAGGTAAGTAAAACATGCACAATGCAAGTAATAGTTGCTACAAACATTGTAATTTTTATTTTGTTAATAATATTAATTAAAAGTGTCCTAAAAATACTTTATATTAATAACATGAAATGGTAATCATTTAAAAATAAATTTTATTCATACAAAATATTATTACTAATCAAATACCTTTTTAGCAATAACATTCACATGAATTCATTGGATTTGTTCTACAGCTGATAATGTACCTTCCTGCCCGTGACGATTGTCTGCACCTTAAATGAGACATTGATTCTGGAATTTCGTAAGTTGAGAACGGTTATCACAAAATTGAGACTCACCTCTGATGTGTAAATATATGTTTGTGCATATTTATCGTTATTTTTGGTTAGAGACATAAATTGAATGTTGCAGTAGAAGCAATCTCTCATATTATCATAATGCAAAAGGGTCATTGCCTTGATTTGAATTGATATTCTATCTGTACTAATATCGTCATTCTTCTACTCAGTCTATTGTTTTTCATAATTATGGAATTAAAGAGTGCCCAACAGAATTTAATATAATTTTGAGTATAAAAATTTTAAATGCGGAAACTCTGATTAGATTGTTTACTGTATAAAACATGAATCATATTTATAGCCAGATAACCATTAAAAGAACAAATTGTTATTGTCTTGTAATTCGTTTGAAAATATATGAAATGGGTTACTGACTCACATTTAATTAATGAATTAATGACAGTGAAAACAAACAGTGTCATGTGCTTGTATGTATATATACTTGTACATTTCTATTTGAATTTGTCAATTTCTAAAACCTATTTGACAAAGGAAATTTTTATAAATGTGATGAGAACGTACAGTTTATTCAGCAATATGCAAAACTTGCACGAGTGATAACTTGAAGAGACATGGAGGATAATTGGTAATGCAAGTCACATATAAAACTTTAGATTTTGAACTGACACTCCTTCACTCACATTTTCCAATATCACGTATAGGAATTGAATATCTTGCATTAACACGGCAGGTTAATATAAGAAAAAAATTTGAAAAAATGCAATCATGATCTATTTTTGCTCGGATTAAGCCTGGACAGGAAGCTGGTTGCTACTGAATAAGAAATACCTTTATATGTCAATTGCATTAAGGAAAGTGTATTTCTGTATTGCCGAACAATTTTTATTGATTTGTTGATGGATTAAAAAAATTTAAAATTTTTGTGGGATAATTAAATGAATAATGATGGATAAATTTGATCAAATATATGCTGGAATACATTCAATAATTGCACATTACTTGAAATTAGACTCGTTAGATTTAATTACTTTACAATTACATGATAATTGTTATAAGAACTTACGATATCGATCATCAGTCATGATTTCAACAAAATGAGACTTTGTTTTTTCTACCTGCACATACAGCTTCTCACATACAGCGCATATAGCAATTAATGATACCAAGAAGTGAAAGGACCACAATATTTCATGATACATTTGTAAATTTCCACAGACCTGAAAATTATTTGTTTAATATTGCAATCTTAGAATATGAATGAAATCAAATTTGAATGGTTTTTCTAACTTATTTGTATATTTAAAAAACATATTTCCACTTTATGTTTTACACATTCAAGGATCCATTGAATATAAATTAATGTCTTAATGAAAACTAAAAGGGAATGCGTAAATATCTGAAAAATATTTAATTGTTTAGTTATGAATCATAAATATTATTAAAAGTAATAATAATGATAAAGATATATATGAAAGTATCAAGTGCCTTACATTAATTTTACAAATATATCGGATAAATGAAAGATCGTTTTCTCTTTAAACGGTAAAGCACAAAAATCATGATTCATATTGTGTTGTGAATTAGGATTCGTAAAATTGGAATGGTCCAAAAATGAATTAATAAATTGAATGCGTTTCATTACATCGTAAATGAGGGTACAAAATAAAAATATCTCAAAATCAAAATGCATGAAATTCACAAGGTTTTGGAAAAAATATAAACAGGGTATTGTTTCCGTGCTGTGCTCCATATAATTAAAGTGGGAAACACATACATAAGACATAATATAGTAAAGTTATAATTATTAAAATTATATTTCTAAGTTTATCATATTTGAACAAATTATGTAGACAAGGCGTATCAAATTGTTCATCTACTTTGTTAATTCGATGTGTTATATTTCTGTACATGTCCGTATTCCACAATACATCTGAACCTATCAAGTATATTGCATAACCAGTCTTTATAATATTGAATACCAATCGTAATTTGTGATTATTTAAGAATATTATCCCAAAAACCAATGCAATTGTAAAGTCAATGCAAATCCTGAAATAACAGTATATTTTAGCACTCAATGAAACTTGACAATTTTTCCCGATAGGGAAAAAAAATTGCAAAACGAAGTATGCCAGAGTATCTCTTTGAAAAAAATATTTTTAGTTTTTAAATCGTTTACTCGGTTTGAACGCATTGTTAATTTTTAGATCCAACTTGCTATCACATGAGAGTTGAGCTAATAATGTTTTAACTTAAGCAGCAACTGACCAATTTATATGAAAGGGATGATTGTTAAATTAATTATAATCAACATCTCTAAACATAATTATTTATTTTTCTAGTAATCCTGTTCACAATAATTGTGACTTTAATCTAATAGAATTGAGATAAATCATTTACCCTTTTAATAATGATCGTGTTATATGAGATAAAATAGAATTATGACAGATTATTTCCAAAGTGCATGACAGTTCAACACATCTTATTGCACTCTCCAGTTCGATTTCATCATTGTTTATATTCATCTAGATATATTTATATATAACTTTATTTTTCTTAATAATAATCTGTCCTTAAATTCTCTTCTCTTCTTCCCATGTTTTTGTCGTCATTTCAACCACATATTGCTTTACAGATCGAATTATATTAATATTGAACCAAACTTTGCTCTCTAATTAATTTGAGCACTTGACAACTTCAAGATTCAGAGATAAAGACCCACTGAAAAATATGTACAATAGTTTACAATTTAGAAGTACCTCACCTTTTGTAATGAAATGTGGAATGTTCATTGGAAATTTTCATAACAACATGTCCAAATGGTCATAATGAACAATAAGATTTTTGAAAAAGAAACCTTTTCTATTTAGTTGTGTTTGCATTTATAAAATGGGGTTTTAGTTGTTTAATCGTAGTCGTTGGGGTTTTAGTAGGTACCGTCATGGTATATTCATTCAACAAAAGGTATTCAGCACCGGGAACAACATCTTTACCTTCAAATTATTTTTTCTTGCGAGTTATAATGGGGAAGCCCACTACCTCAGAAACAGTTGTTCTAAAGAATACAATAAAATACAAATAAAGGGGAACAGAGAAGGGAGAAGCAATATCTCAGTTACAACTGTCTGTATGTCATTCATTATGGTCAGTTTCAAACAAGTCTCGTCTTGTAGTGGATGGTTGAATATTTTGTGAATTATGTGTGTTTGGTGTTTAAAATTTACTTGTTATAGTGAAAAAATAGTTTTTAAGTAGTGGAAAATTCATCAACAGCTAAATTTTCAATGTATGATAAAATTTATATTTAAATTTTGGCAGTTAAGTAATGTGTATAATATTTCACGTAACTGTTATCTCTTATTTCACATTCATTTACAATAAACAAGTCTGCAAAGAGTATTCACGAATAGTATTATTAACTAAACTGTTCATAGGTATATATTAAAAATAAATAAGTGACTCTATTATGATACTATAAATATTGTGTTGTTTATTCGGGCTAAATAATTAAGGAATAAGAAGTAACCAAAATAGAAAAAAGAAGTGCATCATGTGGCGAGATGTGCAAACTAGATTATATTGCTGTAGCAAAGAGGTTAAGCATTTTCAATTTATTACAATATTAAAAAAATATTAATTTTTGTCTTGCGTCATTGCATATACAAGTCAGGGAAACTATATTAGTGTAAAATGTGTGAATGAGTTTATGTCATAATATGATAGAAAAAATTATACTTAACGAATGGTTTTTTTGACTTTTAAATCACAAATTGATTTTAAAGTCAAAAAACCCTGATTTTTGACTTTTAAATCACAAAGTATTTTCAAACAATGAGAATCAGCTAAGAAAAACAAGCAGTAAACCTATTTTGGTTTCCAAAGTCCTGAAACCAGTCTGATACTGCTTTTTCTTATACATAGAATTATTTATCTCGTTTCATATGAGTTATTTTTTATTACATTACGTTAAGAAAGGAATATAAATATTAATGCTAATTTTACACTTACAACTCAACGATTACATGTTTAAATAGTAAAATGAAAATTTTTCGTGAACAATTTAAAATTTGGGAGGGTATAAATATTTAAAATAAGATGAGAATCTTTTTTTATAATTAGTGAAAATTCCAGCCAGTCCATGATGAAATATTTGATCCAGCCAGTCCATGATGAATTGAAGATCTTTTTTACTAAACTGTTGGTTACTTGTCTGTAGCATTTAACTACGTATTTACGATCACCAGTACAGGTCTGTTCAACGAGCAACCGGGAATTGTACCTGAGATTCCATAGTGTGCCACGCTATCTAAGGCCGTAAGCCTTGTGATCAATGCAATACACCATGGCAACGATTAAGTGATGAAAATGAGAATCGAAGAAAATAAGAAAACATCCGTTGAATTAATAAAAGCCGAAGAATTTGGTTGTCATCTATACATAGATTACTACTGATTATGCCCAGAAATATATAAGTATGCACTTCGTTATTTTGAACATGATTTGTAACAGTACAGAATACTAAAGATACGTGTTATTATACATTTCTGTGTAAAGTTATAATTTAGATAGGACGATATAGAATATCTGAATATACCTGTTTCCATTTCTGTCTACCTTCATCTCTGACTGCTTCTGTTTGGGTGTCCCAAACCTCAAAAAATGTTTGTTTAATGATTATGTTACGGTTAACAATTGCGGGGAGCAAGGCATTAGATATTACACAGTTTTTGTTTTGGTAAGTGCATTCATCACTATAAAAAAATTCTCCTTTCTAATTTTCTGGTCATATATTTGCCTGCCCCAGTCGTCTTTTCATTTAATTCAATCTATACATTTGCAAACTCTTCAGAATTCAAGTTTCCTTCAGGTTCATTTCATAAATAACAAAATTCATCTTTATTCTTAAAATTATTAAACATAAGATTGTGTATTTAAAGTTTTCTTCCATAATGTAGACTAATGACTTTTTTCTTTGGTGCCATTAGAATAACCTGTAATTTAACTGTAAAAACAATTTATTCATCATTTTTGATTTCGTTTTCTTTCTGCTCTGACTTGTTCTTTCTTTATTTTATATCTTAAAAGTTTGTGTTTTTTGAGACTCCTGATTAAATTCAAATTCAGATTTTTATTTAGTTCATCCATAGATATAGTATCAAGTTTTATATTGTAACTTTGACTTTCAATTTTCAATGCCACTGCTGGTTAGTCATATTATCCGTAAAAGTTAAAGGTTTATTAATAAAAGGTATATTAAAATCTATGTTTTGCTCTATTATATTTTTGCAACTTTCCATAGTATCCAACAAATTTTCTACAGTAATAAAATTTACTCACACATCATCATAAAGCAAATTACCAATGCGGTCGAGTGACATTTATTAGTTCTGAATGGAGTATCCCTAATTATTTTGGAATAACACAAATGACACAATGAATATTGGAAGAAATACATTATCTCAAGGATTCAGATGTTTGGTGAGTATGTCTTTCTTCATTATTTTCATTACTTAATTTGCAAATTTTTTACCATGCCAAAGATAATTTGACAACATATGAAACTACAGTAAATATTTGGTAAAATTAATGTATAAACCAAGAGTAATGTATTAATTATATAAATATTTCTTGTTCATAATAAATTTTTATGTTTTGATAACATTGATAACAAACATCCAGTTAAAAGACACTACTAAAAATCCATAACTTAGGCTAATGTCACATATTAAAGGTTATGAATTTCGCAGCATAATTTCACTTAAATATTTGGAAATTTTAACGAATAGATAATAATGATGGTACTCACCTTTGCAATGTTTCACTCATTAAATCCTCAAATCATCAAAAATACTTTTAATTTAATTTTTTAAGAGAACCTATCCAGTGCAGGCTAAAACAATATAAAATATTGTGTGTCATGGGTTCTGCATTCAAAATTGGATATGAAATGGTTGTTTTTCTCATCATACGTTTTTTGGGCATATAGTGGCTGTTTTAGTCGTCATGCATTTTCGGCATCTCATGGACATTCTTGCGTTTAGATTCTTCACCTGGCCAATGCATTATCTTTTTCTTATAAATATATATCACAGGGAACAAAAAATGAGTTTAGAAAGTTTACATTCTAAGCCAATAAAAAATTCTTTATAAAACCCCATGAAAAAATTCCATCGAAGTAAGGTCAGTTGACCTGGCAATCTATTTATATCAACCTAATCTATCCAACCATTGCTCGCCAAACTTGATATTAAGTGGAGTAGGGTAGAGCTCTACCACATATTAATCTTGTCTATCAGAGGTCTGTCGTCATTACGGCCAGCAAGAGTATTCTAATAAATATTTTGTAGGTATCCATATTCATACTTGTTGGTAAAAAAGGACCAACTATTTCATCATCATAAATTCCCATCCAGTCATCTAAAAACCTGACTTGAGACGTCACACTTTCAATATGTAAGTTGTCTCTGGCCTAATAATGGCAATTCTGTATTTTTCTGTCCTATATATCTGTCTAACTAATCCTGGTACAAAAACATCCATACATAAAATTTAACTACAGTAAAGAACATACTTTTATATTCACTTGGGTTTAGGCTTTGCACTTTACATAAAAGTTAACATGTGTTTTCTCTTAAAGTTTTATGAGAAATCGTATGAGATATTTCAAACCGATGCTCAGCCTCCTAATACTTGACCTAGGATTTTCCATGAAAAAGTGTTGTATAAATTTATCAAGACTATCCTGTTGACAGTCAATGTCTGCAGCGTTCCTATGGAAGTTTTCAATATTTCTAAGTCTTTGATAAGCGTCGGTAATGAGGATAGGTTTTGATGGATGTCACTGGTTTCTGGTATCTATTGTGGATATCTATAGTGGTAAATAATTAAGCAATTATCATAATATACGCTGAGAAAAATATGATATCTGTGTAGAAATTATTTGTCCATAGTTTATCACCTTTTGGCCAATTTTTCTTACAAGATAAAACTATCTTTCTAAAAAGAGTTACTGACTCTTAATTGTGATACGAAAATAAAGTTAAAAACTCATTTATTAATCATTTAGATTAATAATATTGAAAATGACTGCATCTTCAGTATATAATTAGCACAAGTAATTTTGTGCAATGACTGAAACTTTGTACACAGTATGTGATGGTGTCAGAGGAAATACTGATGTTGGTCGATTGTTTTACTTGCTCCTTACTGATATACTATCTACTTGAGAGTGAAAACATATTGGCACAATGTTTTTCTTGGCAATAAATTTTTTTTTTGACATAGCGTGCCCAACCTTTAATGAGGTTTGTGCAATAAACATTTACATTAATATTTACATAAATGATGAGAAATTATGTGAAAAGGTCATCACAGGAAACAACCTTGCAATTGTCTCCCAGCAACAAATGTTGTTATTTCCCTTTGCTATTCCTAGATTGTGCCAACAAGCAATAGAGCCACTATACTGTTGCAAAAAATTAACGATGATGGACCGGGTGACACCTGCCCATGTGTTGTCCTACAATTTATTGTTTCGATCACCAATAATTCATCATCGCTTAATAATGATATGGTTGTGTGGATCTATAATTTTTGTAATATTAATGTAAATAAACCAACAAGTAAATTAAAACAATTAAACACAAAAACTAAGTGAACCAAAGCAAGTTAATGCTGCAAACTACGGTCGGTCGGTGATCTTTTCCAAAAAATGTTTTATTGTAATCTCATGACATGTAAAATTAAAAAATATATAAGAATATTACCATTAGTCAACACATCATAGCAATAATTTAATAACTGAATCATACCATCCATTAAAAAACAATGAGAAAAGAAATTCATAAATTCATTAAGTTTTTTAGGCTTAGCCTCTCCTTTTTTATTTCTATTCATTTGATTCGTACTCCTAATTCTCAAGACCTCGTTATCTTCAAAATAAATATACTAATAATTTAAACACGATTTGATTCGAGGGACATTGGACGAATATGGTGTAAATATGAATGTTTTCCTAGATATATAATCAATCAAAATTATAAATTGTAACATAACAAAGACCTAAATATTTTTTTTGTAAAATATAAAAAATCTATACGTATGTGGTGCATGCGAAGACTTGCAATCAGGAAAAATGTATTAATAACTATACAAATGAAGATGATAGGTCAAACTATTATTTTCTTAAAATTGGAAATAACATTTTTGAAAAAATCAATGGTCAACCTTCAAAGATATTTTCATATCACCTGCAATGCAGATTAAGCACCTGTAATGCGAATTATGTTCTCCAGTCAGTGTTGTGTCCTTGAGGTCAGTTCAAAGTAGGCGTGTGATGCGTCATTGCGTCGCTGCTTTTGCCAGCAATCGCCATCAACAGTTATATCTTTTAAATCGCAAAATGGTAATTGAAAAATTCAATTATTGAGTAGTGAACAGATTTTAAAATTCAATGAGTGTGTTATATTAATCTGCATAATATTGTTTTGTTGACATATAAATTTAAACATTGAAATTAAAGAACACGGTAGTTGATGGACTTTTTTAAACTTTCGCGATCGAACACATATTTTATTTGATTTGAAACGGGTTTTTTCGCGGTAATTATATATTTAATGAGTAAACCTAGATATTATAAACTAAGTACTCACTATGTCCCGACGTTTCAGACTGGTTGCACAGCCTGTGGTCACGGGAAGACTGACGATGTATAGGAGTCACCGCTGCGACGCGGGAGTGTTTTTTAAAACTACCCCCAATTGGTTGATTGTAGAAATCTAAGGCGCGTTCACACTAGACCTACACACTACACTGACAGAGTCATGACACTTGGATTTATGTACACATCGCGAACACCTAGTTGCAATCACTGAATTCCAAGCCGCTGAGAGTTTGAATCCGTCTTCACGGTTGAAATTTGGATGTTTTTTAATTTCAATCGCTTCCCGTATAATCCTCTTGAAATAATGAGGCTCAGAAGAAATAACCTTGGGGTCATGAAGTTCGATCCAGTGATTGGGCCCCGAATCAACTAAGTGTTCTGCTATAGCAGACTTACTTATCTGGCGGTTCTTGACAGCTGCTATGTGTTCCTTCATGCGTTGGGCGATTGTCCTTTTTGTCTGACCTATCTAGGAAAGACCGCAGCTACAGTCGATTTTATAGACACCTGGCTTCTGCAATGGAATTACGTCCTTTGGTGTCCGCAGCTGCTTGGCCATTGTTGTAAGAGGGGTGTATATCGGTTTTATTGAAAACCGTCTGAGTAGGTTTCCAATCTTATCCGTCACCCCTTTTACATAAGGTAGAAAAGCCGGTTGTCTGATCGCCTCGGCGTGTTTAATTCCAGTGTGCTTAGCATGCAATCTCCAAACAGTGACTCGACATCAAAGCTTACCAAATGACATAATGGTAAGCTTTGATGTCGAGTCACTGTTTACCAACATTCCGTTAAAAGACTGTCTTGATGTGGTCAGACAGATGCTGTGTGATCTCGAATTACCAGACCAATATGGGAGACTTTTGGAACATTGTTTGGAATCCAGTGATTGCAACTAGGTGTTCGCGATGTGTACATAAATCCAAGTGTCATGACACCGTCAGTGTAGTGTGTAGGTCTAGTGTGAACGCGCCTTAGATTTCTACAATCAACCAAGTGGGGGTAGTTTTAAAAAACACTCCCGCGTCGCAGCGGTGACTCCTATACATCGTCAGTCTTCCCGTGACCACAGGCTGTGCAACCAGTCTGAAACGTCGGGACATAGTGAGTACTTAGTTTATAATATTTAGGTTTGCTCATTAAATATATAATTACCGCGAAAACACCCGTTTCAAATCAAATAAAATACGGTAGTTGATGGTTTGTAATATCACAACAGGTTATGAAATATTGCTACCAATTTTTTTTATTATTTTTTAAATTTTCATAAAATTCCTTAAGTGTAATATGAAAATAACACTAAAGTTTTTCGAATATAAAAGTTGAATCGTCTAGCAAATTTGTAATTTTAATATTATTTTTAAAATAATCTCCATGGCAACCTATGCATCGTTTCATTCGATAAAATCACTAAGAGAAGCTGGTGGTTCACCCTTCCATAGATGTAAGCCATAGTTCTGTAGTGGCTAATCCTGTGCCTTCAGTTATATATAATTTATACGATTTTAAGAAAAGATTCTGTGGTCAAATGTTTCACACAGAAAAATTTTCAAGTTTTAGTCTCTCTCCTTCTTCGAAATAATTAACAGTTGATTTCTTCTGTGACTATTATTTTTTGTTATTGTTGGTAACTACCACAAAACTAAAACTAGCACAAAATCTAAAATTCAGTACAAATGAGGTAACAATATGATTATGGGTTTTGTGTTTAATATATTATTTTATTATTCAGTAGAATAACTTTTAACTAATATTTACCAATTATGATTACTATGTTATAAATTTATGTATTGAATTTTTCTTAAAATTCTTATAAATAAATTATTGTAATATACAATTACATGAAAATGAATATTATCAAAAAATTAAAGACAGGCTGGGGAAAGTGAACCCACAGTGAAGTTCCTTTTTCTGGCACAATCGTATCTCCACATATTGGTACACTGTACGTGACTATTGATAATTATGCATGAGAAGCTTGGGTATGTCGCACAGTGTGTTTTAGTGTTACTGCAAAACAATCGGAGTACTGTGACAATTTTGTCGTGAATGCGAATCGCTTTTGATTTTGCCACAGATGCTAGACTCACACTGAGAGCAGAACATCAAAAAGATATTTTGGAATTGTGTTGATGGATTCAATGTTGAAGTTGACATTAGACCAAAGTCTGTTGATGTTCATGGTTTGAGGTTGTTCAGACAAATACTTTGCTTTTGGCCGATACTGAAGAATTGAAATTAGCTCTCTCAAAATTAATTGGTTTTTATGGTGAAGTATGAGAAGCAGAATTCCTCCTAGAGATACCAAGATTGAGAAGATGTTTAAACGCGGCCAAACTTAAAGTTTCTAATTATTTATCTCTAGTTTTTTTTAAATTCATCATGGAATGGAATTTTCCGATATCCAAATCCAAATACCAAATGTTATTGTCTAAAGTCATTTATGACAACTTGCGTATCGGTTGGTTTATTAAAATAAAATTAATAAAATGTTATTTGTGAGCAACAATGCCTCAAACAAACCTTAAAATTCCTATCATATTAAAAATAGAACAAGAATCAACACAAAATTTCCATCTTATAGATGTTATTTCCGAGTTTGGAGCTCTTGATGAATTAAGATATTTTAAGTGTTTGTACACATATATACATGAGCTCGCGCCTGTCTCTTAGAGAGGTAGACAGGGACCAGGGATTTTTATTTGCTACAATCTTGCCATACTTCCCTTGCTTCTTGAGCTTTCATCACCTTTTTCATACACACTCTACTGCTTCGGGTGCTTTTCAGTTGGTCCTTTTTCAGTATTTTGTCAATCTGATTGAGATACTTCTCTATGGAATGCTTGCTTCCGACCTGACCATCCATCTTCGCTTAATCATAAGCACATCCCTTCTACATGGCCAAAGTGCCGAAGTATTTATTCCCTTCTCGATTTTTGTAAGTACACTTACTTTCAATCTCATTGCATTTCTACTATAATGTAATATTCAAATTTTGATCTTAATGTCTCTCCATTAGTATTATTTTGAATAAAATCATACTAGAGCTATAGAATTATTAATAATTTTAACAGTTTTTATTCTTGGGATGACACCATCGATATCCACACTTTAGAGACTGCAATGCTAGGATACCCTACTGACCGAATTATGCATATGATTTATATGTATATATATATATATATATATAAAATATATATATATATATATATATATATATATATATAAAAAAAATATATATATATGTGTGTGTATGATATATATTACATATATATGTCTGATAGGTATGAACAAATATAAAGTGTAACCTTATATTTTATAATTTTAATGATTTATTACACAACTTAAAATTAATACAGACCATCCAGACATAATAAATATAATAATTAATAAAAAAAGAAGCAACATACAAAGGTTTACACAAAACATTAAGTTAATGCACACTCTAAAATGCTCAATTTTCTGATTGTTACAATGCAGGATTAGGGCAAGTGTCCTACAAGATCACAACATTCAAACTATGACGCATTCCAAGAGAGCCACTTATACAAAACATTCAACAAGATTTTCATATAGGAATACGACAATGAGTAGCTCACACACTGAGCAAGAATTCAAGGGTAAATCAAAAAGCAGTTTGAAGTTTGCTCATATACTCTCCCTCAGTTTGTCAGTCAAAATAGAATAAACACTCTAGGGCATGGAATCTTGATTGGACAGCCATAGATAACCGAACAACTTATGTCCATCTGATGGCTACCATCTGTTCATATCCCATTCACTTGCTTGTGCGAGCGTCTACACAAAACAATCAACAACAGTTTCGTGCCCAAATGTGGCCACAAGCACTCAATCATATTTTTCCATTTGGTTTGTTTCAGTGAATACATTAATATTTCTTTGTAATTTATCAAAGGAATTTTCCACAAGTCCCTATATCTTAGGATTTGTAAATGTAGTTAAAGTTATCATCTGAGAAAATTGTCGGTATAATGCACATTATTGATGTTGAATATATTATTCACTTACTATAGCTAATTATCAATTATTATCTGTTTAATAAATTTATTTACTGAATAAATTTATGATGGTATTAAGTGCATTATCTACCTTAACTTTTCTTACACTCAAAACAAAGTTTTTATATTTTACGAGCTGAAAATCTATTAAAAATTAACACATTAATTATTTGTTTCTAATATATTTTTTGTTGAATAAACCCAATACAAAAAATAGGCTTGCTTGCTTTTTCAACAAAATTTTGTGAAAAAAGTGTGTGAAATTAATATTATAACGACAGAGGTGATGAAGATCAGAATTATAATTTTCAAGTTAAGAAAAACTACCCACATTAAACGATTGAATCAAAACAACAGTTACTGTGTTGAGCCCGCTAGCAAATGAAACAGTAATGAAACTCGCAGGTTAAGTAATTGGAAAATTGTGAACTGACCCAATTTACCTGCCTTGCATCATATTTTTAATAAGTTTTATGTGACATCAAACAATGAATGCTGAAAAAAGAAAATAACATAATGTTAAAATAAGGTATTACAGGCAACAGAGTCATAAAGGCGGCGTACATATCCTTCTCTAATAATATGTTTTTTGTTACATACTGCTTTCTTTCTTTACTTCTAGTGATTTATGATTGTTCTGCAGAGTGAGATGGGTATGTATTTGAATTTCTTATTGGGTATGTATTGAACTTGGTTATGTATTGAACTTTTTTGGAAAGACTTAAATAATTTTTTTAATAATTTAGAAGTTATATGGAAGATTACGGTGCTGTTATTTTGACTCATATAGATTGAATTTACTAATTTGTTTCAAAATTAATATTAAATGCCAGACTGTATTTTACTATTAATATAATAAGAGCTAAAAATAATTAATGGTGTTTATCATTTGAGATTGTTTAATTGGTTTTATACTATTGTTTATACCTTGGACTCGAGTAAATTTTGCTTCTGGTTACTTTTAGTGTCAGTTAAAACAAAGTTATGGCAACTTATACAAATCAATGATGAAAATAAAAAACCTAAATGTTAAAGGTCTATTTTTCATGATTGATTTTTAAACTAAATTTTCCTTAAATTAAAGTCATAACCATAAACCCTAGAAATATTTTACCAGTCATCTTGTAGCCTGATGATGTTACCACTCAAATTTATAATTGAAAAATGTGTAAGTCATTCAACACTAATTAACGTTTTGAAAATTAGTTATTTTTTATTTTTTTCAATTTGTATTTTCTATTTATGACAAACCAATGTGTTTTTATTTTTGAGTTGTGTATTAGAGAGTTACATTGTTAATTAATAACGTAATGTTAATGATAAGTTGTGGAATAACATTTCAATATTTTTTTAGAAACAAACATAATCAACACTGCAAAGACTGGTTTCAGGTGTATTGATGATGAAGCTGATACAAAGATCATTTTCCACCTACATAATATTCACTCAGAGTGTAATATGTTAATTCAAGTATTCTGATAATCACAGATATTCTGATCAAATATTGGGAAATATGCACGGTCTGTGAGAACAAATATAGATGATGGTGGGAAATAAGTTGGAGGTATTTTAATTGTACCGAGGGTGATTGAGGATTGTAAACAGAACTTTCCAGAGCTCAACATTTTTAAATGAATATTTGAACATTTTGAGCTCTGTAAAACATTATCTTTCCTACAGGTATTGACTGGAGTTGTCTACAAAACATCCTTTAAATGGGAAAGAAAATTTGGAAATCAGAGAAGAATATCAAATAAATCTTCTATAATTAATTTACTCAGGTGGAATAAATGAGAATTAACAAATGAAGTTCAGATAAAGAGATGTATACAAGATGTACAAAATGAAATGCTGTGGCATAAATACTGTCAGAGTTATATCATTTAATTAGACTATAAATCATAATCTGAGTTTCAAGATAATTCATGGCTTTTTATTGGAAAAAATATACAATCGTGCTATCTCATCAGCAACAAATTTTAAGAACAATTCATAATAATTCCATATGGCTGACGACTCTTGAATATAACATATATATTGAATATAACCAACAAAGTGAACTTGTGCTATATAATTAACTTGGTCTATGGTTTACAGATGAATAAGCTTCAAGGCGATTCTGTGCCTCCTCAACGCAGCAAACATAACATGGCAAAAAGAAACAATAGCATGTGATCTATCTGTTTATGGAAACATTGAGTATTAGGTATACTGTACAGTTGATGATGGTAGTTCATGTCTTATTTACAGTTAACATAATTAATACCTACAAATTATATTGTATTAAATTAATTTCTGAACTCACTCATTTCCTAATTTTTTAGTAAATTTGCCTACTTGTCTTTGCACAAACCTAGCCCTTATATTCTTTCCATAAATATTTCAGACATATTTAAACATTATTTCTTGAATTATTTAAATATAATTAACATTGTACATATAATATGTAACCAAAAAATGTATTAAGTTGTATTCATCAGTGACTTACAATTATGAAATAAACATTACATAACTTTCAAAGTAACAGTATAATCTGATTTGATTTCATGTATTTTAGAAATTTTGATTAGTCAAATGTAAAACAGTTTAACTCAAAACCAAGAGGTTCATCTGCAGGATATTGTCATCCCGAAAGTAATTATTACTTATTTCAAATTAGAAGTTATGTCCACAGACTAATTTCTAATTTAAGATACAGTTCAGTCTATATATATTTATTTTATGTATATATGGCAATGACATTTCAACAATTTGAAAGGAACTCAAAAGTCATTTGTAAATGTGATAAGAAAAATTGTTCACTTACATAATTCCTTACTCAATGACATTGCTGTGAAACCACATTTGGTTGTCTCTACTGGAAGTACATCTTCTCACATATAGGATAGAAGGCCAGCATAAACACGGTGTGGTGGAACGGTTGTAATATGTTAATGATGGAAAGGGATACATCCAAATTCTAAAATATTGTCTGTATGAATAAGTGTTCAATAAGAAAATATATTTATATACATTGAATTCATTATATTTATTTATTAAAAGGCAGTAAATTTTTAGAAGAACTGATCAAGTCTATTGCAGCTTAATAATAAACATTCAGTAGTGTTCACGCTTCCCCTTTTATTTTTACAACACTAGTATTATTAGAAAATTCATAGCAATTACGTTACATAAATTTAATTCAGTTGCTTCCCTGTATATTTGAAAATGATCAAATTGGTTCATTTGTAACTTTCAGTAATGGAATTTAACATTTCAAGGGACGGACGTAAGCAACATAACTCTACAATATTATCAACAAGAACATCGGGCAAGTCGTAGAATAATCTCAAACCATCTAAAACTAATTAATTTAATTTAGTTGTTGTAAAAGTATTTAAATGATTCAAAAAAATTTTAATATAATTAGTGTTTTTATAAAATATTTTAGATCAATGTTAGCCACAGTTGTTTTTTATATTAGTACTGATGCATATGGTGCATCAGTTAGGTCAGGACATGAATAATAAAAGAAAATTGCAAATTAAATGAAATAAAAAATAAAACTTGAAAAAAATATCTCAAAAACTATACATCACAATGATCCAAACAACAAAACAGGTAGAACATCTCAACCAGATGGATCATCAGCCCATCTACCGAGAACAAGTCTAATAATAATTGAGTTACATAAAATAAAAAGTAGGTCTTTCATGGTACGGCTGTGCTTGTTTATCCTAAGTTTCATTCACCCTTTCTACAAGTCTAAATATTTTGAGAGCCATAGATGAAAACAGGTCTAATAAAGGCTTTGTATAAGAGGAATTTTGTTTTCCTAGAAATAGATTGTGAATATTTTTCATTCCATAGAAAGCTCTATAACCAGAAACAATTCTGTTTATAATTTCTAGTAATATTTTACTTTGAAAATTAATTTCAGAAGCCAAGTTATTAAAACCCATCATTGAATCAAAAGTGTATGTGCCTAAAATAATCTTTGTTAAAGAAAGCATGTGTTTTATTTTCTTCTGGTTTATATTCTATTTCATAGCCCTTGCAGTTAAGTCAAAAAATTGAAAAGCCTCTTCCAGAGCCACAAGAGATCTTATAATCACAACATCACCAGCATAAGCAATAATTTGAACGAACTTTAAAAAGATATGGCCTTTTAAGTCGATACCTTCTCTCTCTTCAGAACTTTTCTAAAATAATGTTTAAAAGTAGAAAGCAATTACCGGCCGAACTCCATTTAGAATGGGTAATTCCTTTGATAACTTGCTTTGAATTTGAACTCTTCCCTTTGAATTTATGAGGGTAATTATCACCAATGAGATAATTTCGATATTCCACCGAAGCATCCACATAATAGCCCAGAATAATTTTTCTCTATTGATCCTACCATATTATAGCAAAGCATGCAGCAATATAATCATGCAGCAATGCGCACTTTGCTCGTAAAAGGAATATGTATTAAAATAATGGGCGAGAGATACTATCATTTCTATAGCATTGTTTATGGTATTATGGTTCAATTAGGCGGTATTATTACGGTTCAATTAATTCTAATCTCAGTATATCTTCACAATTTTCCAGCCCTACTTGGAGTGAAATTACAAACATGCGAGACTAGGAAACAGCATAGAAACTTGAAAGTCATTCGAAAGAAAACAACAAAGATTTAGAAAGAGCATGGAAGCATACCACCAGCGTGAGTGCTGATATATTGACTCACAGGAATATGCAACTAAACTGATCAGTTTCACTGTTGAAGGTATGGGCCGTAGACGTATTAATCTTGCAATAGTAGAACATTGAAATTAATGTTAGCCAAATTAAAAGGAAATAATTGCTGCAGAATTGGCTATATCATTACAGCGACGTTTTCCGCAATGTTATGTACTGCTGATTTATTCCTAAAATTCTAGTAGTTTCTCAGCTCCAAGTTATGGTATAGTGTTTTTGCTTGTCACTCAAAATCTAATTTGCAAGAATGTAAAAAGGAAATGAATCCAAGTAATGCAGTTTAGTACATCATCCGACTTGGATAACATGAACGTTAAAGATGAATGCAATGATGTGCCGCTTGCCATTGTATATTACAAAAACTACCCACCACAGTGATGAAGTTTCTCTGTCAGTTTTGAAGCTGTAAGAGGAGTGATTACTCTATTATCTGCTCCAAATATGAATTGCCCATTTCCATACAATATCAGATTGATTAAGTTGTTTACAAAAATGGGTTGCATGAGTAAATTTTTTAAGCATTTAAATCTAAAGCAACCAACAGCAATGCAGACAAGGGGCATTTATTGCTGCACGTTATTTAGCCTGCAATATTTGTGGCAGTTTGGTAAATGACACTATAGACATGCTGTGCTGTTTGAAGAAACACATTTAGAAAAGATGACTTAGCAAAGTCTTACACATAAAACATTGAATTATTTTTTTTTTTGTTATTAAATAATCAAGTTATAAGGGATCTGTAATGGTACATAGACTTTTATTTCAGCGATTCTAAGTCGAATACCATAACAACGTTTATAAATAAATAAGGATCCAATAAAACGGTTCAGCTGTAAATAACTATTTGATGTCACCAATGTGTCATCAAAATTGTGTACACCAAAAGATTGGGAGTGAAGATATTGACCCTGTGAATACTGATATTGCAAAACTGGCTGCAAGATTGGAATATCTAAGTTCGATTCCATCTATAAGTTCAAATATTGTAAGACTAAATAAAATGGGTGTATTAGCCTTAACAGCTAAATTATATCGAGTGTGCCTGTCTAAAATCAACTAAGTTAATTTCCAAAGTAGAATTAAAATAATTATTAGATAGGATTTTTCTTGATTTTAGACAAGGGCACTCAAATGATACAAGTCTATGAGGATTGGTCGATGTCACAGTAGCACGAGAGTTATATCCAATATTTTTATTATTTTAAGATTAATTAATATTGACTATTTATACCCACTTTAGCTTGTGTTATTGCTGTACACTTAATTATTGTTACTTAATTATTAAAAATGATTAATTATCATGCGAAATCAAGTTCCTTTATTAGAGATGCAGATATAGCTCCAAAAAGATTACCGACAATACTATTATTGTTATATTAAATCACTTCTCCATAATTCAGTAATCGCAAATGACAATCAATTAATAGAAAAAGAAAATTATCGTGGGTTATAAAAGTTTTTTTAAGAAGAAACAAATAAATATTGTTGAGACATATAAAGAAAATTACTTTAATGACCTCGTACTTACAAGTTGTTTTTGTCAAACTTTAAATCAGCAATAAATAGAGCAGCATCTGCGTACAAATACTTCTGATAGGTTAATTGTGCCTACAGGTTTCATTCAGAGCCTTTATCTTATTGGAAAGGGCTTATTATGCTTTTTAATTAAATAAATTTAGTTAAACATATATGCTATCAAGAATTCTTTACACAATTACAACTCTTTCAAAAACCTACATATATATATTACACATAAGAATATAACCTCTTGTTTCCCAATCAGCACAAAAAATACATAAATATAATTTTATACTAATCGGAGTTTCTCAGCACTCAACTCCTTTTACAACATAACATTTAGACTAATTTCATTAGCAAGACATAATTTAAATCACCATTAAAATGTAGACTTTTTGAATCACTCAATTTAACTTTAATAAGTAACAATCGATCAATAACAAGTCTAAAATTGTTAGCTTCTTATATTAAGATATTTGTCTCACAAAATATTCACAAGATCCTCTGCTGGCTGATCAGTTGCTCGGTAAACTTCTCCTTAACCAGAATAAATATTTAATGCGGAAAACTTCTTGTCCTGGATTAAAATATATCACCAAAAGTCTGAGGTTTTAATATGCTCCTCTGTCATTTTTAGTGACTTCAATATTGATTTATATTGAAATGGTCGGAATACAATAAGTGTAACCATGTGTGACATACAGACGTCTATTAACTTAGCCTTACAATGATCAAATTTAATCCTAAACATTCCCTTACTTCACGCAAATGGCTTGTTCAGGTTTACCTCATCATGAGCTATTTTAGATTTCACTTAAATTAATTCCTTAAGTTAATGAAATGGTACTAGTTCTATTTATTAGATTGTGCACTCTGATTGGAATAATCTTGATAAACTGACGTCTCCTTTCAACATTGCTACTATCATGCGCTATTTAAAGCGCCCTGTTCTATTCAAGCAAATTGAATGAAGAAGAAAAATGCGCTTCTTGGTTTAGTGAATTAATTTAATGCTTTATAGGGAAATGAAATAAAAAGTAGAGGGAAAATATCATAAATGCGTAATAGTTATATAAATTATTACATTTAAAGATTCCAGGTAGCCCAGGATTGATGTATATATATATGTATATATATAAATAAATATATATATATATATATATATATATATATATATACATATATATATATATATATATACAGATATATATATATATATATATATATATATATATATACACATAAGATATCATAAATGTGCAACAGTTATAAAAAGTATTATATTTACAGATTCCCGGTAGCCTGGGGACTGTTAAACCAAATAAAATCAATAATTACTATACTTTAATTGCAGTACTACCATTGATTATACAAGTAAATACTGAACTGAGACCAGAAACTTTATAAAACATTTATGCTTCATCAATAAAGTGGAGAGCATTTACAGATGGCAAGAGTTTATTTATATAAATCATAGTAACTGCAGGTACTGGCAATACTCAACTATACTGACTGACATATTCGATACGTTACCCTTAAAACGAAAAATAGTATACGCTATTTTATTAGCCGACGCCTTCTTCCTTAACCAGATCAAACAATTTCGACGCGTACATGTACCCCCACTATCTAATCTTTAGGATAATAGCATTTCTTTAATTTAATTTACACCTCCACGGGTGTGCAGGCAATAACTAATGTGAATCGTGCAAAATTATTTAAAATTACGAGGTTTGTAGCTACGGTGCCCCCAAATTATGTTTCTTTCCTTTATTTTTTGTGAATTTTGCAGAATTATACCTTGTGAAACTTTTATATGAAGAGTTAATTTATATTTGTATATATATGAATATATATATATATATATATATATATACATATTTATATATAAATATACATATATATATATATATGTATATCTGAAAATATATACATTAGTAATACGTAAGCGCATATTTTTTAAATCAGAAAATTATTTTCATGAAATTTTTTCGCAAAATATTATTTTAATTTAAAAATGGATGTTTAAAGAACTTAAATGAAATTGTTGATATATTTTTTCCACAGTTGCTGTTTCTGATTATTATATTTTCTTTAACAAAACAGTCAATATTGATAATTATCAGAAAGTGGTGCTGAACATCAGTGTTATTTTGTTAATTTATCTATTATGTGGAAACTTTTATCACGCTATTTGATATATTAATATTAATAGATATAGATACAGACAGTGTCAAAGAAAATAACAAATGGAGAATTTTGTTTAATTATGAAATTTATAAAAAATTTAAACTACCAAATATTGTCCGAGTCATTAAATTATTTTATATCAGGTGGCTTGCGCACATTTTTAGATTTAAAGACAACAACCCGGTTTAGAAAGTGAGCTTTGCCAATGTGGAGAGAACCAGAAAAATAGGAAGACCTCATATAAGATAGATCGATTGCATTGAGAATGATTTTAAACTTTTAAAAATTCAAGCTGATCGGATCCACTGGAGAAAGCTTGTCGAGAAAGCCTTGATTTGTTATAGGTTGTAGTGCTAACCAAGAAGAAGATACAGATACAAATCTTAAATTGATCGACGAGTAGACTAAAAAGCAGCACTTCGGCTAATATAGTTCACTAATATTATGAGAAACTACTAATCTACGAGTAAACAATGCGTAGCTATTCACAAATTATGCACAGGTGAATCAACCCAACTAGTCGACATCGGCTTGGTGATTCTATTTTCATCTGTAGTGAAAAATATTCAACTTTTAATCAATCAATATTTAACTTAAAATGATTGATACAATGGCACCTTGAAATAGTTGCATCCATTATACTGCGAGTAATGTCATCAATTAATTGATGCAATACTGTTGTGAATTTTGGAAAATTTCTCTTAATTTGAAACAAAACTTACATTTGCAAAATTCTGCTTCAATATACTTCTTATATATGGGCAGTCTCACAACACATAGCAATAACTCATAAAGAACATACAAGAATGATAGGCCCAAGGAAATATTTTTCTGCCTCACTGTCTATAATTTCTCACCTTTTTTATTTCACCTTATAATTATATTGCACTCTTAATGTGCTCTCATACCATCGTAGGTTTGGTACACATGGCTTTGTATAGTTTTCCAAATTCCAAAATATCTACCCAATATATAAACCTACAATATAAATGTGTGGCGAATCTTTTAATGTCTATACAAATAAACTTCAGCATAGAGATGATTTAATTAAATTTACTGAGCCCAGCTATTAGTGTAATTATCTATAAAGCTCTTGATATAAGTGCTTTAGCATTATCTTGGATAATACTGAAATAAATATACTGAAATATATATACTTTATTAAACATATAATTCAGCAGGTAAATCTACATCTACGATCAATTGCTATTAATACAATTGAGTATACTAATATACTTTGGCTTTAAAATATAATATCGAAATTCAGTCTTGATAAGAAAAAGGACATTTTTGTCACAATACGCACAAACTAAAAGACCATTACTTTCATATATGACCTAGAACGACAATAAAAATACTTTTAGACGAGACAGGTAACTTCAGCATATGGTCCCACAGCATCTCTTTGTATGCTGAAAAAAGCATAATAGAATGGCTTTACCAAATATTTCACGTCATCAATTTCATATTTGTTCTATCAATTGATGTATTTTGGCAAAAAAACTTATTTGCCGATTGTTTACAACAATTTGATGACATTTTCAGTTATTACAGTATTTTGTTTAGAACAGCCTGTTTTAAAAAACTAAGTCATGGCGCCATTGGGTATTTTTATTATTTTTACAAGCCAGTTAACATCTTTCATCGTTAGAAGGTTTGAAAAAGCAGGTCTTTTCTCCATAATAATACATTTCAGCGTATTTGCTAATAGATTGGAACAATTTATAATGTGTCTACTTACATATACCATTATACAAATATTAAAAGTGGTAAATAATTATCTGGGACGTATGAATAGAGAAATATTTCAGAATAATACAAACTGTGGTGTACCCAGAGTGGCAGACTGGAATGAATTATATGGGAATGTCCATTTTGATGTTTCAAGTAACCCTATGTTCATATCAATTTTACCCAACATGTTGATTACAGCAACTGAAATATGCAGTAAAATCAATCAAATGTTTAAATTTCAGGTACACTGGAATAAGTTGACATAAATAGGATAATTAAGAATATTTGTTTTGTATTAATTCTGTCATTTAATTTCAGGTACTTCAGCTTGTAGTGTGGACTTTTCTTTGGTCTGTTAACGCTGTTGGGTTGGCATTGGACTTGTATATAAGTGGCGTAAGTAATAATGATATTATAGATATTGTTATATATAAATATTGTCTAAAACATTAATTCAATTAAAGTCGTCTTACAAATATATATTTAATTAAATAATAAAATTTCAATATAAAGTAAATATAGCATATGTATAAGATATTGCTATTAATCAAGCAACATTTTAGCAATTATGGTCATTAGACATAATTAGGATTATTCAATGGCTCACAATTAGTATTGCTGACTTAACGGTTGTCTGCACCTTCAGTGAGATGTTGGTTGTGGAATTTCGCAAACTGAGAATAATCATCGCAAAACTGAGACTTTCACCTCAAATGTGTAAGTATTTTTATTATATGTTATACTAATAGTAACATGGGTATTATGCTAACATTATATATTGTAACATAAATTTATTCATAATTATAGCATTAAATCATTAATTTTACTAATAAGCCCTTTTAGATTGTTTTAGGGTAAGGGCATTTCAATATGTTTTACTATAAGTGTTGAGGAAATTGATAAATATCTTTATGCATGTAGTTTGCACTCTTATGAAAAGTAAATTTTCGTTTACCACATTTTAATATTGATTTACTTGTTATGTGTATGCTACAGCCTTGGTATGTATTTTTGTCACGGCAACCCATTCAGTAATCATAAAAAATACATGACAAATTATTACCATTCAATATAATCAAATGTTCTTACTAAGAGCAATCATGCGGTTTTGAGTATATCACCTGCTCTTACGACACACGTAATGAGTTTTTGCATGAGCATAAGATAAATAGTTTATACTTTACGTGCAGAATAATTAATTGTCTATACAGTTAAGACAAAATATATTTATTCATCAATTTCGTTATAAACAAAAGTTCAAGGTGAACTTATTGTTACCAGAGCAACATCTAAATGAAGTGTAAATAAGATAAGCTAAAATTGAACTTTTTGGTGTTGCATTTCAAAGTGCCTTTGGATAGAGCAGTTAGATTTCAATTGTTTATATTGTTATTTGTAGAACAATGTTTAATTAAAGAAATAAGAAAGCTTTCAGCCAATCAAAAATGGGAAGGTGTTTCATGCTATCCCCAGTCAATAAATTGTACATTTACGGTGGCTTACCATATCTCCAATAATTAGTTTATTTGATTTGCTTTACAAATTTGTTGTAACGCTAATATATCTTTATATATATATATATATATATATATATATATATATATATATATATATATATGTATATATACATATATGTATATTTGTGTACATGTGTGTGAGTGTGTATATGTGTCTATACATTTATGTCTATAACATGAAATGCCATTTATCCCACAAGAACAAAACTATCAGAAAACCCTTTTCCGGAATTAAATACCATTAATAACACAAAGTGTCAACCTTACGGTTTTTTTTATTTCTCATGCCTTTTGTTTTTATTTAATTTTTATAGGTGTTATTCATAGCATTATTCTAAACAGGGAAAACCAAGACAAATCTGGTAATAAAAAGAAATGCCCAAATTATCTTTTTATTCCTAAACACAAATTTATGAAAAATTTGGAAATTCAAGATCATTCATCATCATCATCGTTGAATTAATTCATTGGAAAGAATGCGTCGTGCAAGTTTTGCGTCGTGCAAAAGTACATCACTTATCTGATGTACTTTTGCAATAAAATAATGTAATTAAAAAATAATTAATTAAATTGACTAAGAGTAATGCATAATATTAAATTATATTTATCTGAGGCTGGGTGTTTCAATAGAATCTTGAGTACAATTGTTTGAATGAAGCAGCTTATATAATAAGGAAGTCAGTTTTGTTTATAAAACATGTTCAATATATTTGAAATAAAAGCTTCATTCCGTTTGAACGTAACTAATTTTGCTCCTACACACATTTTTATGCTGGTGTACTTTTTTCTTTTTTTTTTTTCATTTATCTGCAATCAGTGCTTTCACTTTTATCAGATGTGGTGAAGAGTGTTGAATCTCGTTTAGAGTGTGTCCTCCAGTGAGAACATCTCCTCTTTCCTTAGGAACTCAAAATATCTTTCCTTTTTAGACGTTTTTGATAAGTGCGCGTTAATAGCTTTGCAGCCAGTTCATTAGGGTGGGCCTCCAGTCTCCCCCTATATTTATCTGTAGCCGACAGGATTTCTTCCTTTATGGTGTTCATTTGAAGTTCCTTATGTATTTCGGCATTGGTAACAAACCATGGTACATCACATATAGATCGGAGTATAATATTTTGCATTCTCTGCAGTATCAGGATGTTGGAACTACTACAACTGCTCCACAATTGTATGCCATGAGTCCATACAGGCTTAAGGATTGTCTTATATATTAGTAGCTTATTATCGATTGACAGAGTACTGTTCCGTCCAATCAGCCACGTGAGATTCTTATGTCTAATGTTGAGTTCATCTCTTTTGCTCTTTACATGGTTTTTCCACGTCATACGCCTATCCAGGTGCATGCCCAGGTATTTTACTCTATCTGTGTGTGGCAGAGTAGTCTGATTCAGCTGTATGGGAGGACAGTCGCCCTTTCTGAGAGTAAAGGTGACGTGTACAGATTTTGTAGCACTAGTTTTTATTCGCCATTTGTTCAGCCATGAGGATACACTGTCCAGTCCTCATTGTAGCATCTCAGAAGCCACCACAGGTTCTGCGCTGCTGACCAAGATTGCAGTGTCATCGGCGTATGTGGCAGTAGTCACGCCATCTGTTGCTGGTAAGTCTGCTGTGTAGATGGTGTATAGCACTGGGCCCAACACTGATCCCTGAGGAAACCCGGCTTGAATTTCTAAGAGCTTACATGTGACGTCAGTTACTCGCACTTGGAACATTCGATTTGAGAGATATGATTTCAGCAATTCCACGTAGCTGTGTGGAAGGTAGGTCTTAATTTTGTAAAGTAGGCCTCTGTGCCATACTCTGTCGAATGCCTGATGTATATCCAGAAATAATGAGGAGCAGTACTCTTTTTCTTCTAATCCTTTTCTTATCCTATCGTACACTCTGTGGACCTGTTCCACCGTAGAGTGCCGAGATCTAAAGCCAAACTGATATATTGGTATGATGTTATCCTCATCCAGTATTGGTTTGATTCTGTGTGGAAGAAGCTTTTCAAATACTTTTGATAATACTGGGAGCAAGCTAATAGGTCTATATGACGAGACGTCATGTAGTGATTTGCCAGCTTTGTGTATCATACGTATCTGCGATACTTTCCACAGCTGTGGAAAGTGTTGGACTCTTAAGATGCCATTAAACAATACTGTTAGGAACACCACTGCCTTTCTCGGTAGTTGTTTTAATACTTCTTTAGTAATTAGGTCGAAGCCAGGGGCCTTTTTATCTTTTAAACTTCTGATCGTTCGCCAAGCTTCATGAACCGTTACGGGGCGCGGGGGCTCCGACATCTGATAATCCTGAAGCAGAATTGAGTCCACAATTTGTTCAGTCTCACCGTCCGGGTTTGGATTCGGGCTAAATACTTTTGCTAAATGATTGGCAAAACAATCTGCTTTTTCTTGAGGTGTCCTTGCCCAACCACTGTTGCACCTCAAAGGGGATATTGTTGGTTGCGGTCTGTCGTAATTTTTGGTAAACTTCCACAGCGAGTAGTTTGTTTGTGGAGTAGGTGTTAGGGATTCCAATTGTATAGCGAGCGTGTTGTTATGCCATTCTGTTAAGATCTCTTTTAGTTGCTTACTCGCTACATGGAAGTTCTGCTTATCTACATCGAGGTGAGTTGATTGCCAGACTCTGCGCAGTCTTCTCCTTTCCAGTACTGCCATTTTGATCTCAGCAGGATAGTTAGTAGTCTTCAATTTTGAGATGTCCCAAGGAGTGTTCAACCAACAGGATTCCTGGATTAGTCTTGTGATGTATTCTGTCGCTTCGTCTATATCATCAACTGTCTTCAAAGCTACCTCCATTTGTATATGGTCTGTTATGTACTGCCCAAAGGATTCCCAGTCAGTGCTTTTATTATAGAGAGTAATGGGGTCCGTTGTCTCTATCAAACCAGAGCTTACCGTAAGTATAACTGGTGTATGGTCTGATGGACTGTCATAACATGATTCAGCCTTAAGACATTCCTTAGAGAGTCCTCTAGCGACAAAGAAGTCCAGCAGGTCAGGGAGACTGTCAGAATGGCTTGGCCAATATGTTGGTTCTGCAGTTGTTATGGCAAAGCTATGGTGATTATCCAACATTGACTTTAATTGTCTACCCCTGGTAGTCGTCACTCTAGAGCACCAATACATGTGCTTTGAATTCCAGTCTCCACCTGCGATGTAACGACTCCCTAGAGTATTGAAGAAGTCAGTGAACATCATCTCACTTATTGCATGTCTTGGCGGGCAATACACTGCAGATATGTTAAGGTAACCAGTTTTGTCTTCTACAGCTATTGTTGTAGCTTGTATATGTTCTGTTTTATAATCAGGCATTTGATGATATTTTATTGATTTCTTAATTATAATTGCAGTTCCGGCGTGCGCTCTACAATCTGGATGAGGTGTCAAATGACACTGATAATCTTTGAAGCTGAGGTACGTGTTAATGGTAAAATGAGGTTCCGAGATAAGGAGTATGTCTATGTTATGTGTCTTCATTAACAGTTCCACTTCGTGTTTATTAGGTGTTAACCCATTTATGTTAATAATAGCTAGACATAACGAAATCATTTTGAGAGTCGGTCTACTAGTTTAGCTATGAGACTCATAAGAGTACTCATTTGTTGAATGATGAGGTCGAACTTTTCAGTTTGTTTTAAAAGTACATACTCCACTGATATGTATGTCGCGGTTGTATCAACAGTGGTGGTGTTCTGGTTGGTATCCTCTTCTACACTCTTTGTACTTTTATAAAGGTTTTGACTAAGAGTTTCGGCATATGTTCTATTCTGGCGAGTGGTTCTGTTCTGTCTCATGTTATTCTCGGATCTGCCCATGTCTGCATAGTCATTTTTGGTTTGAGGTTGTTCAGTAGTTAGATCTCTTCTATTTGTGTTTACATTTCGTTTCTTTTTACGAGCTAATATTTCTTGATAAACCTCGCATCCTTTGTAGTTGGCTGGATGGGGTCCTTTACACAAAGCACACAGTGCAGGAGAGTTGCGGTCACGCCTTTCGCATTCCGATGTCCTATGGGATTCTCCACATTTAACACAGCGGTATGGCTTCATACAGTAGTTCTTGGAGTGACCATACTGTTGGCATCTATGACATTGTACAATAGATGTTCTTTTTCGGGGATCCTCTATCACTACTGATTGCTGGTATATGTACTTGAGAAGTTTGACTACTTTGTTGTTGGGCCTTGGTGCCGAGTTCACAAAGAATGTCGAAGTTGCTTTCTTTTCAGGGCCATACTTAGCATTTATAATTTCTCCAGTAACTATGTTACCAGTGGCTTATATCTCTTCTTTGATGGTATTGAGCGGAGTAGATGGGTGCAGATTTCTTATTAATATTCTGAAGTTGCTTATGTCCTTCCTGTTAAATGTATGGCCTATAAGACCATTCTCTCTAACAATCGTCATCAGTTTTTTGTAGACTTCAATTTCCACACTGCTGATTCTGAGTTGGTTCCTATTTACTATTTTGTAGGTAAACTGATTTCTTTCGGCCACTGTTTCTAGGAGTTCCGTTAGTTTATTAACGTCCTCAACACCATAAAGTATTATTGGTGGAGGTTTGTTTGGCTTTCTCACTTTCTTTTCAATATTCTCCTCATCAAGATCAATAGTCAGTCCAGTAAATCGGTTTGATGTTCGGACAGGGTCTGGAGATGATGTTTGTGACAATTTCTTTCTCTTGGAATTCCTGTTTGGTATTCTTTGCCAGGATGGAGGGTTGGGTTTATTGCTCGACTGAGGTTCATTTGTTTCTTGAGACTGAGATTCACTAATTTCTGCATAACTTCCCAAAGATGCAGATCTGTGTCTTGATAGAAACATACTCGGGGGAAAAGACTGTTGAATGAACTTTTTTTTTGTTGCTGCTGTCAGTAGCATTTACTGCCACAGGGGCCTGGTCGCCTACTCCTGTGTAGTCTTCTTCGGTACATACTTCACACTCGCAGGCCCGGGTACCTACGAGCGCCGGGGGCTAGCCGGGGTGCATGGCATATCATTATTATCTATTGTTGTACTCATCATTAATGTTCCCACGAGTAGGGTCGATTTGAAAGGTCACTCCTGAGGTGACCCCCATTCCCAGAGAGAAGGCTATTACAATGACGGTTCGCCTGATCTGCCAAGGTTGGTCGCTAGGAGCTGGACTGTCCTGTCAGCTATTCATCCCCTTGGCGCGCCCCGCACCGTAGGATTAGGGGATTTTTGAAGAAGTTACCTTCCTCGTAGTCCAAGTGGCGAAGCTCAGACTCCCATTCCTGCAAAACATGACCACAGGTTTATGGTGCTGGGGCAACCCTTTCGGGCTGCACACTGGTTTTTTTGTCAGAGTTGTCTCCCTTAGCTAGATTTATCGGTTTTAAGGCGCCGATGACTTGCCTTCGCCCTTCTTAGTTTGCTATCAAGGTCACGAGGTGGATGTGTTGTGCAAGACTCGTTGTTGACCAGGACATTGCCCGGGGAATGGGACGACTCATATAGTGAGTCCACTACCAGACTGCGGCGGCAGTTTGACAGTGGCGAGGACGTGTAAGATAGGACTTTATGATGCGCGTCTGATAGCCTAATCTTGCATACTTAGGTGTACGCTACCGGCTCTAACTCAGCTTTTTCTAGGTACATACCTACTAGCATAACTATGCACCACCGAGGCCTAGCACCATTTTCCCCCTCTGGTGTACTTTTACATCTCAAAAAGTAAAAAGATCTTTATAACTTTTATTGTTAGTATGTTTATTTGTCCCAACTTTAAACATTTAAAGTACAATTATTTCAGCAACACACACAGTGCACATAAGTTTGGGAAAATCATCTTTAAGAAGTGTCAAAAATGAACTATTTTTTTTCACATTATCTTCTCGTGCATAGAATAAAAACAATTATAATTTACAATTAATTTCATATTTATATTCTAGTAAATAAAGATAAAATAGAAAATAAACTAATTTAAAAAATTAATGGAAGTTAACCCAAACACTTCACTTTCGAACGTCTCTAACAATACGTCTATAACAAGCTTTAGAGGTTTGCATAATCAATAATGAAGGAATATAATATTTTTTTAGCAAAATAATTTTAAATATCGCCATCAATAGGCAATCAAAATTTTTAAGCAAAATAACACATAATCAAAAATTTATGAATTAAATTATTGTTCATGTTATCATGTAAATCAAGAAAAAAGAAGAAATAATGGTAAATTTCACATATGTCATCTAACAAAATTTATTACATAACGAAGTGAAATATGTTACTTTAATAAAACACAAGCCCATTAATTGAACAATTACAATAATATATGTAACAACAAGATTGAAAAAATAAGGTAGCAATGATATTCGTAGGTCAAAGAGCCGACACACTGTGAAAGTTCCATTGTTACTTCAATGTATGATTTCTTCACGTTTTTCCAGTTCTTTAACAAGAGAAGGACCTTTAATAATAAAAATATGTTAATAATAAATGAAATGGACTAGGATATTATGTGTACAGAGTTGAATTGTGTACAATCAAAAAATATCCATATGGACGTATGAATTTATGTGATATGTGTATATTTTTAGGTATACATATACCTAAGCAAGATAAATTTAACCCATCTCAAACTATAGTGTATATATTGTTATACAGATTATTTATATGTATATAAATAATCTGTATAACAATATATACAGATTACTATTTGTAGAGGAGCAATATTCGTAAGACTGGAAATCAAGTCTGACTATTTTCCGATTTGACATTGCGAGGTTGGAGGGTCATTTAACATACAAAGCTGACTACACTCAAATGATGTGTAAAGTTAATAGGTCTCTCGCTAACGATCATAATTTATATTGTCTAAAGTCAATGTTTCATTCGTGTGGTAGTTTCTGTGTTCCAAAAACCGATATTCTAAAAATCTTATTGATAATATTTGTAAGTAGATTAAAGATGCAATTGTAAATTAACTTTTAAAAAATTATGAAATGTTATTTGTTATTTGTAATGATTTCTCTTTTGTAAATCCCATGGCATAGTTTTTACTAATTAATTTTAATAACCAATGTAACCAGTTTGATGAATTCGCTCAGATGAAAAATTGTCAGTGATAATAATGACGCAATGACAAAAGCTATATACTAATTCAATTCTATAAAAATATCTTTTTGTATTAATTAATTTATTTCTCAAACATATGAGAACTATATTTTTTTTAAAAACACCCATTTAATTTTATAATTAGCTTTATTTAAGTAATACGTTAAAATCTGTTAACTGTAGTGATAATTTTAGTCACAGATTATTCGAATGTGCTCAAGTCAGAGGTGGGTGAATAACTCAACTCGAAGGGAAAAGAAATGAGTCGGGGCTTTGGTTGATTTGGAAATAAGTCTCATGTTTTATATGGATAATGAAGGGATATATATGCTTATATAGGTATGTATACAGGTATTTCCTAAAAATGGAATAGGCCTAGTTGATTTCCTTGTTGGTCAAAGTTAAATGTAATAAAAAAAAGTTATGTACAGAATATAAACAATTTAATATTATTTTCCTGCTTACAGGAAGTAACTGCAATTTCTTAAACACTTTTGCCAGAGAAATAAACAAATATAATTCTTGGTACGAAACAATCACCACTAGAACAGTATTAATAAGAAAGGTTCAAACATAATAACATTTTATCAATCAATGTTATTAAAGAGCGGATGGGGTAATATTACAATTATTTTCTCTTGCTCCCTGTTATACTGTAGTTTTACTTTATATTTGCTGAGCTACAATTTTTAATAGACTGTTTATTCTTTTTATTTTGTTACTATACTCGACATGTGTTGGAATTATTTTATTAGTTCAATTATTATACATTTAAATTTATGTCTGATATATAACATTCCCTTAAAAAATTCAAGCAAGTTTTATGGCTTACTTATATCAAGAATTTTAAAACATACATGTATGAATTAATTAGAAATTAGTTGTATCTTCTTAGATTTAGTATTGCGTAGAGCAGCGATTGTCTGTCAATTGAGGTTTACAAGAAAAGAAATGTAAATGTCAAAAGCACATTCAAAAGACTACTTCTATATGTTTAAAGACTTCTGATATATCAGGTTTCGATGACTCGTGTATCAAACAATCAAACAAACATTCAATCCTGTAGTGTTACATGGAACCAGCTTATGTATGTGAAATCGGAAAAAATGACAAAAGATGTCTCAAATCAAAAATTTGATTTATAAATCTAACTTGATTTTTAAATGTAATGTTTGGCTTTATTGTTTGGGCCTATGTCTGGTCTATTGAAAAACTTTAACTGAGACATTGATTAATATGCAAATTGAATATACAATTTCAAAACACATTTTGTATATCGTACAACACTGGTTTTTCTCAGAAATGTAATCGAAATATATCTTCATATGCATTTTGTCCAAAAAAGACACATGTTTTTAATAATATTAAGATAAGCATCCTGGTGTGTATAGCAATCATTTTGAAAAGGTTCAAAGTTTAGGAGATGTGTCCTTTTCAAATGAAATGCATTTTGATTTTGTCACCAAATAATATTTCTGTCTCTTTTATTTTTTCACTTGCCTAAATAATAATGATATTACTTCAGTTTTTTGCATTGCTAGTTGCTGGTGAACACGTTGTATTGTGATTGCAATATGAGTTCTGTCTCAGATTTTGATAATGATGTTTCGAAAAAAAAGAGGAGGGAGGTAAGAGGGGTATGCCGAAAAAAATAAACACAATTTAATTAAAACATCTAAAATAAAAAGTTTACCTCACATAAATTATTTTCGGAAATATCTTAATTTTAATTCTGTGTTATCATTTGGTGGACTACAACTTGACATTTATAATAAGTGTTAAGAACTATATGTTAAACTAAAAGATCCCCACTTAAATGTAAGCGCCATAAGAAAAGAATCTGCAGAATTGGTAGTGCTTAAGAGTCATGTGAACACCTACCAACTTTACCAGTACAGGAAATATTTTACTACAGACAATTTTTGGTGTATGAATTTTGTGTACCATATCATGAGGACAGATAAAGGGACATTCTACTCTTGCCACGAAGGGCAAACCTTAAAAGTCTCAATAAAGTGTTGACCTCCTTAAATTAATTACTTCAATAAGTATTTCCAAATTCACTAACTGGTCCCACCTTTTTTGTGACGGCTACACTGGGCAGAGCAAAAACAATACTGTTATCTGATATTTGATGGCACTGTTTCCTCTACGAAATATGATGATCCGTATGTATTTTCCTGTAGGTGGTGACTCCTTCAATGATTTTGACAGAACATTTGCAGTAGTCAAAAGAAAAATTGGACGTGATGATCACATATTCAGTCATCAGCAATATGTTGATTTTACAGAACACTCAAATTTTCCTCTTTTAATTTCACGAAGTGGGCCCAACCAAACCACTGTCAGCAAGAAGTATAGAAAAGAGATTATGAAAAACAAAAAGTTACTCAAACTATGAATTTGTATTTGATAGGAGAAAACTAGTGAAGTTATCATGAAAAATTACATTAACTCAAGAATCTTTCATTTTCTCCAAAGTAAAAGTTATATGTTGTAATTTACCAAACTAAGCCCATTTAGCATATAATGAAGTAGTACCGATTAATAATAGGAAAATTGCATATTGCTAAGGTTAAACATTATATGCCGGCAGAATTTTCTGACTTTTATAACAAAATATTACAATGGCCAACTGCAGTTGAGAAAAAAGAAGCTTTAGAAGATTTTTGCAGAAAACCTGTTACTTAGGTTCGGTCAAATATTTTGTGTAAAGTTTATGTTTAATTTTTATTCCTGTAACATAAGTTTAATAAAGTTTGTTCATTGTTTTTTTCATTTTAATGTACTTATTTTGAAAGAGCATGTCATTGCGATATATATATATATATATATATATATATATATATATATATATATATATATATAAAAAGTTATAATATCCTTTAAGAGTTCTAGACTTTAAGTTCTAGACTTTAAGTTTTTATGTGATTTTTTATTACTCTTTTACTCTAAATATTTCTTGAAAATAATTCATATAAATTTGTACATTATTTTAAAAACTAATTAGATTTTTAATTCCTGAAAGTTTTAAATGTCCGGAATGTGCCCCTTTCAATATCTGTTATGGAAAGTATATATCTGGTTTTTCAATTTATTTTTAAATTAATGAAAAGATCACAAATGTTTATTAATCTAACGTTTATGTAATTTGAAATAGGACTGATGCTTGTGTAAGTGAGTAGCTACATTACCCACTTTGTATAATTGCCGCATTGTAAATGGCCGCGGCTTGAATGTGCCACTCCAAATTAAATGCATGTAGACTTGGAAATAAGAAATACCAGTTATTCATTTCTCCTGCACCGGCTGGTGTGTTCGTAATGACTTTCCAATTATATTTAAAATTACAACAAATCATGTTGGGCGCGAACAATCACAAGTTGGAAGCTTCATATGACTGACTGACAGATAATGAAAAGTGAAACACAACTTCTCTACATAACATAAGCTAAAATAGTTCAGTTATTTGAAAGGAAAATTAATATCAGAAGAATAACACACATTTTTACACATGTGTGTTAGGTAAAACAACTAAATTAGTAAAGAAATTAGTTCGGTACGATTAAATGGCCTACTCAAACCTAGATAACACCATGTAAATAGATATGGTGCCTGTACCCAAAATAAATAGAAAATTAATGTCAAACTATAAATTGTCTTAAAAATTAATTTTATTGATGTCGTTCGTTCTTCTAATTGGTGAGAAATTCAGTTGACACCTAGAATTGACTGTAATGCAACTTGAAATTGGATTGACTTCTTTAAACTATGACACAACATTTTTAACTGAATTGACTGTTTCTTCTACTCAATACCAACAGAAAATGAAGACCCTCCTCCATAATGTAACCTGTTTAGGTAAATGAAATGACTTTGTCTACTTTGGAAAAATAGATAAGACAATTTGTTTCCTATATAAAAGTAGTTATCGTTTATTGACTTTATCTATCTTGTCTGAAAGTATTTTTAGTACTATTCTAGGTCACATGTGAAAGCTATGAACTTGTAACTTCTGGGTCTTGTGGAGCTCTAACTTTTCTTTCATTTGGCTTTATCGGAATTAAATTTTAAATTTAAGCTATTTGATTACTGTAAGTAGCAATTGGTTATAGATAAAGATTTACATACTGGTTTATTAATCCAATAAATATTTATTTTAGTATCATCAGAGATAATGTTGAAGTAACTATAACAATGGTTATATAAGTGAGGGAAATTCCTATAGCACTGCCGAACAGCAGCCAGTACTGGACTGAACGTGTTCAAACCTAATATAGCGGTTTCATTCATGCTCATGTATGGAGAGATATTAAACTCAACAGAAAAAACCCTATGGCCCAAGTGGCCTCAATTTTGAGGTGTCGATATTCTTTTGTAGCAGATTTATAAACTAATTCCATTGTAATTAAAATTTTACTACAATGTGGTGCTATATTCGGTCACTGAAAGATTCCCTAGTACTGGACATATTTATTTTGACCCATTAAATTTCCATGGTACTGGACAATTTCATTTTGATAAAATGGTGTAATTATTCTATGCTATATAATTTTATATGTCCTATTATTTATTTTGTTAGATTGAAATAATGAAGAGAAAAAAGGTATCTGGGAGTTAATAAAATTTCAAATTACAATACTAGAAACTTCTGAGTGTTTCAATGCACCAAAAAGTACTTTGTTTAATAAAGTAGCATTATCGAAAGTAGGTAAAGCGATTGAGTTTAAAACTGTCATGGGAAGGTTTTAGAAAACATTTTCATAAGAGAATGAACCATTATTGATGTCATATGAAAGGTTTAGATAATCGTCGCTAGCCTTTGTCTAAAAAAAGTTTTTAAATCTGGCATATGACTCAGATGACAAGCTTAAATTGCCGCATCACTTTAACAATGAAAAAAATTCAGGAAAAACATTTTATGATGATTTCGTTAAGACATCCAGGTTTAAGTTTGTGAATCGCAGAATTTACAATCTTAATGCTGCATCCATTAAGCCATGGGACACTTTTCCCCCATTTTTCTTATTTCCTCGCGGAAGATTAAATGAGCATTTAATGATTGTTGCACCACCAGAAAGTAGCTCAGCCTAAAGGACTGATGAATAATTAAATATTTTTAAAACGGTTGTCACATTTTGTAAAACTCACCATACCAAAAAAACAATCACCAATTTCAATGGTGCTTGATGGGCATAGCAGCCACTAGACATTAGACGTTATTAAAATCACATACACTTGATCGGCACTCTACCGCATACTCCATATAAATTACAACCATTAGACCGATCTTTCATGAAATCATTCAAAAATGCTTGCAATGAATTACATAGCGTGTACTACAGGACTAATGTTGGTGCTAGAATTACTGAATATTGCATTGCAAGTCTTGTAGCTGAAGCATTTCAAAAAGTTACACGCTATTTTTGCAGAAATTTATCCATGCGGCAAAAATATATTCATAGGTCTGGATTATTTAGGCAGTGACATCATTAAGATTCTGATGTCACTGCCTAAATAATGATGTTTCAGGAAAAGTTCCAGTTATTGACATTGCTACTCCTTACACTATTCAGTTAGTAATTATTGTGGACATCAAGCACGATTCATCTTTGGATGCTACAGCTCAAAGAGCCCAAACAAAAAAACGAACTGAAAAGAATAAAATTTTAACCAATTTGCAATACAAATAATGTTTAGAAGAAGCCCAAAATTTAAAAAAAGAAAAGAAGCTGGCAATCATAAATTTAAAAAGACAGATGACATAGGAAAAATAAAGAAAACAAAAGTTAAACCAATTGAAAGCAGCTGCAGGACTACTATATTGTTCGTTGCGGTTGTATTACTATTGTTTATTTGTTGCGAAGTCATATAAAGGATGGGCTCATCTTAAAATTTCATCTTAAAATTTTTTAAATTATCATTGAATTATTGTTATTCCCGTGCTTAATTATTGAATACATTGACTTATTTGAAATTTTGCAGTGGCTGTGTATCTTAAAATATTAAGTGTTAAAAACTTAAAGACTCAACCAATAATTACTTGCTCATGGTTAAAAAATATTTTATTTTGTTGATTTACTTGAATGTTAATAATAATTACGTGTTTCAGAATGTTAATCGTTTAATGAAAGATTAATGTGCAATTTATGAAATTTCAAAAGCATCAAGTTTCATTACTGTCCAGTCTGAGGGGTTTGACTTTATACCCGTCAAGTACTAGGTGCCAAATTTCAATGATATAAAGACTAGGTCAGTGAATAGTTCCTTTTTAATGGTTAAATATTATAAGATATTATCTATATTTATGCTGATTTATTTGAAATAATTGTGTATATCAAAATATTAACTGTCTTAATAAAATATGGTCATTATGCTTTGTTTTCTTCAAAAACTTAAGTATCCGTTACTCAGAAGACTCCCCCTAATTACAATAATCATTGGATCAACTATGTTTATTTGAAGCAAAACCATTCTTAATCTAATTGCATGCACACTGATAGACTCGTCACAGAATTATATTGTATGTTGATACATCGGGAGGTTATTTTGGTATTTCAAAAAACAATTTAGTCACATGCTGGTAAATGTTTAAATTTTCCTGAGACGCATCATTGATAAACATTTCCAATAGAAAGTGAAGATTGCACAGATTTTGTCGAATATGAGCTTTGGTTTGAATTGGGAAGAATCTTTGAAATAAAAAAGTCATCAATCACTTGAGGACGCAACTCGCTGTATACAGGTTTTATTGCTTCAGGGTGTAATTTTCTCAATTATTTCAAGTGAGATATTGCTGAATAAAAAAGTTAATATACCATATTTTACTGTAGATGAAAACAGGATCGCTAAACCATTATCAACTAGCTGGGGTGAATCAGATACTTACAATTGTGACTTTTAGTGGAAATTTAATTGCTTTTTTTCAATTAACTTTTATTTTAATTCTATTGTGCAAATAACCCCGCAATATCTCCTTATGTAACCACACTTAATTTATAGTGAATTTTGTTTTATGTTATCCAAGAAAAATTAAAAACAAAAAGTTTACTCAATATTAAAACTAAATATCAAAATTGATAAATTAGTGAAATTTTGTTCAATAAATGCACTAAGCGCATCCAACATGATTAGCTAAACTGTATAATGGCATGGAGCTTATAAAAAGTTGTAACAAAACTATACAAGTATATTGTATAAATGAGTATTTTATAATTTTGTAAAAATTTATTATTCACAGTTACATGAAACTATGTGATGTAGTATTATTTTGACTTTCTTTAAATTCTTTACCGCTTAGATAAGCATTCAACTACCAGCGCTCAATATTTTTTATTTAAATAAAATGTTTTCGTTGTGTAAGGCTTAGTTATTGTTTTGAAAAATGCTGCATTCAGCAGAAAGTTATAACTTGATTGATTTTTGCCAATGCATACAACCTTCTCTTAAAAAGTTAAGGGCACTCAATAAAACAGACATTTTGGTCGTACAAACCTGTCGAAGGAATTAACATGACAACTAATTTTATTATTAATAAATTCAATAAAGTAATATGCTTTACACGAGCCTGCAATACTTGATCTGCTATTTTTTTTAGGAAATATTTTACAATTTGTGACAATCAATTTTTATTATTTTTTAACATGTCCATCATCTGCACCTATTGGTATAAGTTAGGTGACATCTTATTTAATATTGACAGTGGCACCATCTGTACTATATCTGTGTCCACACTTAGGGTACTTGACATCACATTATAGTAATTTTTACCAAATTTTTAAACAGAATAAATCGTAATCATAAGTATTGAAATTTACATAAATTTATATTATAGTAAGTTGAAAAAAATGGAAACATGAAATAGAAAGCAATTCTAGAAAGCTACTATCATTATCCGTTAAAGCCATTTCTTGCAGACTTGTCTCAATAGAGAAATAGTAATCTCATTTTGGAATGTAATTGTATTGCATTGCAGTGAATGCACCTAACATCCTTTAGTTAAAATTAATCCAACCATGATAATTCAGTCTTACTTTGTGTAACTGTCACAGAAATATGCCTAATTTCCTTTGATATTTTAGTACATTTTCATCCAGTACATCGTACATGTTGCAAGTGGAAAAATACTTCTAGCACTTATTTCCTATGAACAAAGTATATAACAATGCTTGATTGCGTGAAAGCAATATTCATTACTAGCATGTAAAATAAGCTCTATGCCTTTTACTGATATGAGAAAACTCTGTGTCACTATAAAAAGAACTTAGAAGAGAATACAGAATTAATGTACATATTTATTAATACAAAATTTTATTATATACTATAAAGCTATTCAATGTCTTTGCTTATTTGAAAGTTAAGTATATGATTTACTTTGCTGTTTAAGTATAAAATATTTATTAACACATTTTATAACATAAAGGATTTTGGGAAAAGGCTGATTGACTTCTCTAGGTACCGAGACAGTTTAGTCATACACAGTAATAGAGCTAGAAGTTGTACAATACTAAATTCTAGTTTATACATTAGATGACACTTATTTTCAAATTTTGTAAAAATTTGATGATTCTAAATATGAAAATACAATTATCATCGAACAATATAAAACTGTGATTTATATGAAGTCAATTTTTGTCTTTTTAGGTTGTACTTTTTATGTATCTTGCATTTTGGATCATAATATGTATTTCTTTATACACAATCGGTTGTTTCTACTGTGAGAATCTTACTCTTAAATTTAACAGATTGCTAGTTAATATTATGGAGGTTAAAATATATTATATATTAAGGTTAAAATATATTATATAATATTATACATATTGTCAGGTGTGTTGGTCTCCCTTAGATTAAACATTATTTAATCCTGTTCTTGATTTTTCAGGTTCCAATGTAAAATATAAACTAATGTTATTCAGATTTTAACTTTATAAATCTCATTAATATCTATATTATCTTTAGCATTCAATTATCGGTATTGCATCTGTCTCCTTGAATTTAAAAAATTTACCAGCGTTACATGATATTCTTCATCCTGTGTAAGAGTTTTAAAATAAATTTAAATGATTGAATATAATCCATGCACACTATGATTCTTTCATAACTGAAATAGATATTAATTATCTATAACAATACAAAATTATGCTGACTTATCTAAGGCGTGCAGAAAAATTAATCAAAATGTCTTTAATAATGTTTATATTCTTATAATATTGAAATTTAATCCAATTGTGTCCAATTTATAGTAAGTTCGGATATTATTACAAAATAGGCAGAAATTTGAGAATTTATAGATTTATTTTGTAAGATTAAGTTTCTTAAAATATTCATTATAACAATTTACATTTTCCACACATAATATGAGGACTACTAGCACAAATGTGACATGGTACTTGCAGGAAACATACGTACATATATACACTGTCCGGGAATAAGTGTCGAACACGAAAGATGTTATTTGTTGACTGAAAAATAGTTGATTGTCATTAAAATAAAATTTAAAAATGACTTTCTTCAGAAAATTGGAAATAATATTTATAATTATTTGTCATCTCTTTCGTACACTCTATATTTGCGCACATCGCTCAGCGCCTCTCGGGGGAACAACCCACGATACAATAATTAAAACAGACCAAATATAAATTGAAACCATATTATATTTTATATAAAAGTTATTATGTATATAAATAATAATATAAAATTATGATCTATATAAAAATATTTTATAAGAGGTTCTTTTTTACTTTTTGTTACAGTTTACCAATTTTATTTTTTGCAAAAGCGGGGTTAGCATATTGAAATATTTTGTAAAAACAAGGTAAAGTAGCTTGGGACATTTAGTTTTGCAATATGAATTCAAATGATTTATAATCAATTAATTCAAAATATACAAAGATTCGTAATGGTTTTGCAATGAAGATTCGAGTGTGATTAAGTGGAAAACTTACAATTATACATTTCGTGAAAAGACATAACCCGTAAAAATGGCTGATTATTTGTTTTGGGATGAAATAGTGACTAATATGCAAAAGGGGTTTTTAATATTTTCAAATTATTAGTGAAACAAATTGGCCAAACATTTTGTTTTATGCTAAACACAAAAGTAAAAAACTTCAATAAAATCTACATGTTTGGTGTATGGTTTGTGAGTTAGAGTTTTTCAAAATGATGTTCATGAAGATTAGACTGTTTGCAAACCCCCACCCATTTATAAATTAAAATGTGTAAAGTATGCGTGCACCGAGCGTGGCCTACATGCATTAGCATGTGTATTGACAAATGACAACTTATCTCTTTCCAGAGTTAAAACTAATTTATACCGATTTAAAGAGAAATATAGATTCTGTTTTTTTCGTTTGTTTTGTATGTTTTTAATATGTATATTATATCTTATCCATTTGGTATTGTTGTCCTTCATGTTTATTATTTGTTGTTGCGTTCATTGTTTTGTTGTTTCTTATTTTTACGTTTCGAAACATGTGCAACTTATATAAACAATGATTATTACAACACGATGATGTGTCTACAAAATGTGCGATGGTGGGTTCAGCCATGTGACTCAATGTCATTGTAATGCGGCTTGTCTTTGTCGTGCGCATTTATCACATAAAACACAAATAACTTAGGACGAGCGTAAGGGCGTCAATACTAACTAAAATAAACTGTGTGGAAATGAATGGAGCCCACGAAGAACCGTTGCTGTAGGAGAAGTAGTGCCTATTTTCCAAACTATTAATATTAAATTTATCAAACATATCATTACTTTTTTATCAAAGTTGTCATCAAACAACATAAAAAAAAGAGACTTAGGGACAATAAATTGTAAGTGTGTGCTAATGTTCATATGTAATTTTGAGTTATATTTATGATTCTACTTGTATCTAGCACGCAAAGAAATGCATTGTTAGCCCGACGAATGGCCGTGTATAGCATATGTATTGTTATTAGTTGGCAGGCAATGTGCTGGTGTTCAACATCCGACCCATTACGTGGCTTTAATATAGTGTGTCTACGGTGTGGATGGGATAAATTGTGAAAAAAATTGTAGATTTTAATTGTCTTATTTCGGATTCAGGAATCCACAGGATCCGACTTGCTATACCAATTTAACAACACAATATATAGTCATGCTATTTGGTTACTAATTAAATTAAAACTTGTTGGGTTTACCATTTACCTCATTACCACAGAAAATTAGAACAAGGAAAAAAGTATGCAATAAATAAAGTTTTTTATCATCGCTTCGCAAATTGAGTCATTGCCGCAGCGATAAAGCACTCAATACTAGACTCATTCTACTCATCAATTATAGAATTAGTATGAAGTTTGAATATTTGAATGTATCTTTCTTTTTCTTTAGACAAAAATAAAAAATGAAAATTTTTTAAACTCTCATGTTAAACACAGCTGAGAAAAACAAAAATGTAGTTTTAATCATACAACAGGAGGGGGAGGTATAAATATGTTGGTCACCTGCGAGTTCTGCTGGCATATGGACTTGATACTGTATGTGGTATACGGCCGTGTCCCTGCGTACTATGAATGTAATTTTTTAGGTTAAGTGATGTTTTCATGAAAATACATTGTATTTTTAAAAAATTGTAAAATATGTCTAGATATCTTCATATTATTTGTTTTATTTTGTGTTTCTTTTTTAGGTGGATATGACATTTAAGTAAGCACTGAAGTACTATAAATTAAATTATTTTATTATTAAAAACCCTTAAACGGTGAAAAATTATGATTATGCTTAAAATAATGTAATAATTTGTAGTCTAATATTTTTCCTCTTACTAAAATTAGAGAATTTGGAATTGTTGTTTTCCATAAGTTTTACACTTTGGCTGCTTCACCGCGTTACATTTTTCATGAGTGTGTACATATTGATATGTTTGATTAATCCAAGGTGTGAAACTTTATCATTGGTGAGGATTAAAAATAAGCAATTCAAAAATTGTTTTGTTTAAACGAAAGCTTTGCAATTTTTCATACAAAAAATATTTATGTTTCCTTTATATTTAAAGAAAAACTTTAAAATCCTAGAAACACAAAACAATTGCGTTAGCTAAGCAATGCTACCAACTTAGCTTCCCGTGCTGAGAACAAAAGAGCTTTTATTTTTGGCACCGATGGCCAATTATAACAGTAGGTACTTTTCGTAAGACACAGTAAGATCACCAACAGTACTCTATAATGATTCTCAACCGATCCCAACAAGGCGAAGTTGACATATTTAATAAATTCTTTAAGTAACATAATAAATTCCTTACCATTTGATCATTCCTAATTGTAAAATAGCAATGTACTCTAATTCTTTTAGCAAAATTGGTTTAAATACCATTTACCATTTGATTCAGAGATTTAGAAACTAATGTGGATTATCACTGCTTGTATATACTTTAAATGTCACTAATAAAGTAATGGTGTGAAAAATATTTATACACCAACATGTACAAAAGTTTTGTTAAATAAAAAGCATGTGAATTAATATTATATAATTTCAATGGTTTATTAAACAAATTATAAATAATACAAGTCAACTGATTAAAATAATAATAAATAGTCACTCTTGTTACAAATACAAAATAGTTGACCCAAAACAATTAATTAATGCACACATTAAAACAGTCACTTTTTAAGTCGTTACAGTACAGGTTTTTATACTCCATTCATATGCTCGGAGGAGCATAATGGCGAATAATTTGAACAGAGTTTCCTACTCAATCACGAGCATCCATTCATACATCCAACAAGTGCTCAAGACGAAACCCGAGATGAGTCTGAAGTTCGCTCACATACACACACTTGGCTTGTTTCAGTAAGTCTTTACATATACAAGAATGCTCATTCAAAATATTTTTTAAGTCTATAGAAAAAGTTGTTCGAGGTATTGAATCTCAGATGGAAAGCTATAGGTACTCAGGTGGATTGTGCCGCTTGGATGGTTAGCAACGTTCATGCCCTATTCACTTGACCTAGTTTCTCCCAAAACATTAACCAAGAGATTGAGGCACTACCGTAAACATGAATATGGACAATCTGATAGAACGCATATATACTGTTTGTATGTTTCTGTTTGGATCTTCAGTCAGAATATAAATATACCTTTATAATTTTACAAAGAAATTTTGTGCTTTATGACTATAGCTAAAATTATTGTAAAAAGAGTTGTTTCTCTAGTGTACACTGTACAGGCGTTGATTGAATAGTTGATTGACGTATTATTACTAGTTATCTATTATTATAAATTTGTTTATTGAGGAAATTTGTTACTTGTATTTTGTTATATCTAATTAACTGTGTCTACCTTTACTTTTCTTACAAGCATGAATACTTATGAAATTGTGAACACTTTCAATATCTGGCTGGAAACAGGTCAGTGGACATATTTTATTTATTAACAACGGAACCAATGTAAGTATATCTCGAATTTTACTTAACATATGTGTTTAACATTGTCTAAAGTTGATAAGCAATTGAATTATAATTTTCAAACTAAAATAGATCACCAATGTTAATGAATTGAATCAGAACAACAGTGTAACTCATGATCAAGCCTAAAAAATGGAGTAGAAATGAAGCTCTCAGCTTAAACAACTGGAAAATGGTGAACTGACCCAATTCACCTGCTTCTATCATGTTTTTAATAAGCTTGATGTGATGTCGCACATTGGTTGCTGAAAAAAGAAAACACTAGGAATGATAACCAGTTTGTCCAGAATCAGTAACAGTAGTTGTGGCAATATCAAGTTATGATGCTGTAATCAAAGTTTTAAAGATGGTGCAATAACTGTTTTATTTTAAAATATTGGATTACACGCTTTGTTACATACTGCCTGGCTTCCTAATCTCTAGTGATTGAGAGCTGCTGTGAACAATCAATCACATTTTTATAAATATTACACATTTAATATATAATCGTAAACAAGTGATGTCATTGAGTTTTGAGTTGCTTTGATTATGTAAATTAAAAACTGACTTTAACATCGTCATGTTTCGTTTTAAATTTTACAACAATTTAAACACATACACACACATATATTGATATATTTATCTTGAAAATAAAATGTTTATCTTGACCGTCTTGTAACCTGATAGTTTCGTCAGCTCAACCAAATATATAATTGAATGTAAGTAATTCAGCATTAATTAATGTTTTCAGCATATATTATTTTATATTGCTTTATATATATATTCTCTGTAAAATAAAAAGTGTTTTTATTTCTGTTTAATAATTATGTTTTTAATTAATGATAAAGAATGAATTGATACATTAATAACTAATATTTTTATATTTTTTAGAAATATGCAATAAAAAACAGAATAACTGCTAAGAAAGCACTGGGAGAATAAACACTTGCTATCAATAACAAAACAGACAGTGACAGTGAGCAAAGAACAAGCAAAATATTGAAATTTTGCTATGCGAAATTTAAGGCTACACTTCCATTCCCAATGATGGGTGGAGGTGCACTTTTCTATGATGCAGCTGAACATTGGTTTTGACCTTCTCAATAACCCTCATGCATAGGCCAAACTCATACAATAAATTAAGAAAAAACAAAAAGAGAAAATAAAATTTCCAGGTCAAGTTTACCCTACCCAGTGGAGCTACAGCCATGCTCTATGCTGCAATAGAAAAACAAACTCATGTTTAGAGAAGAAGTGAAAATACTCTATTTGGCAACTGCATGAGCTAAGGAACCGCCAATTTCAGAATAGGACTCACGAGTGTGAGGAGTTACTGAGTTCAGATTGTACTGTTGATTTTATACCAGTAATTCAACACAGGAGATGAAATTATATAATTTACAAGCTATTACCATATATAATTTACAAGTTATTGGTAAATGTGAAAAAAGAAAAGTTGTTTACTTACGTAATTCTTCATTGACTTGCAATACTGTCAAACGAGATTTTGTAGTCTCTACTTGCAAGTACATTTTCTCACAAAGAAGACACATGGCCGTCAACAATGCAATGTGGTGTAATGGCCATAATAAGTAAATAATGCAAAGAGATACATCCAACTTCTGAAATATTATCTTTATGAATGAATGAAGGAACAACACAAGTTTTAATAACAATATTCCAAGCAAACACATTACATAAATTATATTCTGTCGCTTCACCATAGATTTGAAAATGACTGAATATTTTTTTATAACTTCACTGATTGAATCTGGTGTGTCTGGGAATGGTCATGAGCTACATCACTCTACAATGTTATCACAGCCATGTTGCAGTTAGTGAAAATACCGAGCTAGTTGTCGCTAGGTTGCCTACACTCACTCTAATGGTCATCATCCTCTCCAGACTCCTAATCAAACGGTGTAATATCCGAGTCCAATTCTTCAGAAAATTCGTCGTCTTTCTACTCCTTCACCGTCCATTATTACTCGTGCTACTGAGAAAATAAAAAAGCTTAAAACCACAAAATAATGCAGTAATACAAATAATAATAAGAATATTGTTACGTTAAATAAAAAGAAAACAATTTAAGTCTCTTCACGATACTGCCATGCTTGTTTATTCTAGATTGCGTTCATCCATAAACAAGACTAAATATGTTTAAGTGAATAATTTTGTATTGCAATCGAAGAAACCTACCAAACTATTTTTAAATGCTTCATTGGCTGTGTCATCAATTTTCATTAATGCTTTTCTGAAAAATTCATTGTTTTCTAAAGAATTGATGAGTTTATTAAGCAAGTTTTATCTCTTTTATTTTTACAATTGTATTTTAGTTTTTATTTACGGCTTTGTAATTTATTAAATTTGTGATGCAAGTTAAACATGTGTTAATAATACTTACATCTTATTTTAATTCTTCAAGAAAACCATACGTATTGAGTAGCAAGCTATAAAATATTAGAGTGAGTGACGTGAGTAGCTGAAACATAAAATTAAAAACTTTATAATAAATACTCCTGAAAATATTTACACTTTATGCTTTTACAAAACTTGTATGAAAACTTTCAATACAAACCTGAAAATTAAACGCCTCGTGTAAATGGTGGAACAGGTCTAATAAATATATGTAGAATGGGGATAAATGGTAAATAGAATTCCCGTTTAGAGACAATGCAAATGGAAAATATGATGGGGCATAAGAAGGCTAATAACTATGAGGTTTTGACATCTGTCATGTCTGAAAAAATTTCTTCTATGCTCTGATTTGAAAAGATCATCTATTTCTTTAATTCTCAGAACTAACCCTTCAAATACATTTCCTTTACATGTCATATCAAAAGGTAACAAATGCAGAACATGAATAAGCTGAAATGTGCTGAATTCTATAAGAGGATATTATTCGCTTGAAGTTAAAATGTTAGAAGCAACATAGAGCACAATTATTGTTCCCGTTGCTAACAAACTACAAAAGTTTCGACACGTATATCAAGAAGTATATCTTTAACGGAAATGTTGTTCATTTTGAATAAAAAATATTTAATGCCAATTGAATACGTGTTATTTTGAGTGGTTATAAAACAAGTGAATTTTCTGATTTAATCTTTTTTGAGTCAACATCACAAAGTATAATATTTATGTTTCAGGTGTGGTAACATTGTCAAATTTTGTCTACATCTTCCTCGCTATTAATTACGAATTTTTTTTAAATAACTTACACACCGTGTTATCAATATCAAACCCAAAAATATTCCAGGTGTTCACTATTAATATATATTTGGTAATTTGATCTGAGGCTTTGTACTTCGAGTAGTTACTGTACAATTTTAAATTATATATATATATATATATATATATATATATATATATATATATATTTATGTATGTATGTATATATATATACATATATATATATATATATATATATATATATATATATATATATATATATGTATGTATGTATATATATATATATATATATATATATATGAAAGAATGCCACACCAAGACCTGTTTAAAATCCATCAAATTAACATAAGAAAGAAGAGAGGTTGAGTCACAAGAAAAATATCTTAGTCCTAAATTAAAGTTTATTCAAATAAATCAGAATACAATAGTTAAAGAAGTTAAAAAAGTTTGAAGAAAGGACCAAAGAATTTAAAACACGTATGTTATACTCAGGGCCTGATTAACCCTTAGGCTAATTAGTCTGCAACTTAGGGAGCGAGGATTACGGGGGGCGCATTGAAATCGTCTCTTCGCATGCACTAGCATCATTGCATGTACCCTACATATTTTTAACTGCACCGAGACAAAAAATTAAAACTAAATGCGCTGTGAACTGAAAAAGTTTGGGAGCCTCTGATTAAAACAATAAATTTCGTGATTTTAAAATGCGCGCGTAAAAAACAATTTAAAAAATTTAAGTAATCAAACATTAACCACTATCACGAAGAATTAGAACTGTTAATGTTCTGAAAAGGATGAACTTGGTCATAAATTAGCTAATAAGCATTAAATAGGTATTTCTGTGATATATGATGCAAAAAGAATTAAAGAGAAAATAACAGGAACAAAGTACCTAAATTTCGAGACATTCTATGGTATTGAATATTTGATAAAATCACAAGTGCACATAATCGTTTCGAGCTTTTTGACTTTTGGTAATGTGAAATGCAATGAATAACATAATAATTTATTCCTTATACATTCATACCTTATCTTTGTAGCCAGAAAATTTTGGCAATGACAATTTTGCTTAAACGTAAAATATAAAACTTTTTACAAAAGTACTTAAACGATTCAAATAACCTCCGAATAAAAAGCGCACTGAAGAGCATAAAATAATTAAAATACGAGTACTTAGTTGGAATTTTAGTGGTACAATATCATTTCAGAACATAAAGACATTGGAAAAACACTGCCACTGCTAGAGATTTTTTAAATCGGTGCTAAGTTGACACTTCTTTTGCCTCTCTTCTCCTACATGCGAGTGTTAAATTTCACTTAAACCTTGGGCTACTGAGCGCTCATTCACGCTCTCCACCTTCTTCAAGAAATATTTGTGCTATGCCATTTTCAATAATATGTCTATAAACCATTTTTGTAATAAAAATATAACCAGGTGCATGTAACTAATTCTGCGTTTGAGTCACAACCAAAACAAAACTACCTGTGCACCATAGAATGCTCAGGGAAGAGGAGGTAATAGCTAGTTTTGTACGTAATAAACCTATCATAGGCTTCTAGAGATGGAGAAGACATATGATTTTACCACAGAATATTTATTAAGTGCAGTTAATTCGAAGCCGTGTCACATTTCTGTTTCAATTGTGTCTCATAATTTTAGCCTGAAGGTTAAAATTATGAAACAAACCTCTTTAAATATCCGAAAAGCACTTAAAGTTCAAAAAGAATGTATTTAAATTAATAGAAGCATTTTGTCCAGTAATTTTCACATTATGTTTATGCAAATAAATGAATATACTTGTATATAATGAGAAAGTAGAATTAAAATTTTCAAAAATAATCTGATGATGGAATATGCTCATGATTCTCTATAAATGTATTTATTTAAAGTAGTTTGATTGTTGTTTGTATTTTAATCCTAGACACTTTTTTGTATTTTATTCAAGTAAAAAAAAAAATTACCAGTAATTTGCATAAGTTACAGTTATATTGGTTCATAAAGATTTTCACTTTTGACACAGGAATTAATATATATTTGAGTAAATAAAGGTATTGAAGTTTCATTTGGTCGTTACTTAAGATCATGGTGATTACATTGAATCAACTTGCTTTTATCTCTACATTAAATTTAAAACATACTTATAAATAATGCAACATAATAAAAGTAATACCTTTTTCTTGTCTATTTCGTACTTTTCACATATTTTACCGGTCGAATGACCTCAACTACACCCAATCTTTATCTTTATAATCTGTCAATATAAACAGTAACATAAATAACCATTGCAGAGTGAATATTGTATTAAAATAAAAGCTACAAAATTCTTACTTCCATTAAATTAATGTAGTGTGAAGTCAAATACATATTATCAGATTAACCAACATCTATCATATCTGAGGTAAAAACATTAATAATTACATACTTTCAGCTGGAAAACAATCATCGTGGTGAGTTCAGTTAGATGAGACTAAATTTGATATTAACAATTTTAAATGCATTATGAGAAGCCTCACTTTACCAAAAGAAATTTTAGTAAATTATCTCTAGCCATTCGCAATGAGACAAGTACATATACATAACTGTAAACAAATGTTTTATAACTTATCTATAAGAGCTTGCACTAAATCCACCTGTGTCTTAATTTGCTTTCCAGTTATACTTGTACATATTTTTCATATAATTTTTTTATGTTTTGATGATAGATTTAACATGGAAAAGGGATAATAGGATTTAATGTATTTATTTAACAAATTATTCATTAAGCAAAATTTATTTAACAATTATTCAGTAAGGAATATGTCATATAATTTTCACATTCACACATATGCAACATTCTTTACAACAATTTCACTGTGCTTTATCAGTACAACAAATGCCCAGACACCCGTGTCTGATAATTTATATCAATCAACTAATTTTATTTATGGTACGCTTGTGAGATATGTAGTGAAGAGGGTACACTCAAAAACAAAAGACAACGCTAAATGCATTAAATTTATTATAATGTTGCACAAGTGTTTCTAAATATCACGAGAACAAGGCTGCAGTCGGCACCCTATTTTATGCTTTTTATGTATGCAAACATTCCTTCTATGAAGGAAGGATACAAAATTTGGCAACTAAAATATACTCTGGGACATAATGTGTTTCCATTTCACCTATGCTTTGCATTTATTAATACACCTCTTTCACAGGAATTTTTATATTGGTTTAGATACTGATAAATTGTATTATAATCTTATATTTATGGATTTGTGCAGTGTCACCCAAAAAAGTGTTCGTAACTCAACCTAAAGAAAGTAAATAAGAACTTGGATTGTTCACATTATCAAAATGCAAAACTCTGTAAGTATTGTCTCTCATATTTTTTTGACTATCAAATATGCAGTAAATTATATCGACTTTATACATAAGGACTTTGTATATTTATACATTGTGGGTATTAATATTTAAATCAAAATTATATTTTAATTTTTTCGCACACCAAACTTAGGTTAAGTAAACACAAATAATAAAAAAAACTTTATAACCACAAATTATATACTAATTTTTGTTTTGCTTTGTAGCTGCAGTCAAAAGGCTCGAATTTTGTCATTGATCTCCACCAAGATTTCATTTGTTTCTATTCTGCTGAAGGGTAATTTAGACTGATTTAATTTTTCTTTTATTATTTTTGACTTAACGCCACTGTTAGTCGTACATTATCCGGAGCAGCGATGAATATCAGTCAATAACACATACATCCACTGTATCTTAAATTGAAATATCTCTTACCAAATAATATTTTTAAATATTACACATATTCTTGAATTATTTATAATCATATTAGAGCCTATTTCCAAAAGTTGCTTCTGCTAGGGTCGGCGCTTCAAAAAGAGGCAACGAACTAAAGTTGAGGTGAAAATTTCATGCTCGTAAAACTATGTGTACTGAAGAAGATGATAGAACAGCTGAAGTTCCAAGTATGAACATTGCGGATACCTAAACAATATGGTAACTCGAGAAGGATAAAAATTTATAAAGTCAAACTTTGTTAGATCTAAAGAAATGGAATAAGTTAATGATTTTATTGGATATATGCCAAGTTTAAGGTAAATTTATTACAATTATATAAAAAATAAAAAATTTCTCAAAATCTGAAATTAAAGTTCTTTCATTATTGGTGTACATCAGAGGACATACAATGACATCCATGTATGTATTGTCTATAAGAAATAAATGAAAAAACTTAAGAAGCACTCTTTTGGAACTATATAAACTATAAAACAAAAAGTAATCTTTAAATATAATGATTTTGTTCAAGAGCAAAAGGATGTATCTGATGATAAAATATGATAGTTCTGGAATGAGACTACGCAATGTTTAGAAATAAATATATTAAAGTAATTGTAATCAAAAATAAACTGAAAGTAATTCAGAGACTTTAGATGAAATGCTGCCGGAGACTCGTTATTTATTAGCATATATGGAACATTTCAAAACAATTGCATATAAATGTACTTGTAACTACTTCAACATATAGTACTTCAGCACCGACAACAACAATATATGTCCAACTGTATCTTAAAATTATTTTAAATGATGATATCTTGTTTAAATGATTGTCCTCAGTTCACTTTCGAAATTGTTTCAAAACTTGTATTGCCTGATGTTTCTGCATTTTCAAATAACATATTTTTCTGGTTTATCACATAGGAAATAGGTTATAATTTTGAAAACTTATCTGTCATTTTACCTAACTTGGTGTTGTCAGATAAATTAATGTTTTTTTTTACTACATTACATTTTTTCAATTCATGCAATTTTACACCAAGTACATATATTTCACCTTTGTCTTTTAGTCTCCATTTATATATTTTCATAAATGATTTTCATAGATAACCCGAAATAGTCAGTATATCAAAAAAATAACTGTCATTTGATTATTTTCTTAGTTATTTTCCCTTCCAGGAAATTTTAGCTTTGGGTGTCGATAACGCCTGTTATGTTCGTGAAAGCATATTTTCAGTTATTGCTGTATGTATGATGCATAAATATCATATTTTCAATTTTATAAAATGTTTCCTAAACACTAAATACTCTTTTAAAATGTCAAAAAAACTCTTTATCCATGCAACCTAAATGTAAACAACTACAAGTATGTGTAGACTTGAAATTTCATGGAACTGTAAATCAAATAGCACTAAAGCTTTAGTCGAACCTAGAGTGGCAGAAATACGTCTCGTTATATTTTTTCTTTTGTTTTAATGACATATAAAAAAACTTGTTATTATTTTTGAAATTTATATTTGCGAAGTCATTATCTGAAATGAGAAATAAAATTTAATATAAATAAGTAAACCTAACATGTGTGACTGCGAGAGTAAATTTTAAATGTAAAGAGAGTAAATTTATAATAATTTGTTCGTATGAAAATATTGATGTGAAATATTGAACAGAACAGCTCGAATGATTACTAAATATCTCAAAAACATGTTTTTTAGTGACTTAAATGAGAGATTTAGCTTACATAAGTCAATGTACATATTTCATAACGACAACGATGTGATTTTATGGACCTATATCTCAAATGAAAAAAGGATCCATTATAAGATCACCCAAGAGTCTGTCTCTCTGAAACCACTTGACGTAAAAACTTACAATTTTGCTCAGAAAAAAAAGCATTTCAATGCGCTTATACAACAACTAACACTTAAAAATATTTATATGGATATTTCAGGATAGAAAAATTAAACAGTCAGACCAATAATTTTTTAAATGCCAAATATTTTGCGATATCATTGGAAAGAGCTAATTAAAAGTTTGAAGAACTTAAAATTACAGATAAAATAGAGTTTCTAGAAAATAAAGGTTGCAGGAAAATTAACAATAATTCTTGATGCCATAGTTTTCAAGATATCCACAAAAATATGTGTCCTTTAAGTTAATTATACTAGGGAGGCACTTATTTGCTTGGATCGATGATTAAAATGGGTTAACTGTGTGTGAATGTTAATTATGTAATAATATGTTTGAAAATATAAAGAGTGTAAAGCCAATTATCCCAAGATAACAAAAAATTATATATCAATCGTCTATTATTCGTCAAACACGACAAACATTAAAAAACTTTAAAAACTTTGGTGAAAAGGGTGGATTGAATGGGAAGTTAACGAATTTACAAATTACTGTGACTATTATACATTGTAATGGAAATAATACTGATAAAACATTAATGAAACATGCCATACTCAATGACTGACCTTATACTGTAAAAGCTTGAGTTGTTTATAGGATTTGCAACAAAGTACCAATACCTAAACATGTTATTGAAACTGTGATTCCCATTTATGAAGGCCTATCAAAACCCGACAATCGAAAGTTATGTTGGAGCACATGTTTTGAGCTGTTTTGTTAATTTGATAAGAATTTACTTAAAATAATTTTGAGTGCTTTAACTCATTAGTTTGGCAACTAGTTTTTAAATCATCTTCAGGTGATGTTGCTAGTCTAGAAACAGCATTTTCTTTATTTATCATACAGTGTAACAGTAAGCGTATACCACAAGCAGTTCACTCGCACTAGCAGTTTGTCATGGAAGAGAGACACTGGCTTTATAAATGTTGCAGATCGAGCTGATCATGTTGAGGAAAGACTCTTTTATGGAGCTGAATTTAATGTACAGTAAGTAAACTTTAATTTTACATATTTTCAACTAAAGTTGAAAATATTGTATCTTTTTATGAGTAAAGTTATACGAATAATTAAATCACCAGAGCTATAAGCAAACTTACAAATTACATGAAAAATATCAACTGTATTTTGAATTTATACTAACTGCAAATTTATTAAAAGTGTAAAAAAATTAAGAACAAAAATTAATTATAATATTTTGGAGATATATAGTTTCCTCAGTTATTTATCCATAATTTTAACATTAACCTAAAGGAATGACTTAGTACATAATTATAATATATAATCTAACTTTTTATTATTTATATAACAAAAATGACCTCTCGTAGACTTTAAAAGTAAATATATCACAGCAACCTTAATAAACCTAGAAAGCGAACTTCTGCTGATTTGATGGGTACAGCAAAGTAATATTATTGTCTCTTTAACGATGCATCTGAATAATTTGTTGCAGCTAGCTAAATTAGTCCCCGATGAGACGTTAGGTGCGTGCATTGGGCAGGTAAGTGTAATATTTTTGGAAATACGTCAGTTTTGCCCATTTTGCACTTGTGAGTTCATGTATGTTTTTCTAATAAATTTTATTTTCATATATTTTAACCATGTACGCAACCTAAAACATTTTAAATTATAGGACAATATCAAGTCTCAAAAATCAAAAACCCAACATTGAACACGTAGAGAATGATTTACCTTGTGAGAATGAAGACTTTGTGGAGGAAGACAATGTGAAAAGTTATAAAAACTATGCACCATCAGATATTCAAGTAAATCAAATAAGCGCACCACAAGATTTTTCTACGAATGTGGAACAAGTCTTCTCAAGAAGTTCACAAACTCTTCAAAAAGAAGTTCACGCAAGCATCTCCCCGGCTTATTCAGTTGCCACAAGCCAACATAGTAGATCTAAAATCATGGCAAGGAATGTTATACCTGCTTTGAGGAGGCCAAATTGTTCATACGGAAGACTGACAGGTGCACAACCTTGGTTTAAAAAATTGTTTACTTATGGAATTTTTGGAAGAGTTGCCGGTGGACGGAAGTGACATAAACTGGTATTTTGGTTTTATATAAAATTCTAGCGAGGGTTTTCATATGACTTTGGATCAGATATTCAATTAGAATTTTTGTGGAATTGGGTATGTCATTGTAAGGAGTGAGGATTGATTTTCTTGTGAGATGTTTTACGATTTGACAATAAAAATCTGCACTTACAATTATCATAGAAAAACCTTTTAATACCAACCACAATAGTTTGAGCTTTGTATACAGTTGCAAAAGCTACTCCAGTAAATAATGTTGCAATAGATACACAGTTGCTTAGCTTTCGTGGCAGATGCTAATTTCATATAAGCCCACATAATATAAAGATAAACTTGAATAAAATGATAAATGATACATGACAGATACCATAGAATCTTGGAGAAGTGACGGATAATGGAGGATTGCATTTTGGCAAGTATTTGGTGGAAGAGTTGGCATGCCGTATCCACAGTACACGGCAAAAGATTATTGACTTATGATTGGTTCACGTGAATACAGTTAATCGAGAACCTGCAAATCCATACATGCCAGTGGATGATAGTAGGTACACTTTGTGAAGACAAATGGGAAACTCCAGAAGAATTGACAATCGACAGAACTACTTTGCTTGAATGGACCACTTTTGATTTTGATCCTTATTCAATCCTAAGCCACCAAAAGTAGTTAAATTGTTGATGTTGTATGATGAGAGAGGTACTGTGAACATACCTACCAACATACTGCATGTGGCTGAGTTTTACAATTCAACCAAAGGACGCATAGACGCTTTCGATCAGCTGTGTTTAAATATGTAATGCAACCAAAAAATTAAAGATGGCCAATATATATATATATATATTTCATAACACAGTAAATGTCGCTAGCATTAACAGCAACATTATAGTAATTTGCGATTTATTGACAAATGACCTAAGAACTATACCGTGTATGGATTTTATGAAGACCTAGCACTTTCGGTATATGGAGCCTTGGCTGATGGTAAGATTGGCAATAAAAACAATGTAGGTGTACAGCAAACATTATAAAATAATAATATTTAACAATGCACATTGTTTTTATTTTCAATTTAATATAATATAATAAAATTAAACCCTTCCTAATTTGTATCAACCAACGAGAAGTTGGAAGCTTTCAGAGTTTGCTGTAGCTTCCGCTGGTATGTACCTTCAAAACCAAAAAAAACATGCACTCGCCAATACCAAAATGTTTTATATGTCGAATCTCGGAAGTTTATGTAGGATAACCACATGAAGGGCCATATAAAGTCAATACTGGCTCTCAGGCATTAGTCAAGCATCTTCGTAGCGTAATCGATGAATCTGGTCAAGATATTAGCTGTGATAATTTTTTCACAAGCATCCCTATAATCAACAGTTTGATGCAGGATCACAGCCTAAATGTGATAGGCACAATTCACAAGAATAAAAAGGAATTGCCAGAGGAATTTACTAATGTAAAAGGCCATAGAGAAAAATCCACTTTATTTGGACACCGAAAGTTTCATATGTACCAAAGAAATATAAATAAAAGAAATATAAAAAAGTTCTATTAATCTCTAGTATGTAGGCTGATACTGAAATAAATGATCAAGCTGGAAAACCAGAGATAATTATGGACTACAATGCTACAAAAGGACGCCTTGACATGGTAGATAAAATGTGCGAGACCTATAACTGCGCTAGAGGAACTAATCGGTGGCCGATGATTATTTTTTACAGCTTTATGAATGTTGCGGGAATAAATTTTTATGTAATATATGGGCTAAACAACTTCAACATAAAAGCAAGTTGCAGGAAGTTTCTAGAGATGCTTTCATATTATCTCATTGTGCCCCATCTATGTTATAAATATGCAAACTCACGAATCAACGTGGGTCGTTGCGATCGTTTATCAGTCAATTTTACTTTGAGCCTTTGATATATGAAATTTACATAAATGAATTTATATTGTCTTTTAAATTAAACATGAGAAATACTTAATATAAGTAAAGGTTACAAAATATGCAAACAATAATCACATTTTTATAGAAATTAATTTACACTTTTGCAATTAATATAAGTGTAAATTATTACCTAACGATTAATACATAAGAAAAAAATACAATGCCATAATCTCTTTATTTTTGTCAAATACCCGCCCTTCCTCGTAGTTAAAATACGCATTATTTATAACTCATTCCACTTGAATTGACAGTTAGATAATTGACAAACTAGTGGAATAGGTTTGATCACAGTCATAGGTGTAAGCTTTGTTAGTGGCTAGTGGAACGAACTCTTATTGTTCTTGTTACTTTCATTTGTTATATTTCATATTCATAATTCAATCTTGTTATTTAACGTAGAGTACCAAAAATTATTAAGACGCTGATTTAAATGACTTAATTGAGTCAATATTTATTTTGTCAAATGAAATTAACCACCTACCAAATAAAGTTAAAGTACTAATATTTGTTTCATTTTTTTTATTCAATTATAACTTCTTCTTTAAAAAAAAAGCTAATAATATTTAAAAAATATATAATTGCAATAACACAGACGGGATCAACTTTCGGTCTGAGACGTTGTGTGCAAGTATAAGTGTAGTGCTTTTGCGTGCGAGTATACAAAGGTTAATTTTCTGTAACGTAGTGCCTACATTTAAAATATTTTAGTAATCAAGATTTAGAAATAATTACTTAAAGTACTATAGATTACACGATTATTACACACATAAATGTTACTTTCTAACTTATATTTATTTAAACATTTACATTGAAATACATATTACACTAATGTGTTTACATGTCTACAATTAGTGACAAATTAATAAAAGACATGTACACTTTGTTGAAGTTCTCCTTTAGATACATTATAAGAGGTTTTCTTTTAAAATTTTCAGTAAATTATTAGGATATGTACCTAATTAGGGAAAGTACTCTTGATCATGCCATAATTGAAAATATTTAGATCTAATTTCTATTGATACAAACCTTGACATTGAATTACGTATCACTCTAATGTGTTTACATACCAGCACCAAGTGGCTAATTAAAAAGTGACCCGTGTTGCTTGTTGTCGTTAAACCGTTACTGTAAAATATTTACTTTTACAATTTTTAATAATCAGTATTTAGAAATATTTAGTTAAAATACTGTTGATTATGCAAATACTGTAAATAAATATCTGGCCCTAATTTATATTTATTACAACCTCGACATTGAATTATGTATCACATAAACACATTTACACATCAACAGTAAAAAGCAAGATTAAGAGAAGGAACGTGTCCTTATTTGAAGTATGTAATTACCGTATATTATACTTTTTACATGTTTGGTTACGAGATTATAGACATAATTACTGAAAGTATTATTCATTATGCCATAAATAAAAATGTTTTCTTTTCCTTTATATTTACTTGATACTTTTAAATTGACTTACATTTCACATAAAATTCACATTAAATTATTTAAACTATTCCTAATATGCAGCAAAAATAATTTCTAACAGGAGTAATTGAAATCAGGAAACTTTTCAGAGTGTACAGTTAAGTTTATTTTAAAACATTCCATTATGCTGTTTGAGATTTTATTCATAACATGTGACAGCATAGTCAAAATATATAAATAATATTGCCAAAAATGTTGGTCCACTACTATGGTATACAAAAAATATGTAATATTCTCTGAAGTTTTTCATAACCGAAAATGTATGTTTCGTGGCCATACTTGGCCAAGTTTATCAGTAAAATGGATTAAATAAAGTCTTCATATTTGCACTGTTTTTAATAATTTCATTGATAGATCAAACTGAGAATCCAAAAAGTGTATGTATTTTCTTCTTATAATATTCCTTCTTAACTACAGATAATGAATGTCTCTTGGAAATAATTTTATTATGATTATCAGGCCAGATATCCTTTGGTAATATGTCACTTCTTATTTCATTGATTGTTGTTGATAATTAAACACGTTAATTGAACGATAAAATGAATGTAAATTAGATGAAAATATTTTTATTTTTAACTATATCAAGAGTATGTGGAGGTATAGAAAGTGTTTTGATATTTGTTACCATGAAAGTATAAAGGGTGCGTGCCGAAGTTTCGAATGAGTTCATACCAATAAATATAAACAAAACACCTCTCGTCATCTGTGTCATTAGATAGCAAAATAAATATTGACTCAATTAAGAGTAACTTGTCCATGATATTTTTTAGGTTATATTCTGATAAAAAACATTTGAGTTGTACGACCGTAGTTCACAAATCGTGACTGATGTGTGTGAGATCTCTGTCGGAAGTGAAACAAGTAAAGTAGAATGTTTTTTTTTTTCAAATATCTGACAATTATTGCGATTTGAATACCTTTATTTTCAAGGACACATGCACAAATTTAAGTAAGCGTTAATATTAATATCCAAATTATTGAAATTATAAAATTACTTATTTACAGAGAAATAAAAGTTTTCTGGGTTTGGTATATTATGTACTTTGTGATAAAATAATAAAAATATATTTTATGTTACTACATGTGCGAAATAAATAATTGAATTCAGACTATATTTATGTCGGAAGTGGAAAAAGTAACGTGGTAAGTTTTTGCAGAATATATATTATTATACATCAAAACAAATTTTTAAATATTTATAATTGATTCAATTTTCATACCTAGAATTCGAGTACGCATACTATCTGTGCGAGTACTCGAAACTACCTTCAAGTATTTGTTTCCAAATTATTTAAATACATAATGTTACATATTCACAGCAGGAAATAATTGTTCTAGATTCGGATTCGGTATTTTATTAAAAAATTGATAAAAACATATGTTTGCGAGGAAAAAATTATGACCAAGGATAATAATTTCCAATTACCTCCATATTCTAATACACATATATGTATACATGGAGATTTACATATGAATCTTCTAAACAATCACTAGTTCTTTACATAAGATAATAGTAACGAATGTGCATATTGTAAACTAATACAACTTGAAAAATGAAGAGTAATTTTTTAAAATTATTTATGTAGTCAGCCGAGCAAAGAATGTTGGTTCTTCACCAAGAGATAAGGATAATCCCGGTTTTCACCTCATTATTCAATCACATGGCATATATTAAGATGACACAATATACTTTCTAGTTAATAATTTAAATGGTCCCACCTTACACACCTTTTGAACAATATTTAATTCAAAGCGTGGATGGCTATTGACAGCCATGTGACTGCTGCAGGGTTAAGAACGGGCACGTTGATGTAGATTGTAAAAATTTCTTTAGCACTACATCTGCAATAATATCAGCATAATCAATTGAGTACTTTCTAAGTTTCCAACGTGGATACATAGACAAAAGCATATGTTTTAAATTATAAAATGTATAGTTATCGTAGAACAAGAAAATCCCAGGAGAAAAAAGTTAGAGGATTATGATAATGATATCAATACGAAATATAAACCAATAATAATATGAAGTAATGTTTTCTACATCTTTGTTTCCCACTTATCACGTGTTTTCCACAAGTTTCCATTAAATCAACATAATCTGAAGTCAAATACACATTATGTTCAAACCAGCTCACCGTGATGTTGTCCACAGATAAAAAGACTTATTTTGAAACCTAATTTATGACTGTCTATGACAGATCCAAATTAAATCCATTATTCATTTACCGGACTGGTCACTATTGATAATATTCTGGATTTCATTATAAAAATATAAATAAATATTTTTACTTACAACTGGAAAAATAGTTATTGATTTCTGTTAAATTTTAACGATAATTTCAATTGTACTTAACTGTACCACTTATAAATACCAATGGTAAATTTAGTTTTTGCAGGTTTAGCTAAATTCTTTAATAAATTTTATATTATAATTTCTACAGATACAACTAGTATCTAAATATATATAGTAAATTTGATTAGAAAATGGCTTTCATTTATTCCAAGTATTTTTGGATTTACTTCTAGTTATTTATTGTTTATGCATTTTTTTGCAGTTCAAAATTTTACAAACATTTTTTTATTTATTTATGTTTCATATATTTCAATTATTTTAAAAATTATAAAAAAGTGTGGTACAAATATTTCAACTATTTTGTAACTGCATGTCTTTTCTATCTAAGTATACTAAAACATTTAGAATTATTAATTCTAAATGTGTGTGTGTGTGTGTGCACATTGCGTATGCGTATGCGCATCACGTGCGCCTGTGCATGTAGCATGCATGTGTGCATGCGAGAATATGTATATATCCATTTTAGGAAATAAAAAATTACGAGAAATTCTTATGTTGGAGAGGTTGGATAGTTTATCGTACTGATGTTTGTGATTAAATGGTTTAATCCATCTTGTTTTCATTGAACTGTTCAAAATAGTTTATTTCTTTAAGAAATTCATTTACATAGAAAATATTATTCAAAAATGTTTGTTACTTAAGAACATTATTCTTATTTCTGGCTCACAAATGTATAAAGATAGTCCCAAGATGACTTATTACAATCCTATTTCAGTGCAATTCGCCTTACTGAAATACATATATTAAAAAGTAAGTTTTGGACTTCATTCTTTCATATTATTATAATAATAATACTAGCGTGACCCGTGCGAAGTCTTCGCATTATAAATTATTCAACTCAATTTAATAAATCAAAATTGATTGCAGGTATTCAATTCATTTCTAATTTTGCACACTGCTTATTACGTTTTTATTCCATTATGAAGCTCAGATGACAGATCAAACAAATATTTTACTAAAATTGACATATAGAGGCGCAAGTATCAAAAGTATTGAGCTAAAGCGCCACTTTATTTATACGTGAGTGGATTTGAAATTAAACAAAAATTTTACCGACCGTCAATCATATTGACGTTGAGCCGTTAGATGGCAGCATTGCTGTTTTGTGTATATAATTTTAATAATTAATTAATTTGCAAAAACAATAGCAATAATAAATTTTTCAGTTGTGGATGCCAGTAGAGCAAGCAATTATCTATGAAATGATATATAATTTATGTGGATTAGTTGTGAGGTTTTTTCTAAAAAGGGAGAGTAACATCTTAACCTTAGCATATTAATATATATGATGATGATGATATATGAAATAAAATATAAATATATAATAGAAATGTTTTAATAGTGAGGGTTTAAACAGAACTTAATCTTGCATTGCATTCAATGCATTAAGTGTCACAACTTATGTGGTGGCCTAATGTGTTTGGACATAAACAGCTAGTGATATCTAGTTTTAATCATAGGACAGCGGAATCAGCAAGATGATAATTAATACAATGTAAACTCATTAGTTAGTAACCACCACCTTTCATGTGAGAAACTGGTTCAAAATTTGTTTTGTTGTGTGGTTGTATGTGTAAATGAGAAATTAAAATTCCATAAAAACTGTTCATAAAGAGTTTCTAGCCTGAAACAGAAAAAATTTAATTTTCGTTTTCTTTCTCATGATAAATAATTGTATATAAGCTTATCTCATTTTACAAAAATATATTATACGTTTGAACAATGCGAGTGCAAGTGTTTCTTACAAGCAACACATGCTAGATGGGTTAACAAGTTTGATTGACAAATGATGTAAAAAAATGCCTTGTTTGTTTATAAGTTCATTGCAATTTTTTAGCAATTAGGGAACATATCTCAATTGTCAACAAGCGATAGTATAGAAACCATTACTTCTGTGTTTAATGTTAGCAATGCATTATAATTTAATTTTATTTACTTATTAATTCTCAAGTGCCTGTGTCCTTTATATGTTTTTACTAATATTTATTTCCATTATTTTAGTAATTTTCAATATGCTTATAATATAATTACTTTGTTTCTGCTGCTAACTGGCAATTTAATTACTCCATATAATAAACAAGTCTTTCTTCGGAAAATTTGCTTTATTACGTACATAAACAAAATATAAGCAGATCAGCTCAAACAACGACAATTCTTACAATCCACTTATAAAGGATAAAGAGTACAAACAAACTAGGATGCCATCGTCTCTTTATAAAAATACCAGAAACTCTGATCTTCAAGTCTAGTTTATTTAAGTAATATGACGGAATTGCATTATGTATGATGATTTCTCTTTCCACCATTAGCGTCACATTACCATATACCATTCTTTTCACACAAAGTCTGAACTTACATAATTACATCTTAACACCAGAGATGACATAATTATGTAGAAAGAACTTGGGATTTTTAATCGGTAATAAAAATTGACCACCACAACATTTTAGTAGGTATGTTAAATCGGCAAAACACTTAACATATTCTTTACCTTTCTGAGGTGTGACAATTGTCTCATTTGGTGAAGAATAATTCCTATTGTTTTGACAAAAATCCTTGCAGGCTAAGTCGCTGCCAAAATTTTGTGATGATTCAAAATTTAAGTGATTCACATTTAAATTTTGCGACTTATTAAAACAAAATGTCCATCAAAGTAAATATTAACTTTTTTTTTATAATATGAATGCATTGTTACATTGAACTATACCATATAGGAATTCTTTGTTACAAAAATATTTTTGAGGGTATCTGAAAGGAAAAACGAAGGTCTATCTTAAATTTTGAGAAGATAATGGGATAACATACCACATGTTTTCCCATTATCTTTTATCTATTACGAATACAAAACGAAAGTGCCCACACCACAACTGAATTACATCAAAAGAGAATATAAAACATATTATGAATAAAGAACCTAAATAAATACTGTTTTGTGAAAGTATTTTCATTTTAATTACAGTGCCTTTTCATAATAATTTGGTACTTACCGTTTACTTGACATATTTAAGTGAATTGTTTTAGATTCTGAATTATAGATAATGGACTGTATATTGACTTATTTCTTTTATAAACACAAGTCATTTCTCTTTATGTACATTATAAGAAACAGTTCCTACATAAACTGCTATACAGTTGAACGAAACATATGGTAATTATATATCTTATTGTATTATGAATGGCGCTTATAGAGCACCGGAATGAGAGATATACTTGTTACTAGATTCTTTGCAATATAAAAATATATAATTGGTAATTGAAATTTCAGTTTCTCTTCGCTTTGTATAGCGTCTTCACACATATTATGGGTAACGCTTATGCCCATTTGTGCAGTTTGAAATATAACGTAAGTATATTTTTTCTCATTCCCATAACGTTTGAAATTTTAGTAACGTAATAATCTTTTACTATCGCTTTATCTATGAATGCAAATGTTTCCACAACATTATTGTGTATAAATAATAAAATTGAGGTTGCATGTTTCAGACGGATTTGCATGTTTCTTTTTTGAAGGCGGTATTTTGGTCATCTTCATCAGTAATAAAAGTTGTGAGCATTTGCATCCTATGTGAATGCGTCTACCGGCAAATTGAAAAAACTAAAACTTGTTTGGCAATCATTCCAGCCAATAAGCGAATTCGTAAGTATTTAGTCCAAATCTCCTTAGAATGTTTTATTTTTGCCTCTTTGTTTAGGCACTCTAATAGACGCTATGACAAACAATAATATTTTACTTTCATTATGTGATTTTGAAGATTTAATAATTAAATGGAACAAATTAAAAAAAAAAATTATTTAACCGCATTAGAATAACATAGGCACAGCTCTTAATGGGATAGATCCAAGGTTGCAGATAAATTTAAAAGAGAAAATAAATTCTGACGATGTACGCTGATGGATATAAATTTGATAATTTTAAAATTTAATTTTCTTTAAAAAATATTTTAAAGATGTCATAGTAAAATTTACAGAAAACGTGACATTAAAACATACTAAATTTCTCATATCATGAACAAATTAAAAAACTTGATCAATGTTAACAATTTTACTTCTCTTAATTCAATGTGAATCAGTGTTAAGTAATAATTAAATTTTGATTAATGATTTCCTGACAGTGGAATTGTTTCTTAAAGCACTATGATATGGTTGCCAGATAAAAATTCAAGATTGTTATGTTATGGAATGGTGTAGAGGAAAATTGAACTATTCCAAATAGAAGTTATTGCAATAATCTTTTTGTACTCTCCTTACACATTTTACAGTACAAAAAACTGCTGAGTATCGATAACTTTTGTTGGTCAATTTCACTTTCAAATAAATTTTAATATAATTTTTTTATTAAGAAAGAAACTAAATTGTAATATGACCAATGAGTTTCAATTCAAATTTGTGTTAATGACGTAGTAACAAATATTGTGAATATATGGTTTACATAAAACAAAAACATAAAATGAAGGATAATATTAATAGATTTCATAAATTTATTGAACTTTAAACCTCTCCACATAAAATTAATCAGTTTATATACTTTGTGTCTGACAGCTTATGGATGTTCGTCAGTTAGCGCTTACTCCACTGATATAATTCTCAAGTTTTAATTCAGTATTATAGGAATCCTACAGCGATTAGAAGTTATAGAACCAGTTTCTCATTTAAATTATCTATCTATTTTAAGGTCTTATCTTATCTATTTTAAGCTATGAGGGTCTTTTCATAAGTATTTTTATTACTACTTTATTACAATTGGTTCCATCACAGAATTTAAAAAAATTCTTAGATCGCTAGCAGAAGAGCTCCAATATTTTAATGAGTCACTCAGTTCGTCAATCACTCATTAACTTACAAATGACTTATACTGTACATTGAGATCCTTTTATATCTGTCCTTTTTCATCTTTTTGTTAGACTATTTTGCTAGAAGTTTTAATAAAGTATTATAGGTATACAATATATGTAAGTTTACTTATATACAATATATGTAAATAAACCAGCTCATGTGTTTTGGTAATTCTAGCTGTAAGGATTGCTTAAATTAAGCCAAACAAAATATATTATTTCTAGAGGATGAAATTTCATTCCCTTAAAGGTTTCTTAGTCTACAGTTCGAAAAACATATACTGTATGACTGGACATCGCAAGTTGAATGATTAGATGTATAAATATTACTGAATACTTTAGTGAGGCAATATTTAGAGAAATAGGTCCCTACACTCACAGTAAGTGCTTCTCCAAAAGCAACGGTTTTATCTTATGTATAATACCATTGTTTCAATGTTTTCTCTCTACGAAACTTAAATCTCTCTTGATTAAATCACCTGGAAACAACGATTTCTCAAAAAACTGCCAAAAGATAGTAAAATGCAAAATGGAAACTTGTTCATTGTCAAATAAACTTTGTGATGGGAATTTATTACGTAATTCACTTGATTAGTTTAAAAACTAAAAATGAAATGCAAAACAATGTTCCATTGTCCATTTTACTACATCCAACAGTTTATAAACACAGAAATCTGTTGGCCGATACAGCAAATTCAAAATTTTTAAAAAAAAATTATTTTTAAAGAATTTGGCCTCTAAAACTTGAGTTCTATCATGTGTATGACCTTTTCAAGCAAATATTGTAATTATGAAACAAACTTTTTAAGTTAATTTTATTGTTGGCTACTTATATTAGTTGCAAAGCAATTATGTTATGTTCTTTAATTATTTAATACTAACTGCACAATTTAATAAACAGCATTCATTCATTTTTCAGCTATTTGTATACATAAACAGATAAAGCTAATTCAAAATGTAATAGAAGTCAGCAAAATGGGTCACTTTAACGTTTTTGGGATGTTTCAATTACGTGCTTCTTTGCTGCTTACTCTGCTAAGTCTCATTGTTACATACGTTATTGTAATGATACAACTTCTAAATGTATATTGATTCGTATTTCAAATTACATATTTATTTTTATCAGCTACTAGAAATGTAAAGTTGCAATTTAGTTATTAAATTACTTACTTATAAGAAATTACACGCATGCTGTATTATTACATTTAAAATGTATATGAAAAATGTAATTTTTAGACTATTGCACACCTACTCGTGATTTAATTTTCTTTTACAAAAATACATACTTCTTAATATGCAGTCTTTCAAATAGTTAACATTATGTTTATTTATTTATTTATTAAAAATTCATGTGGGTCACAATGTGACGCTTATGAAGGTCAGTTTACATTTACATTTAATGCCTGGTTCACAACACAACAGGTAGAGCTGTGAGAAAAAGAGCCAGGCAAGAAAACTCACGTCACTCTTTTCCAATCGCCAAATTACAATGTGAGGGTTTACAAATTAGACAAAGTAAGGAGCTGCAACCAATACACCGAGCATCAGAATGGTAATAACCTATGAAGAAACTGCCATGGTATGATGTATTGGTAGCATCTACCAACAAAAGGAAAAGGCAGAAAATGATCACTATGTGGTCTTTATACAAATGTAAATTTTGAAAATACGTTAGTTGTAGATTGTAGACCTAAACAAATATGCAAACAACACACGGATATGTCAACCTGCCACCAGTGATCACGAATTACCTCTTGTACAACAATTATATAACAATTAAAGAAAACAATAATGACAAGCTCAGTGAAGCCACCCTGAGATGAACCCCTGCAAGGAGTGAGCTACTAATTCCATTTATCTTTATTATTTAAGAAATCATTTATCGAAGAGTAACTCCTCTTCATAAAATCATTTTTAACTGTAAGCTTAAATTTGTGAAGGGGTAGGTCCATAATGGTAGCGGGTATTTTATTGAATAATTGAACCCCGAGACCTGCGAATGAGTTGTGTACTTTGTGTAGGCGGTGGTGTGTACCTACTAATTTGTGCTTATTTCTTGTGTTTATTGAGTGCACGTCGCTATTCTTATGATAAAGATGTAGATTTTGTTTAACAAACAAAACTTTAGCATATATGTATTGCGATGCCACTGTTAAAATATTTATTTCCTTAAATAGTCCTCTAAGAGAAACCCGTGTGCCTAACTTATAAATAGCACGTACTGCGCGCTTTTGGATCACAAAAATAGTTTGAATATCAGCAGCATTACCCCATAATAGAATTCCGTATGACATTATACTATGAAAGTAACTAAAGTAGACTAACCTGGCAGTATCTACATCCGTAAGCTGTCTGACTTTATATATTGCGTAAGCTGCGGAGCTGAGCTTTCCTGCTAGAGATGATATTTGAGTGCCCCACTGCAACTTGCTATCCAAAGTTATTCCCAAAAATACACTTGACTCTATAAAATTAACGGTTTCAGTATTAACCATTAGATTTGTGCTCAAACTTCTACTATTAGGCATGCTAAACTTAATACATTTAGTTTTTTTTTAATTTAGAAGTAAGTCATTAGTTGAAAACCAATCCAACACCTTCGCGAGAGAGGCATTTACTTCGTCAAAGTTTATTATTTTCCACTTTAAAAATTAGTGACGTGTCGTCGGCAAATAGCACAATATCGCAAAAGTTCCGTACACAGAATGGTAATTCGTTAATACAGATCAAGAAAAGAAAGGGACCGAGAATAGAACCCTGTGGCACTCCCATGGAGACGGATGACCCTGAAGACCTAACACCATTTATATCAACGTATTGTACTCTATTACTAAGGTAGGAGATGACTAAATCAAGTGCTGTACCTCTGATTCCATAGTGGTTAAGTTTCCGCAAAAGTGTATTGTGTTGAACGCAATCGAAAGCTTTTGAAAGATCACAGAATACACCAATGGCATTTTGCAATTTTTCCCAGGCACTATAGATATGTTTTAAAAGAGTAACACCTGCATTTATGGTGGAGCCACCCCTAGTAAAACCAAATTGTTCACTATGTAGAAGCTTCTTTAAACAAAAATGTGATTCTAATTGTTGTAACATTATTTTTTCAAAAATTTTGCTTATCGCTGGTAATATAGAAATAGGTCTATAGTTACTGCGATCGCTTTTTGTTCCAGATTTATACAACGGTATAACCTTACTATATTTCATTAACTCTGGAAATGCACCTTTATCAATACTATTATTAAATGTTACAGCCAAATGTGGTGCTATATCAGTAATAATGTTTTCTAATAATTTAACAGATATACCCCAAAAATCTGCTGTTTTTTTGGAATTCAGCGACTTGTAACATTTCATAATGTCACTGGGGCTTTATATATTCAAAATTAAATAAAACTCCACACGCCTTCACATTGCTTCTAATTAACGTTTCTGCTTTGATCGGGCAAGAATCTAAGGAACTTGTATTTACGGGTATGTTAACAAAAAAGTTATTAAAGGTTTGGGCCACATCCAAATTGCTTGTATGAATTTTACCGTTTGAATTTAATTTGAAATCCTGATCTTGTTGTTTACTGCGCCCACTTTCAGCACTGGTCATATTCCAAGTGGCTTTAATTTTATAAAAATGATGAAATAATTGTATAAGTAATGTATGCAAAAGACTATCAAACTATCAATAATACATTCATTAATAACATTAAGTAATGTACAGTAGATTAATTACTTTGGCCTTTTGTTTTGACATGTGTTATGGATTGTGTGTTGGTGCAGTAAGGTAATTGTTAAAATGTTTACTCTATAACTAATAATGTTAACTCTATAATAAAATATTTTTGTTCCTTGAAACACTTTCCTTTTAATATAATCTGGGAGTCATATAACATAGTATCTTCTATCTGTGATTTTGTCTGCATAGATAAATGGAAACCAATTAATGAGTTTATTTTTTAAATGTTTCTTTTTTTGGATTTTTCAAAGATCAATTATGTATTTTTGTTGTATTTTTTCCCTTCAATGTTTTTTTTTAAATTGGGTTGAGTGTCTCCATATGCACATATTTAGAGTTTTATTATTTTATGGGAGTAAAATTTGTATTGGAATTTATTGTTATCTCTGGAATAGTTATAAACATCAACCTATTATGCCACACAATAAACTTCCTGGAAACTTCTAGTAAAATATGAGTGTTTCTCTCTAACTATTATCAATTCAATAACTTTTACAGCATCTCCATTATTTAAAACTAAACAAAATGTGTAAAACGTATCAAAGGTAAAATTTTCAAAATCTGTTAACTTTTGAAAATACCTCAATACTGATAAACTTACAAGCTATAATTATTTATTATATTGTAACCGTGTACTCTTAAATTATAGTATATGCCTAAGTGTATATAGAACCTCATAGTTCGAGTTCCATTTGTACTCAACAAGGTTTTATTTTAAACAAACACTGCGGACTGTTCAACTGAGTTGCAACATGGAAATTAATTTGAGACTCTCAAAACTTGAAGATATCTTGACTATCTAGCATGCCTTATGCATGCTCATCATTCCTAAGAGAATCCTTTCTTAGTTTCCGTCGTCAAATTACACTTAAAGTTTCACCCTGTTTGTATTTTAAAACCTTTTTTATTTGCGGACTATTTGTGCTATAAAGTGCATGCTTATGCATATTCATTGCGCCTATAAAGTTGTGAAAAAAAATCATTAAAACATTTTTTTAAGTCAGCTCCTCTACAATTTAGTCTATTAATGTAATAAAAAATTAATTTAGGCAGTTGATATATTCTTCTGGTTTCCATACTGATTTGCTCACAAGGTAGCTTTACGGTATTTAAATAATAATTGATGAATACTGCATCAAATAAATAATGCGTGAACCAACTTTTATTTTATTTTGTATAAATTTGTATTTTCATTTTGACTGACTTTGTTCATTGATTTCATATGAATTAAGGGATTATGGATAAAATTTACTGTGGGTTACAAAAGGCCTGTATAAAAGACTCAGTCATTTTCCGAAAGATTACAACTTGTCAATTTTACGTAATATACAGATAGTAAACAACTGATGTGTCAATAGAAAATTATCAGAACTGCATTCATTACCAGATAGATTATAATTGTACCATTTCGTGTTATGAAAGTGTTATAAATATTGAATATTAAGAAGTGAATATTTAACTGAATTCATATAGAAATATATTTGCAACATTCACAAAATACTATTGTGTTGAATGCATGAAAAACGATTTGTAATATATCGAAAAGTAAAATGTTATTTTTTTACTGACTTCCATTGTTTTGAAAAAAAACTTCAACTTTACACATTGTGGTTTTCCTTTGCCTCCTAGGTTAAGCCTAGAAGCTAGTTAAAATATTTGAGATCGATGTGATAGCTATAAAATTAAATTATAACTAGATGAGAAAACAACATTCTGCGATATGCAGACGGAACGTCAATAAATGGACGTTACTAATGTTTTCAATAACTAGTAGCGTTGTGATGAGTCAAATATGCCATTTGGAAAAAGCATGTAGACAGTACAACAGAATATCGTTTATTAAAAAAAGAATCTTGGGATTTTGGCTTAGACATAAATGTCTGAATGAGCATATGAAATGAAAATGAAAAGTAGAAGATTCCTAAAGCTTTATCATTAAATTACTCTAAAAATTACAAACACTTTTCTTTCAATCCAAAATTACCAAGCTAGAAATAAGAGCATTCGCCATTCTTCTCGCGTCATTTGTGTTTCGTTCAAAATTAATGTTTTTTAAGTGCGATTTTTATTATAAACTGTATAATCTGACGAGTCTAGAATATGAAAGTGTGTTTCTACTTTCATAAATATGACCTTAATATTGCAATAGCCTCAAAGGAACGAAGGATGTTTTCAACGGAAATGTTAGTGGATAAGTACAAATCACACTGGAGTCTGTATGTATGTATATATGTGTGTATGTACCATTGTGTGCTTTCAGAAACTTATCAATTTTGAAGGAAGCATCCAATTTACTATGAACTTTTATTTATATAGTAGTGCTCAGTGGAACGAACGAAACAATAAGTTTTGGAGATTGAAAATCCGTTCTGCCTTTGAGCTATAACTCTAAAAAGTTTAATCAGATTGGAATCTGAAAAGCTGCAGGCTATTTGTTTTGGTCTATAGATGGTATACATTGTTTCAACTAAGATCGGAAAATATTTTCAGAGGTGAGGGTAATCAAATCAATTTATGCTTTTGTTTATGAAATTAATTTATGATATTGCTAAATCACTGTTATATTATAACAGTTACCAGGAGTTTGAATCAGTTGTTGCAAAAAACATGTGCTTTATTTTTTGTCAAAGATCCAATTAACTTTGTATTTAAATTTATAGTTTTATAAATGCCATTTTGATGAAAGTTCTGCATAAAATTTTTTTCCATTATTTTTTTATAAATTTAATTTTGCCCGAAGAAGAGTGATGTATTCTTATTACAATTACTTTACTGAAAGTATTTCGCGAAAAAGTGTTACCATCGTACTGGGAAGTAATTATCCTTCAATCAGCAATAAAAGTATTGTCACACTGTCCAATGGAAAGAAATGTGTACTTCAAATAATAATAATCTCAAGTATATTCATTGAGATCATAAATCACAATGAAATACAAATTAAAATGAGCGTTGTTTTTTTTCTGCTTCGCATTGTAAAGCTAGTAATTATTGTGCTAAAAATTAAAATAACTCTGACAATTGCACAAACTATTTTTAGGATTAGAAATTTCTTAAAGGTAAAATGTGAGATTGTTGGAATTATTAAATAGTATAATGACATCTAGATTAAAAAGTTATTAGTATAACTTTTTATTTACACTAGCATTAACACTTTTATTCCTTCATTTAACACTATTTACACTTGGTAGTAGGAATGACTATTACAAAACCATTGTTTATTTACGTTTTCTGTCACCTTTGTAACAATCATTGTCTGTTCAAAATGTTTCATAAAATTGTATGACTGCTAGGTTTTAACACACTTCTGTAGCTAAGTATGTAATGGAATCTACAAAACTAAAATTCATACGCTTCTAATTGTTATGTCATCGTGAAACTTGGTAGGTGTATGTAGTTCTGATGACAATACAGTAAAATGTTAATATTAGACTGATTCCTTGGAAAGGAACCAGAAGTTAGGCACAGAACTTGATAATGGAACAACATATCCTAATTGTGTTTATGCTTCTAATGGTTGTATCATCATAAAACTTAGCACTTGTATGTAGTTCTGTTGATAACACAATAAAATTGTACCATCAGATTGATTCAGTTGAACAGAATCAGAAGTTAGATTGAAAAATTGAATTGTTCCAAGCTTACCGGAAACACACCTTGCAATATTGCTGTAGTGAATGGAATGAAGAAGATGTTTGCTCAGTCTCGCACAGGTACCATGGTGCTCTGCTACTTTTTTTAATAAAGTTTTAATATTTGTAAAGGTAGATCTAAATATATACAAATCATGTCCAAAAAAATTTTTTAAATTGTCTTATATTGAAGGGAAGAATCCTTTTAATATAAGGTTAACAAAAGGTAAAAAGAAATTATTAGTTTAGAAAACTTAAAAAAAATACTTTTCTAAATACTGCACTAAAAAGAAAAAAAATATCGAACCTATTTTCTCTGTCTACTCTGTAAAGACTTTTGTGTAAGCCATATTTGTTATTGACGTGTAAGCCATATTTGTTGTTGACGTGTAGGCCATATTTGTTATTACCCTAAAATAATAATTTTGCTTTTCAAATTAATATTAGGAGAATGCTTAACTTTTCAGTTAGATCTCGAGAAAAAGTATCCCACGCTTTTATACTCAAACATTAGCCCTTACAGAGTAAACAGAGAAAACAGGTTCCATAACTATTTTTTTTGCTTTTTAGTGCAATATTTATAAATGCATGTCTTTTTACTTTATTAAACTATTAATTTATTTCTACAAAAAGAAACAGATTTTCCTATAAAATCTCTTCAGGCAATTGTACAAATTCCTTCATTGATGTTATTAATTGTAATAATATTATTTCTCTATATTACACTAACGTGAGGTCTATGACATTAGATAAATAAACAGGAATACTTACAGCATATCTCACACTTCATCCATTCACGATGAAATTAGACAATTGGCGTGGCTTGCAAATGGACTGTTTAAATGCACGCAATACAATATAAGGCACTGTTTAAAAGTAATCATTAATTTTTAAAGAAAACAAGATAGATGTCGAACTGCACATCATACATTTAATTGACAAACATTTTTATGGCTCAGATTCCATTTAGTAGCGACGATCAGGTTTCGAAGCTTCTAAAAGTGTAAAACATCTATGCTATGTACTTCACAATAGAATATTTTTCTCTTTATATTTGATGCAATACTTGTACATGTATTGGATTTATTACCACGAGAGAAATCTATTCCAGTTGATCACTACCAAAGAATCCAATCAATTAGTTCTGAGGTGGATATATATATATATATATATATATATATATATATATATATATATATATATATATATATATATATATATACATATATATATATATATAAATATATATATACATATATATATATATATATATATATATATATATATATATATATATATGTATATTACAGTTGTAAAAGTTCCCCAGTTGTAAAAAGTATTTCTAAATATTTTTAAGAACGCTTGCTAAAAGTATTATTAAGTAATTTATAGTTCTTGCAATCCTTAATTCCTATCCATCTTTTTCTGATTCTTTGATGTAATCCATCATATATGTAAAGCCCGATTCAAGAACGTTCTTGGGTAAAAACAATTTAAATTCAATTTAACAAATTATTTTGGGTGTATTAGGAACGTTTTATAAATTAATAATGTGTTAAACCTTTCTATTTTAGTCACGAGTGCTACAGGAAAAGTTGCATCATCACCGAATTCCAAATAATTATTGTATTTCTAATAACTGTATCACGAGTTGTGAGATTTCTACTTTGATGTAGAATCTATTTTTTCTACATCAAAGTAGAAAAAATAGTTTCACATGCCCAACTTGTATCGCCTCACATGCCCAACTTGTATCAGTTGAATTACGGTAATAAAAAATACACTATTTGGCGTGTTTCATTCTCCTCACGTAAGCACAATAATTTTGTAGTAAATTGATCACAAAACATATATCAGCAAAGTACTTATTTCTTTTTATCTTATTGTCTTCAGTAATAAATTTTTTCTATATTTTTCTCTCATGAGTTTCTGCGGATCTGTTTTCAATAGACTGTTTAATACTGTCTTAATAGCGCTAACTTTAATACCTTGGCTTATCCTGTGTAATTTACACCACAACATTTTTTTTTCTGTGATGAATAATAGTATTCATCTTTGTGCATAAGGCAATAATCATATGTATAACAATGGGCACAATTTAGCAACACGTAGAAAATTTGAAATAAAAACTAAAACCATTGAGTGTAATGCGTGTACTTTATTGAAATAAAACAGAAATTCCATTTTTATGCATTTATAATTTCTTTCAATCTCCTTTGCAATCCAAATAATCCCTTCTCATAAACATATATTATTGAAAGTAAATGAAAAAACAGAACTGGTCGATTACTCAAAAGGACTACCCGCTAAAGAGCTATATCACCCAGTTGCTAATCTACGAAGTGTTGTTGATTATTTAGTTAAAAGGTAACAATATTAAATAGAACATTTTTAAAGAAGATTTATTTCAATGAATTTAGATGTTGGTTTTTATAGCTAGAAAATTCTTGACTTTTTTAAATTAAACGATAATTAAAAATTCTACGAATGAGAGAAGCGACAAACTGTAAAAAACTACAATGTAAGAGATTATTTCTATTCCTGTAATTTCTTACAGTCAGTTGGCATCAAATTATTACACTGTCTTGAATATTCTAGTTATTACACGTGCTATATTTATATAACATACTAACTAACAACCGTATAGCAAATGTGACATCCATCAATTTGTAATTTCTTTCCATCTATCTATAAGTCTGGATTTGTTTGAATTCCCAAAAACAACCATTAATTACTTATTGTGAAACCTGATTTGATAATAAAACTTTTTAGGAGTCTGTTCATCTAGTGTTTTTCGTAGAATCTTTGAGTTGGACTTTAGTTTGAGATCGGCTTCATTTAACATTTTTACAGTGTGTGATACCATACAATAGCAGTGATATATGCTGATGCACATGGTTTTAAGGAGCAAAGATCATACTTCACTGCTGACAAGTGAATACGAGATGACTTTCAAAGTCATTATCCTCATGTTTCGATGGATTAATATTGAATGATAATGCACATTTTTCCACTATTATTGCATAACACATACAAAACGGCTTTTGTATGTGGTTAGTAGGTGACAAAAACAGTGTACTTTATTGAGATGATATCGGTGATTGACTTTCCATCAATTTACCGCACTAGTCAAGACACATCCATCATTGAATAAATATCTGCCATCTCATTAGTGTGCATTTAGTTGTATGTTCCATTCTACCTTCTGTTAAGAAGATACAACTAAACTCACACTAACAGGTTTCTGTTTGCAACATTTAGATTGGGGTGAGTTGTGCAAAGTTGCTTTGATTTTTCTGTATGACTATATTTTTGGGATGTGTGCGATAAAATACTAAATACCACATGTTCTGTATTCTGTTATTTTGTGTTTATTGTCAGATCAATTACTTTCAGTCGTCTGTATCACATGTATATATTACAACTAAATGGATATCTTGCATTTTAATGAAGGATTACATGATGTTGCATAAGTTGCGAGCGTTGTTAGTATGAGTCTAATTCCCTTAGTCTCTGAAGTTTCGGCAACCCTCGTATGTAGGTCTATATTGTTTACAAATTTCAAGTTTCTATATCAAACACCTTCTGAGAAAAATTACTCTGATGGATAAACAGACGCAGCATCCCAAAAATGGTTGTGTTACCACACCAACATATTTTAATTAATTTTTAAAATATACTTCAAAACTATAACACACAAATTAGAAAAAATGTTCCATACAATAATTTATTAAAGCCAAAGTTAGAACTATTTATCATAAATATAATTTGTCAATTTTCTTGATATATGTCGATAATATATTGAAATACCCTAATGAAGGGGTTATTTATAGAAATCATGTCTTAATTATAATCACCTTATTTCTGCATCTAGAAATAAGTTTTCAAATGCCCAACTTAGGTGGTGGCATTGTTTAATAATAATATAACTTATTCTATATAGCAATGTGTGTAGAAAACTAGGACAAAAAGGGATTAGGAGAATATAAGGTAGAGGTAGTGTAGGTAGGGACAGAATTATTGCCTCACATGTACATTAACTTATGTCCTTTCCAAAAATTATATTTATTGAGTTTTATTATGCTGGTTTCTAATTAATTTGAGACCTTTATTTGTTTAAAATTCTTTATTTAATATCTATCGAAATAATCTATTGTTTCCTTACTTTATTTATCTTAATAATCAACAGTCATATCTGAATGAATACAAGCCAAGGTGAAGTCAAACTGCAGAATTTATAAAAATGTGCGGAAAAACAATTTCGAACTTGGTACATAATCTTTCTTAAATATATATTTTGCTATATAAAGTGACGAATGTCTAAATTGTAAATGATTAATACTGATTTAATAAGGGTAGAGTCACAAACTCTTGTAGCACTATTGTAGAAATATTAGAAAAAAAATCATTATGTCGAAACTTTATAAAATGTTCAAAATTGATGGTACTAAAAATAGAAGTTGATACATTCTAATAATAGCCAATTAATTTATGTATACACTTTGTCTTTCGTATATTAGTACAAGTGCACTACATTTGTTTGAATAGTGGTTGCTAAGGTTATATCACTATAATTAATTTAACGACCATCCATTTCATATAAATTAATTGGTTGCTCCCTAGAGGTGTACAGTTTTAGCCCAACTCTCTCGTCTTTTAACAACTATTTCCAACAATTAACAATGCGTTCAAACAAAGTTATCGATTTAAAAACCACAAATATTAATTTCAAAGAGACTCCCTGGCATATTTCGGTTTCCAATTTTTTCAGAAAAAGTTCTCAAATTTCATTAAGCGCCAAAATATACTGCTATTTTAGGATTTGCATTGCTTTTACAAATGGATTGATTTTAAGCGTAATACTTTACAATGGCAGGAAGTTACAATTAGCATTAAATATTCTAAAGACCGGTTACGCAATATACTTGATAGGTTCAGATGTATTGTGGAATAAGAATATGTACAGTAATATAATGAGTCGAATTAATGAAGTAGATAAGCAATTTGAAACACCTCAACTGCATAATTTGTTCAAACACGATAAACTTAGAAATACTATTTCAGCAATTGCAATTTTTGTTTATTATGTCTTGTGTAATATGCTTCATTTTTATTATTCTGACCGTCATAAGGAAACTATATACAATTTATGGTATTTCGCAAACCTTGTGAACAATGTGCATTTTGATTTTGAGATATTCTTCTTTTGTACCCTCGTATATAACATAAAGAAACGCATTCAGTTTATTAATTCATATTTGAACCCTCCTAAATTTATGGATTGTAATTAAACACAACCCAAATTATATTTTTTGTAATTTGCCTCTTAAAGTGAAAACAGTTTTCCATTTATCTGATACATTTGTAAAATTAATGGATTTATGCCAGTTTCTAAACAAAACATTTGAGTTTCAAGTAAGGCACATAACACCTTCAAATATATTTTTATTGAATTTTTTATATTTATTTATTATATTTAATATAACGGTCACATATTTTTTTCAGATATTTACACATTTGTTTATAGTTTTTTTTAAAACATTGACATGTATTCAATGGATCTTAGAGTGCATAAAATATAAAGTAAGTGAAATAATTTTCAAAATATATATAATTAATTCTGGAAGAAATATACAAGTCATTTTGGCTTCATGGATATTCAAAATACAATGTTAAACAAATATTTTTTCGTTCCAGGTCTATGAAAATTTACAAATGTACCATGAAATATTGTGGTCAGTTCATTTTTTGTTGTCTTTTATTGCTATTTGCTTTGTTGGTGAGAAGCTGTACAAGCAAGTGGAAAAAACAAAGTCACATTTTGTTGAAATCATAACTGATGATGGATTTTGTAAGTTCATCAAACAATTATCATGCATTTGTGAATTAATTAAACATTACAAGTTCAGTTTTATAATAATCTGCTATCATTTAATGAATTTTTAACCAAATTCCCATCATAAACTAAATTATTTTTCTCCTCAAACCCATCATAAATTAAATGATTTTTCTCCTCAAAGTTTAAGCTTTGTATTGTTTGAAAACAGAGAAATGCACCATCATTACAATTAATATAAAATATACTCATTAGTTTTAAAAACTAACTGCCTGTCTCAGCTTAGGATGGGCAGAATGGGACAATGATAAAATTTTGTTTTATATGCTCTTTTTTAACAATTTATCTGAGAGCCCACACAAATTTTCATATTTCTTATTAATTAATACACAATTCTTATTTGACCTTTTACCCCCTTTCCCACTTTTAGGGGTTGAATTTAAAAAAACATTTTTTTAGCCAACACCTGTAAACCACTAGAAAGTTACTTGCTGAATTTTGAGTTTGTGGTATTTATTGTACATTAAATCTCATTACAAGTCATCAGTCGGTGAGTGAAAGGTAATTGTCATTTATATGTATACATGTGTACAGGTGTATAAATATTTTATAAATTTCACAGCTGCTGAAAGTAGAAGAGAGCTAGACTTAGCACATGATCTCCTCCAGTGGAACAAGATGGGTCAATTGACCGTATTCCACATGTACGATATACGAATATCTCTGCTAGTCAGTTTTTTAGGATTAACAACAACCTATATTATTGTTATGATTCAGTTTATAAATTTTGCGTAAATTATAATTTAGTGCCTAGTTATTATTTTTAATATAATATTTGATATTTGCATCTACACTATATTTTAAATGTTGATGGTGGATTAGAAATTGTTTTGAAATATGTAAGTGACATTTTGTTGTTTTTTTGAAAGTTTCATGTGTATTTTTATAAATTAATTAAGTTTATCTTATTCAATGTCACCGAAAAAACTTAAAAACATTTGAAGGAGTTTTTATATCCATAAAAATACGTACATAACTTTTTCAATGGAAAAATATTATTTTTACCATTTTATGGAGTTTTTTGGGATGAGATGTTTTAATTTATAATGTCTCAACACAGAAGTGCTCTATTTTACAATTGTATTTGTTAGCTTTACGTTGTGGTTTTAGTTTAGCTTAGTTTACCACTGAGAAACATTTTCCATGATTCAAACATTTGTCATTTTTAAGATTAAAATTGTTGTAAATATAAAATAAACATTCATTACTAATTTATACAAGTAATAATTCAGATAATTCAGAAAAGTTTGTATTAGATTTAGAACCACCTGATATCATTTAGTGTGATTGATCTTCTTTACCAATTTTATTCAATTTCTAAATTTCGAGTGATAAGCTTTATCATTTTATTTTTATTATATTTACGCTGTTAGATATCACTGAGCGACATTTTCAATAATTCATACACATTTATTTCATCCCATCATTTAGTCATTGTTGATATTGTTATCATCATTCACACACTCATGCGCATAAATAACACTTACCAAGGGATAGACTAATGAAAACACAGTAATGAAAGGACAGACTAATTCTGGTAGTTATTATGCTTAAGTTTCAACATTACAATACTTGTATTACTATAATAATAATTAATGTTCTCCCCTACACACAAAAAACTACAGAAAAGTATAAGTACTTTATTGATTCCTCAGCCATGTTACCAAATAAACATGTCATTGAATAAACAGCTGATAATCCTTTTATGCACTTTTGTTACAAGTGTTAGTTAATACATTTAACAGTAATTTTGTTTCATTAAAATAATATACAAATCCCAATCTTATTTTTTAATACAATCGAATTACTTTATTTTCACTAATATTGTGTGCGTATGCGACGATTATTACAGGACCAAAATGGTGGGAACGGAAGTAAATTATCAATGGGTATAGCACAGGTGTATCAGAGTTCACCTGCTTTCAATATTTTTATTTTCAATGTTGTGAATATTCCTTTGTCACACTTTTCTCAACATAAAATTTATGGTGGATCTTCACAAATTTGTTTTCTTCATAATTAGACGTTAACCGTATCGGGTCATCAGCTTTTTGGATGTTTTTACCATATCCAATGTGTAAATGGGACCAAAAGACAAAAAATTTTTGAGTCCCCTTTCTAATACACAACTTAAAGAGAAATTTCTGATGTAAGGATTTAGGTTATTCAATAAATGAGCGGCGAAGACGGTACATAAGGATTCATAATAGGAGGTAATCTGAAAATGAAGAATATACACCCTTTCACTAGTTCATTTGCACTTAGACCCAGATCGATAGTAGATCAGTCACGTATATTGAAATACAACAAGAGATTCACACATTAAGAATATTTTCCATAATTTATTTAATTTTATACTTACATACTCAATAAAAGATAACGAGCATGGAGACACTGTAATAGAGATATTCACTCGAGGTGAAATCATTATTTGCATGAATATTGAAATATTGATCAAAGGTATGTAATAATAGAAAAAATATGACATGCAATTTTCCACAGCGGTACATATTCACTTGGATATAAACATAATGCAAGAACTTATAACTCAAGGTATTTTTATTAATATCATCATCAGATCAAATTATTGTGTTAGTCTTTATTATCAGTGGTATTCAAGCTCTTGTTAAGAGATTCAATTTTCATTTATGCATTACATTTGAATTCACCGTAGTTATTCAAGTATAATGTATAAAATTCCTTGAAGGGTACAAGAATTCTACGTAGTTAATAAAACCTCACTTCGAGCAGCTGATATCTAACGAACAAATCACGGTTGATCCAAGCTGTTAGGGTTGCTTTCCTATCAAAAGCTGTAATTGAATTATTTTAACTAATATAGAAAAAAAAAAAATTATTTCAACTCAAGTTTTTAATATAAACTTGAAACATTTTGGAAATTTCTGAATATGTGAATAATGGATACTCACTACAGGCAAAGCATATTGTTCAAAATGTTTAGGTTTAGCTTTATTATAACTTTACACATTACTGTAGTTTATTAAACTTGTGGTAAAAATTTATTTTATTGATAGTGTGTGTTATAATGAGTATGCCAGAAAATAACAGAGTGAGTGTAATGAGCAGCAGAAAAATTAAATTAAAGGTCAATTCGTAACAAAACTTGCATTAAATTATTTGAAAGTGTTCGGTTAAATTTAAAATGTTATTTCAAATATTTCATTAAAACCGTCAATCCAAACCCGAAATTTACAAACTTTGTGTTTCAGGCCTAAGAAATGAATATAAAACTGAGATGAATGATGGATGAAATTTTTGTTTAAACGAAACTTAAATGTAAAATTGTTGTTGGAATTAGTATTATGTTGAGGACTCCCAAATATAGTATCAACAGAACTTGAATGTTTTCTTTGAATTTAAAAAATTCAAAGAAAACATTCAACATTTCCGTTGTTTTGTTATGCTAAATATTACCAAGCAGAAAAATATTATTTCTAAATCAAAGTATCTTGAAAACGGTCAAATTGTAGTCATCGCATAATAGGAAATTCATTCCATTTAATTCCACATTGCTCTTTAGTTTTTGACATCTTATTATAAGCTTGGTGGGAATTCAATATCTTTAGATCTTATCAAACAATTATCATAAAAAAGTATGTTTTGGGTTAGTGTATATCATAAATTAAATTTTGATAATTTATTTGGAGTCAGTACAAAAACAATAGAGTTTTTAAAATATTTATCTATAATTATTTTACTTTATCAACAATTTGATAAAATAATGCATCTGTGTTGTTGAACATACATTGTATTGATCAAATCATCAATAAAATGTACGTTGATATATTATATTGAAATAAGTTACCCGAATTTTGTATCAATACTAAGAAATTTTAAATTCAAATTTATACAATTCACTTGTCACTTTTTGATTAATCTTTATTTTGTATGTAAACATATTTATGCTTTTGGATATAATATGTCTTAGCATGAAGCATTTCAATAAAAAACTCAAACCCAACAATAAAATAAGTTCGAACTGGTTTCTGTTTCGTATGCAGGAACTGAGTACGTACGGTTTGATTTGTACATTGCAAGTGAGAATGAGAGAGCAACATATGGAATAAGGTCACTGCAGCAAGCGATCAAATAAGTCAGGCTAACTAAGTTTGATACAAATGTAAAATGGTCGAGTTAGATTATGAAATCAACTCATTACATCTCTTTACCACCTGTTTTCTCACCTCGAATGATTGGTAACTGCTATAAAGAACCAGCCGCAGTTTAATAAACATATAAAAGGTTTTATGATCATATATAATTATAATTCATACAGAATATGATTATTTAAAACATGTGGTTTGTTAGAGAGATTATACTATTTTTCCCTTTCCATTCACATCTTTATTTTTATAAAAGTTTACATTGAGAGGTATAGGAGCAAGTGACTAGTGGTCAAGTTTAGAAAATGGTGATAATTTCAAATTAATTTATAATTTCTTCAGTATAATAAAATTTTTGAATTGTGGACACTTAGGATACGTAAAATAACTAGACACAAAAATTAAGTAGATTTAAGCATGGGAGATATTTTTCCAAAACTATTCAGCTGTTAAAATTTACCACATATTGGTTCGGGTTCTAAAATTTATTTTGGTTATTAAAAAAGAAGTATTTAAAAACACTTTTAATTTTTTTCGTTTATTACTTAAAGACCTACTTCTTGATTAATTAGGTTAAAATGTTTTTATATAACCAACATCTAAGGCACTTATATTCAAAGTAAACTTTAAGGATAAATTTGATTTCGTAACTTTGAATTTAGACTATGACAGTAATCAGAATTTTTAGACGATGACTCTAATCATTAACACTTATATCTAATACTGGTGTAGAAGGTGGCAAGTTGAAATTTCCCAAAAAGCGGCCATGTCAAATAACAGCTCAGAATCAATTTGTTTTGAATTTTTATCTTTTATCTTATTTACATCAGAATTAGGGCAATCGGTGATATAAAAATTAAATCTGAATATTGTCTACATTTCAAAGTGAAATATCAGATGCTTTGAATTCACCCATGATGTAAACAGATTTCATTGCAAATGGCAAACAATATTTGCCGCTTTGCCAATATCATGTGAAAATAGAATTTTCGAAGAAGTTCTTGATATTTTTTAAATAATATTCCATGTGTGTTTTGCTCAAAATGTTACTAGTCTAACATATGTTAGTTTAGGTGTTGTCGAAAAGAATGGTGGATTCTTCTGTGTGAATTTAGTAAGCCAGTTCTATTTTATTTTCATGCCAAAAAAGACACATACATTTTTATATAAATAATTACAACTCTCTAATAATTTCAGAATTGTTTTTTGGTTTTTAAAAAATTGTAGTGATTCATAATCAAAATAAAAACAGCATTTAAATGAATAAAGTTTTTTTAAAAAGATCAATTTACATACCTAAAGTTAACTTTTGCGTAACATTGTTTTCTCTGTAAATTGGATGAGATGGTGCACATGTTCATGACCACTCAATGCACTGTCATGTGAGTCACCAACTGTGCTTATCTAATAAAGCTTATTATGAGTATAAACCTTTTTTTTTGCAATTTATCAAATCCACTAGGTAAGCACTTGCTCTTGTTGGTAACAACTAACTACTCTTTCCCCCACTTTAGAAAAAAGTCTAAAGAGTTTCAAGTGCTCATCATTTAGGCACAACCATGACGAAACACATAAATAGTGAACATATTAGTGGAAATTTGTGATGCCTCAAATAAAAATTTGGATGCTTGCACATTGGTGAGCATACTTATTTCTGTTTCATATACCCTATAGTTTTGACTTAGTGAGTATTCCATAATATTATTTAAGAAGTTGATATCCGTGCCACCGTGGTGTGTTCACTTGATCACGAGGTGTACGGACTTTGAGTGCGCGGTGCACTGTGGGGATCCGAATATGATTCCCAGCCATTCGTTGAATAGTGCTGGACTGGCATCCTGGTCAGCTGTAAGAAATTGCTCCTGTAGCATATCAACCATATGTATCAATTCGACGCATTGAAGTAAGTAAATATCACTCACCTACAAATGTCAAGCATTACATTCGATTTACGTTCAACAACATTAAGTGTTGCAAGCATTGTTAATAGAAGAATTATGGCCATCTAAGTGACTGTAAATATTGATACAAAAAGGGTTTGCATTGATATTGAGACAGATGGTAGATTAAACTTAAGAAAGAGAGAGTAGATGACTATCCAAACTATCACAAGATGTCAAAAGTTTATTAGGGGTTTCCTATTTATATCTAAAGTTACATATAAAATAGTACAAAGGACATTTTCCAATGTAGGAAACAAGTGGAATGTTAAATAAATGCATTGTGTACATATCCATCATTAATAGTTAGAACTTATAAAATTAGAATTGTATTGTTTAATATATTAATTATCCTCTAATCAACAAACAGGATTACAAACAATGGAAAACAGTTTAGTTTGAAATAAATTAAGTACCCAATCCAAGTGGGATTATACACTTAGTACAATTGCTGGGCTGGGGTATTTCAATTGCTGGGGTGTTTGAGGCTAAAGCCCTTCAATGTTATGGACTATTGTCAGATGGCAAAGCTAATATAACAGGAATTTGAAATACCTGTGAACAATTTAACTATGACCATCATCAGAATGATATCATGCCACAAATTACAAAAGATATAGGTTACATCTCCGTCATAGGACAATCATTGTTTCACACATTTTCACATCAGCTCACTTATTGCTAAGTAATAATTTGAAATAAAAAACTGGTATAATTCTTTATTGAAGTGCTCTAGGAGTTATGTATAAATCATTTAAATACACTTCTCCGCTGTGAAGGATTTTACAAAACAGTTATAATGAAATATCCAGTGCTGTTTTGAGAAAAATAAATGAAGTAAATACAGCCTCAAGTTTAAATGAGAAATAAAGGATAAACTATCAGTCGTCTGAGAATAAAATTGAAAGATGACCTTTAAATAAGTTGATTTAAATTAACACTTTAATCTGTTCATGGCCTAATATAATAAATCAATGTTATTACAGTTTTTAGTTCTTCAAACATATAACTTTCTCGTGATTTCATACTCTGTATGTATGGTTTCTTTATGTATGGTTTCTTCAAGCTTTTCCAATTCATTATCGAATGAAGGACCTCAAATAATGGAGATAGATTCATCATACAAAAAAAATAGTTATTTTAATAGTTAATTTATTTGTATGGACTCGAGAAGTTCAGTTGAAATATAAACAATTAAAAAATATCCATATTAATATATAAATTAACAATATGGGTCTATATATAAATATATATATGCGAGCATGATAAATTTTCATTTTTACACAGCTCACTTGAACAGGAGGGCAACATGCAGAAAACACCGAATCAAGTCAGACTCTTTCCCATTTTAACTCTACAAATAATATATAGAGTCAATAGGTCACATGCTAACAATTAGAATTCAGTTCTTGTTTTCAAAAAGCTAACATTCGAAAAATCTTGATGATAGTTTAAGTAAGCAGAATTATTCTGATACAATGACAAAAGCTGTTTTTCTAACTTAATTAAATAAAAATATGGATTTGTTTAACTTATTTGTTCCTCGTTCATTTCAAAACTATATATTTGTTTAAAATGGTCCATCTAATTTTATTAATTTCCTTTTATTTAAATTGAAATCTGTTAAATGTGGCAAAAATTACATTTGCATTCTATTAGGAGATCCTTGGTAACAAAAAATTTTGGTGGTTCTTTCAAAATAAAAGAATCACTTTATTTTATTAAAAATAAGGTATTTTGACTCTTATTTATTTTTAACTTAGTTTATAGTACCTATGATATTATCATATAATACAGACTTGAATAAGGACAAGATTCAAAAATGTTTAATAGAAATGAAGATGTTTCATCACTGGAAAGCAAATATTGAAATGAAGTGGAACTTTGAAAAGATATATGTGTTAGGTTACGGTAAGTTTCTCTTGCAGCTTATTACATTGTATATATATTTTACATATAGCAAGTGACAAGTTTTTGAAAAAGGTATTTTAATCCGTTTATTTTAAAGTATACAAGTACTCAATGTGTGTTGAAATCATTTAATTGTTTTGACTCCAGTAAGTTTTATTTTGTAATTCATACAAAAAATGCTTTTAATTGACAAAACATATCAATTGATAAAACCAATACAAAATTGACAATGTTAGATATTTTTGCTAATATTGCGATATCTTTGCTAATAGCCCTCCTGAAGATGTAATACAATGAAACCTAGGTCGTGGTAAAGAACTTAAAGAAAGTAGAAATAATACTACATCACATAGTTTCATTTAATTGTCAATAACGAATTTCTACAAAATTAACACTAAATATATTCAATGTTAGATATTTGATAAAGCTACTCGACTATATTTTTTTCAGCATATAAAGACATATGATACCATAGGCCCATACTTGTGCCTAAAATATTGAGAGAAATTAATGTCAAACTATAAAATTTCTTGAAAATGATTTTATTCAACGCTGGTTGTTCTTCTAATTTACGAGAAAATCGGTTTACACCTAGTATTGACTGAAATGTAATTAGAAAGCAAATCAATTCCTATAAACAGTAATGTGTCTTTTTTAATTAAATTGGTTGTATCTTCTATTCCATACTAACAGAAAATGGAAACCCTCTTAAATAATATAAACTAATTAGGTAAATGTAATGACTTCATCTACTTTAGAATAACTTCATCTACTTTGGAAGAACAAGGCAATTTGTCTTCATATGTTAAAGTAATAACTGATTGTTGAATTTGCCCATTTGCAGTATTTCTCATATATGAAACTATGACCTTGTAACTTGTGACTATTGTGAAGTACCTTCTTTGCTTTTATCATAACTAAATTTAGATATCATATTTCAAAGCTGTGCTAATATACTCAATTGCTATAATTAGCAATTGATTCTGGTAAAGATTCAATTGTTGGATTATTATTTAACAAATCTGTTAATATTAGTAATATCCAAGATACTGTTGAAGTGATTACACAAGTGATTACACTATTCGTTGAGCATAGTGAGTGTAGTCATATCAACTGGATTCGAGACTGTAATCGCATAGATACTGAAAAATTCTCAGCAGAATTATTATCTGTCTTAAAACATTGGTACAATGTTTTGGTACATGGAAAAATGTTTAAAGCTACGTGTGGATAACTATTTAAAACGGTATTGAATCTATGATGAAATGAGAAAATATTAAGAGCACCATATAATTAGAGGATGAAGTAAAAAATCAAGAAGATGTAGGCACGTCAAAGACATTCTTACAGATTTGAGAAGCTGCCCAGTTATATAAAGTAGGTTGAAACTGAATTTGTCAAATGTAAGTTTTGGTTTGAATTGGTAGGAATTGTTCGAGTATTTACAAAACAGTACTAAAACAATTAATTGAGGGAGTTATTCGTAGTATAAATAATGCTTCAGAATGATATTTCACCAATCAGTTCCAGTGAGATATTGATCAATTAAAAGTGGTAATGTGTTTTTACGACTAACTCAGTTGATTAAGCTATTTACAATTTAAAAATAATAAAAAATTATATACTTGCAGATTAGTAGTTCACATAACATTAGTAAACTATATTAATCAAAATGCTACTGGTCTACTGGTCGATCAATTTAAGTCTACATTCAAGACATCAATTGTTATTAATGGATCGATTAATTTGAAAAAGTTTGCCACAAGAATGATAAATGAACAAAATAACACGGACGTCATAATAGTAATGATGACAAGTACAAAGTTCTTCGTAGAGTCTCTGATTATCAATATTTTTTGTGTTATTAATGACATGAAAATGGAGTAATGGGAAAATGTACACAGAAGACAAATACAACACAATCACATTTAAGTTTTGAACTAGCAATTTAATTTACAAAAAGAATTTCTTGAATCTAATTTCTTCATTCTTGCAAAATAATACAATGTCTGTCAGCTGGCTTCTAGTAGAAATTTAATTCATTTTTTTTAATAAAATCAATATTTAATTGTTTTATATTACTAACACAGCAGCATCTGCTTTCAATAATAAAACTTGATTAGCGGTTAATTTTGTTAAAAATGAGAAAAAATTAATATCCAATATTAATTAGCATCATAATGACTTCAGAGATTCAGACATATATAAATGTTCTTACTGATTATTATTCTATTTTTGTTTCTTTCAGACTACATAAAGAGATAGTAACTTCTAATAAAAAGTTTATATATTATAATTGCTTATTCAATTTAAGTTACCAACTGGATTGACTATCTCTCTTAAAAATACACGATCTAGATTATTTTTTTTATAATTTCATTAACCATCTAAAATCTTTGTTAAGTAATGTTATGTTTAAATCAAAAAATTGTAAGAGTTATGTAAAACCATATAGTAAATGGATTGCGAAAGGTCTTTTTATCTCTTTTAAAACTAAAGAAATATTTATGAGTGTAACGTATAATGTGAAACAATAAATTTGATAAATAATTCAAATTGAAATTTGAAAACAATAAGGTTAATGCAATAGTAAACAATTATGGCAATATGTAAATTGTAAATTAGGAAAGAATATTCCAGGTTCTACGGATATAGATTGTATTATAGGTAATGATTAAATCACATTAAGAAGTCCAGCAATATCTGATAGTTTTTGTTCCTTTTTTAATAATGTTGGAGTATATTTTGCAAAAATATGTATACCCGTACTAATAATAATAATGGAAATAATATTAATTCGGTTGGCCATAAATGCAGCAGTCTATTTTTAAAGCCTGATCATTTAGAAATCAAGAAAATAATACATTACTTGAAAGATAAGTAGCTGCAATTACCTAAACTACCAAATGATGATGGCCACATATTGTAAAGTGCAGAAGAGAATCTTAAATAAAAAAAACATATGCATATGGTAAATAATGACATAAATGAATATAAAAGGGTATGATACAAGCAATGAATTCATTCAATATTCACTACCTGGATATCCAGTATATCACATCGCCTTCTATACCTCACAAGTGCTCGTGCTCACTTCGGTATTATTTGTACTCACTCTCACTCACTCACTCTGGATTTTATTTGTACTTCGGTATTAAAATAAAAGTCCTAAAATATATGACTAATAATATTATTATACTTCTAGCCCATATTTTTACCATATTAATAAGACAATACTCTTTGGCCAATTCTATTGAAAAGAGCTGAAAATGTATCTATTTTTATGTACACCTCTTACAATGAATTATATACCTATATCTTCAATTTTTAATGTAGCTAAAATCTTTGAAAAAAATATATCATTCAAATAAACGATTTCTTCACATTTAATAATATTATTTATAAAAATATATTATAGGTTTTATGAAAAAAGTCTGAATGATGTACTTGTTTTTGTGTCTAAATTTGATATACAATCATTTAAATATAAGTGTGTCAGTGTGCTTCACCGTTTTTAGATCTAGCAAAAGCATTCGATACTCTCAGTCGTAAAATATTGTTATCTAAACTACTAAAGTATGGCATTACAGGATCAGTCCATAATTTTGCATTTATTCAATCTGTGGGTTTCAATACTGCTTTATTCTCTAGGATTGCTCACGAGTTACTCTGTTGTCGATATTCAATTCCTGAATGTTGAGGATCTGTTTTAACTTGAATATTATAATTCGGTTCCTTTATGAGAATTTTACACTTTTTAGAGTTTGTCTTTCTTGCAGGTTTCTTATTATGACTATGCTGATTTTAAATAGTTTCTCATTCAGCACTTTTCAGCTTCTAAAGTATAAAAAGCATAATCGTTAGTATTGACTAAATTGTGTAAAATCACATATTTTCAAAATGTTTGGTGACTTTTTTCAGAGAAAATTGGCCACTAATTATCTTTAATTTATAAAGTCTGAGCTATAAAATTTATTTGAACTTTTCTGAAATATATGGTATATATAAAATTTGTTAACAGTCAAAGTTTTTAAATTACTAATTTTATTATAAAAAAATTATAGAATTTCACCTTGCAATATGAATAATACTTTCCATTTTTCATTTATAAACAAACTGTTGGATGTATTTATTTAATACATGTAAGTTTAATTAATGAGTAGGCATATGAATATCAGGAAAGAATAAATTTTTTAAGCAGTTGCTTTGCAATTGAAAATGGAATATCTAATGATTAAAATGTTGTCGTTATTAGATTCCCATTTGTACATAGTTCTTTATGATAACGTTGTAGATACTTCATTCAATACATTTGCCACGAATAATTTGAAATATTCTGTAATAACTAATTACCAGTCATTAAAGTATTCATATTTCCTCAGTATATTCTGTACTTATGGGAGAAAAAGCAAATAGACGGTATCTCTTCCTTTTTTTTAGTCATCACTTTCACTCGAAATGTTTAATATTTATATTGAAATTTCAAATAATGAAATTTTGGTCACTGGCAGTTTGATAACTAGAGGTTGTTGTGTTCTCTTACTAGTACTTTAACAAGTAACCTTTTTCGTAAAATAACGCATAAAAGGCTAAACTTTTTGTCAATGAGCAGCACTCCAAATATTGTGTAAATATCACCGCTTCATGTAATTTGCAAATTCAATTATTGTATAAATGAGACAAATCTCAAGTTAAATTAGTTCAAACTGTTAAATATTTGCATCGTGCTACACAATACACACGGAAGTCTGAATAAGAGGGCTCAATTAAAGAGAGACCAAGGACGAACCAAAAAAGTCAATTCTTAAAAGCAAGTTATAAAATTCATTAAATATGTGACAAGACCATACTAATAATTTATGAAATATTCTAATGATATTCAATATTTTAATGAAAAATTTAAAGTAATGTAGGAATCTCCTTAAAGGATCGTAAACAAGTAAGTGGTTTTGGAGATAACACAAAGTTGGTGACATTTCAAAGAGAATGACGAAACATAAGGGGCAATGGGCTGGTCACATTGCTCAAAAGTTGGATTCATAAAGCCAGAATCTCTTGAAGTGGAGACCCTAAATGCAAATGAGAAGGAAGGATTATATAATGAAAGTGGTGGGAATAAACTGGATCCAGAGAGCCCAAAAAAGAATTGAGTGATGTAGATTGAAGGAAGCCTATGCTAAAATGTTGTGGATAGCTTATTATAATATAGTATGACCTCAAACATAAGATGTAGATGAAGGTTTCGAAGGTCTATAAAAAATTGTCTAGTATCTGCAAGGCTTTGGATACTGAATATAAGAATAAACAATGTGGGTAAATTGGTTTTATCTGTCAAATTATAGTAAATTTGCAAATTGCAATAATACAATTGTGTACGTTGCAATAACACTAACAAAACTCAGTATCAATGAGGCATTCAGTCTGAAGAGACCAAAAGCTGTGAATTTGTCTATTTGGCTTTCTTTCAGAAGAGTACAGATATATGCCGACTTCTGGTGACTTGCTGAGGAGAAAAATTAAATTCTCTTTGAGTTACTAGTAGTTCAGTTTTAGAATAAAAATTGATTGTATTAGCAAAACTTGCTTATCATGAGCTTATCATGACATTAAATTAATTACTTCATGAAGTTTAAAATATGTCAAATAATTTACGTATCATCAGGATCAGAAAATTGTATTTTGGGCAAAATATACTTTGTTCTTTGTATTTCCACAATTATTTTCTCAGAAACAATGCATATCAGAATAACTGAAAAGCAGCATGGAATAGGGTACATCAATTCAAATAACCATACAGTTATATAACCGGCCATATGTACATATGAGAACAATGGTAATAAAAGACACTTACATCATGTCTCAAGTTGGTCAGTACACGGTTAATTGAATTTAAAATTCCTATGAATGTGCACATAATGTACAGCAATATCTGAAATTTATAGTTCATTATAGAATATTCAATTTTCACATTGTGAAATGTATCACAAGGACAAGATTATTACCTGAAAACCAAACATACGATTCAAACAGCGACACAAGTCCGTCATTATCGTATAGAAATTTGGAAATTTTTCGAAGACAACTGTACACATTTCATCTTTAAATGCTATTGGCATTATTACAGATAAGGTTTGTCTTAATTCAACATTGGTTAATGACATACATCTCTGATGGGTAAATTTATTTAAGTAATTATTGATCATTTTTAACCTCATTGCAACGCTGTAGATAATTATAATATTGTAAACAATTTCCAAATCTGTTAATAACATAAGAACAAAATTGAATATCACATCAGATAATTGTTCAATTTCTTCAAAGTAATAAGTTAGGTAAGCACTTGCTCCATCTATTATTAAGCAAACTCCAAACGCAATGAAGCCATACATTTTTGTTTTACATAGAACAGCTTTTTTTTCTTCTGTACGAAAACCACTGTCGATATCATTAAAATAATTCATAGCTTTAAAGTAATTTTCCTTTTGCCACAAAATGCCCGTCATTTGGACGTATACCGCAAATATGATCCATAGATATTTTTGGAAGGTTATAAACAATGTCCTAATATTATTGGAATTCCTCAGCCCATAAATTAGAACAGTGAACAACATATGCTGTAACTTCTCTGCAGCAAATTGTGCAAGGTAGATTCTCCATTGTCTCTTGATGTTTTTCTAAGTATACCCAAGGTAGATTGAACTGAATGAAAAAAATGTAGAGAATGTACCAAAGATTCTTTGGTCACCACCATGCTGTTAACCACGTCTCACTTTTATTGAATAACATGTAATTGTGTAGCAAAATATTTATTGATCAATTTGTGTGTACGTATTAAAAGTGTGCGTGCCTGAACTAACACGCAGGTTCATATTAATAATTAATATTTCTATGATGATAATCCATTAACAAATGAGGTTAATACACGTAAGCTATACTACTATTATTGAATTTGTTCCAGTGTTGAGTTTCCCAATATATTTCGTTATAAAGAAGACAATTTTAAATAATCACAAGTTTCATTAAGGTTTGTTGAAACCTGTTCAGTGATTTTTTTAAATTTTCTGATTTTATATTTTTAATAAATTTTTTTTTTTATTCTGTTGTTGTAATTTATAGGTACATAATTATAGTTTAATCACAAGCTGTGCACCAATATTCTTTCATACATTAATCGGGAAGTCAATGGTAAAATGTAAACAACAGCCCGAGAACAAAAAATGGTAGTATTGATTTGGAAAAGTTGATATTGATATACCTTTTGAATTTAAATATAAAAGTAAATGCTCAAAATAAGAACCTGAACAAAAAGTAATAAAAATCCATTTTTATTACTTTTTCTTGTATTCATTACTTTTGTTTCCATTTACGTTACAATTTAAAGTCAATAAATTGCTATACACGGACTAGAAATATTGTGATTTTTTAACTGTGATTTTCTTCTTCGTGTTCGTGTGCTCTTGGCCAAAAAATGACCACAACCACAGAGTGGTTGTGGTCATTATTTGGTCTTAAACTTGCTTTTTATTAAAACAGCTGAAATTACTTTTCCACTTTCCATTTTACAGGCAAGTCATTGCTTTTTGTATGAAAATTTACACAACTTTCTCAGCTAAAGCACAAAAAACAGTTCAAGAGTGAGTAGTAATCTTGTAAAACATTAGCAAATTCCTTTTCTTAAGCACATCATTACAAACTAAAGCAAAAAATTAGAGTATCAGCTTTACCCACAAAGATGATGTACTTTACGAAAGAATATTTACCAAATGTCATATTTGGTAGGTAGCATTTTAATATAATTAGAATCATGTGATGAAATATAAAGCTCATATTTGATTATCATAATATTAACAACTGGAAATTGGAAATTCAGTGCTGAGGCAATTTTCAGCAAGAGCAGAAATCTGTTTTTTTTTTAAATATACTCTAAATCCAATAATTTTTCTAAATACGCTAAATATGTAATGTAGATGTTTGTTTTTTTCTGATTATAACTGATATCTATAATAAGCATAAGTGATGTCTAAGTAATTAGCTCTCATCTTAAGCAAACTGCTGAGTTTTAACTTTTGAGTTAGACCAAGAAGTTTGTTACCTCAAGATCTTAATTAAATATGGATTAAATTCCAGTATGACACAATACCATTAGGTACTGTTGGGTTTTAATGCGTTGTTAAAGTGTTGAATTTCATAGAATTTTATTAATCTGCGTATTGTATTCTTTAATTTTGTTACTTATTTAGCTGTTTCACAGTGTTTAATGATACTTTGTTAATACATGTTAATAGCAAGAAGAAGGTGTCGCTAAAAACATTCACAGTGTTGAATCACAAGAACTTTTGGTCACATTTACATCAATGTCAGTATCACCCTTTTCTGTATTGGTGTTGTTGCTAAATGACGAAAATTATAAAACTCGGCTTCCAGCCAATAAACATTAGCAGAATTAGAAGAAGTACGACTGAAGAAGGGGAGGAATTATTGGAGACTGGAATAAATTTAAACACATTATCTTGAAGTATCCTTAAATCCGAGGTGGAGTCAACCCCAACTTAAGATTCACTGTATGATTCCATTGAGAAGGAACAATGGGAGCTTTGGTTCGATAACTGGTTTTTGAGATTATGAAGTGTATTAATGGTGGTGGAAATTATTTTGAAAACAAACACCTTTTTTATTTCTTGGTAAGGTTTACGCCATGGCCTGCGTAAATAGCTGATTTCTTACAGTGTGAACGAGGGTTTAAGTTTAATTTTACCTGATCAATCTAAGAACCTGATATATCCTTTCATATCTCCTTTCATATGAAATTTTATCAGAATATGGTAATGAAGTTATCACAATGATGCGTTGAATTGATCACAGAGTATACAGCTCTGATGGCATGGTGCAGGATCCGGGTACAACTTCCGGCCACTTGCTGAACATGGCTGTATTGGTGTTCTGGATGTTGTAAGAGATTGCTTTCATTGCAATAAGTCCGCCATATATATTAATTTTATACATTAAAATACATAAATAAATAATAATGGTAATTTTTTGGAAAATCAAATTTTGCAAAATTAAATTATTTTACTTAGATTTATGTAAAATTATTAAAATAAATCAAATATTATTTTATTGAACTGATAATATTTCAAAATTATATGTATTCACTCAGAAAAACAAATATTTATGTTAGAAATTTTATTTGACATCCATATTTTGATTTAATGAACATATGACATAAAAATAAAGACAAGTGATTCTTTATAAATTGGTTTATTGTTATTATATTACTCACAATAATACTTTACATGCAAACTGTTACAAAATTACAGACCACCTAGTTAGACTATTTACGTCTGAAAATATGACTGATTTCTTACAGTGTATATAAGTGTTTTATACTCAATTTAATCTATAGACCCTAAAAACTTAGTATCTCCTTTCATATTACATACTTTTAGGCTATTAATAGCCCAAATAATATCTATAATTCTGTAGGCATTTTTTTCAATGAATGAAATTTCCACTTAGACTTAAATTTGTGATAACATTAAAAACTTTATATTAAAGGTAATCAAAAAATAATTTAAAGATTTATTAAAAATAATACATGTATTAATAATAAAATATTGGCAATATTTTATTATTAATAGTTTTTAAATAATAATACATAATTGTTTCTTTGGTCATAGTTCCGCCACTTATTATTCAATAACTCGAAATATTCCTTAACAATTATATTGTTAAAAAATCCTAACTGCTCCTTGCATCTAAATGTAATGATTACTTACATCTAAATGTAAATGATTTCTTAGAGTATAAATGAGTATTTGATGTTCAATTCAATCTAAAGATTCTAAAACCACAGTGTCAATAGAATCTTACAATCTCATTTCCTCTCACCCTACATACTTTTGTAATTTATTAATAGTGCAAACAACACAAACAACTTTATATACATATATATATATATATATATATATATATATATATATATATATATATATATATATATATATGTATAAATATATATATATATATATATATATATATATATATATATATATATATTAATAAAAGGACTAATGTTTCTTTGAATAATGAAACAGTTTTCAAGACTGAACAATGTGCTTATACTTGTGTAAATGTTGGATAATCAGCGATTATTCAGAAATAATTTAACGTAGGATTCATAAATGAGTATGTATAACAATATCGAAAATGTTGTTATTAATAATTTATTGTAATAAATATATAATTTTAATGTAAGAGAAATTGTTTTTCTTCATAGCTTTGTTCCCTTTTATTCACTAAATTGTAATATTACTTTACAGGTGTACTACTACAGACTCCAGACTACTTAGTTAAACTACTTACCTCCAAATTTATATAATTGATTTCTTACAGTGCGAAATATTCAATTTTTAATTGTAAGACTGTTTTAGATCCAATTTAATTTGTTTACTTTCATAATTCTATTGTTTACTTTCATAACGGATACTTATTGAAAGCACAAATAGCAAACACAATTTTGTCTGCTTGTGGCAATAGAGTGATTGTCATTTTTTGATAAACCTGAAAAAAATAAAGATTGAATAAAGATATACTATCCAATGACATAACCAAACACAGGTTCAAATGATTCAAAGAAGAAAATTTTGATCGGTCTGATTATCCTCATCTGGGGAAAATAAAAACTATAAAATTCTAAAAATTAAAAAGATTTATTGAAATATTTTATGCTTCAACAAAAAAGGCAGAGATATTCTGTTATTCTATTTGGCTGCCACGTGAGCAAATATCGATGAAATGTGATGATGGGTTTATTAGTAACCAAGCTAACATTATAAAACTATGACAGAAATGTAAAATAGTACGTTAGATTGTTTGAACTTCTTTGGAAAGCTTAAAGTTCAAGCTAAGAGATATTAGTTAATTTTATATAGTCAAAGGTTTTCTTAAGAGAAAGACTTTATTAAGGCAAAAATATAATTTATTTTAATTCCATTTAAGGGCACTTGGATTATTGGAGAATGACTTCTCCATAAATATAAATATCTAAGTCCATGAAGCTGCAGGCAAAAGATAATATTCTTAAGCCATCTTTACCTAACGTTGGGCTATCGCAACACTTCAAATGTGATTTTTTTTTGTTTTAAAATAAGTAATTAATTCTATGAAATGTAAGCCAGTCTCGAGAAGTAGAACTAAAAAATGAATTCAAATTTTTTTCAATGTTTTTTTAAATACAAATACATAGTAGTTTTATTTTTTAAAAACTGCTAATTGAGTCATCTCAAGATCGACAGATTCATCCAATCATAAAAATATAAATTGAAATAAAGCTATACTTTTTACACTGTATAAAGCTTAAGCAATATCTTATTTATGATATAAACCCTATTGCTGGATAAAACTAGTTACACTTGTTGTTTATCTTAGACTTCCAGGAAATGTTGCATATGTGCAACATTGGGAGAAATAATAGTCAGTTGTTATTGTTACACTGCTTGCCATTGAAGTTTGAAATTTATTGTAAACAATGGGTTCTCGGTATTCATAGAGTACAAGCTCTTTTGTTTTATTAGTTAGTCGGTTATAGAACGTGAAGCTAACAGTGTCGCATAGTAATTTTTAGAAAAAAATATTTTTAGTCCGTCAGTTAGATAACTAAAAAATATTGTAGGTATACGTATTTTTCTTTTGACCGGCAAACAAAAAGTGACATCAAAAAAGGATAAGTGAGTGTTTACAAATCAGTAAATAATAAGTTAAAACATTATGGCCTGGCAACAAGTACTATCTTCTCAAGAAATTATGAGTATATTAGAAGAAGAAGAGGATTTAGTAGATGCCAATCAAATTGATGCCGTGTACATCCCCCTGACAGTTGACAATCTTACAGACGAGGAAAACCTAGAAGATGACGCGCTAGGTGATTATGACGATACTGTGCCCACTAATATCGCTGGAACGTATGAAATCCAAACCGATTTACCCACAGAGCCTGAAAATACGCAAGGTGAGCCTAGTCCTTCAACTTCGAAAAAGCCAAGACTGCCGAAAAAGACACCAAAATGTGTTCCAGACTCGAAAAAAGAACACCCAACTTATACAAATTTTCCTACAAGTGACAAAACAGCAATGACACAGAATATTGAAGAACGTGTAGGTGGAAAAACACCTATTGAAGTATTTTCCCTATTTTTTAGTGATGAAGTTTGGAAACAGATTGTAGGTTTTTCAAAAAAATATGCTTGTGACCATAACCGTCATTTATTTACCCTCACGGTAGCAGAACTCAATAGATTTTTTGGTATATTATTACTGACTGGATATCATTCACTGCCTGCTGCAAAATTGTACTGGTCAAAAGATGAAGACAAAAATGTATTAATACGTTAGCTTCCAATATTCGCTTCGATAATATTGGCCATGTCATAGAAGAGCACGAAAGTAAACGTCGAAGAAGATGTCGACAGTGTAGAAGTACAACAATTTATATGTGTAAAAATATCAAGTACATCTTCATGCTGATTGTTTTAAAATATTTCACTCACGTTAACACTCTAGCTTTGTTAGACTTGCCTGTAAAATTGAAGTTCAGTAATCCCAATGTTCATTTGCAATTTGCGGAATGTAAAATAATTAATCGATATTTGTTTTACTATAATTTGCTCTTTTTGGATGTATTTATGACCAATTTGGATGTATTTAAACCAATAAATATATCTTTATTTTTACCCTTGGGAATTAATGGCTTAATAAAAACTTGTTTCACAACATTTTTCTTTGAGTATGGTCACTGAGAAAAAATTGAATAAATTTCATTTCAATCTGCAGATTCATACTGTATGCCAAACGTTATATCTGTAGATTCAGTTTAAATTTCTTAACACTTTGTTACAGTTCACTCTATGTCTCCTGAAAAGTACAGCTATACTTTAAATCGAAAATAAACAGGAGTTGAGCCTTTTTTGTTTTTATTTATTCATATTAAATATTACATTAAAGTTTTATAATTATTTACTTATTTATATCCTTTAATGTGTACAAGCGATACATCTGGCAGACTTATTGCTACGAGGACAATCGCTTAGAGTCAACCAGATCATAGATTTTATATTACTAGTTTTTCCATACTACTGCTGCCGAATACTCTCCTGATGTCTGAACATAGAACATAATGTTGTGAATCTTTCACTATCTCTGTGACTAGACTGAAATAAAAATACAGCATCTAAAAGAGTCTGTTATTAAAAATTGCCTTAAATAACATTTTCTTATATATGAACTCTATAATTTAATTGCTTTAACAATATGTCAAGTAATATCAGAATAAATACATTAACATATATTTCAAATAAGGAAACCATTATAAAAGTGATGTTTACTTATAATTTATTATCATTTGTAGGTTACAAGCTTGACATAATCTAACATTCATATTTAATTGCAATAGAAGAAAAACGAGATAATTTATAGTCTTGCAATCCTGATAAAGTAAATCAGAAGAACAATGAATGTTTATTTATTATTTGATATTGATTTTCCTCGTTACGTTTGCGTACCCGGTGCATGCATTGGCTCTCACCGTACACCTTTGTTCTCTCATCATACTCTTCTCAAATCAGAGTATGTTCATCAAAATTATATTTGTCGTTGTATTAACAAACCAATTGGAACTGTTAATATTTTGGCTACTTGTATATACCATTATTTAAATGTTAAATGTAGCAAATAATTATTTGAATGAATCAAGATATAATTTCGTAACAATACAAACCGTTAAGTATTATTACTCAGAGTGGAAAATTGGAATGAATTATATGGAAATCTATGTTTTGATATTTCAAGTAATTGTATTGGCATGTCGCTGTTACTAAACATGTTGATAGTAATAAAAGAAGTGTAGAGCATACTCAATAAAATGTTAAATTTACATATAAACTGTAATAGATAAAAATAAATGTATTGCAGAAATCTCAACTTTAATTTCAAGGTGATTTCACTAGAACTTCATCGATTCAGAGATCAATATATAGCATCCAGACATTAAATCTAATGTTTTTTATTAATAAAATTATTTTTTATCACTTAACCCACTGATACACCATGACACCATGATCTTTGAGATATGGTACCTTTGATTCTTTACTATAGTGCAATCAGTAAAGGAAATCTTGCTAAAAAATAAAAATAGGTAGATAACGTCGTAGAGCAAAATTAATCCCAATCATGTGTTATTATATTAGAATTACAATATTGGGCTGTGCCACTTACTCAACAAAACTAATTAATACTTTATTAAGACTTAATAAGTTTCTACTTGAAGTTATTTTAATTAAATTATTAATTAAAACGGGAATATTATTCTTGAATTTTAGTATCACTAATTTATAATGTATTGATTAAATGGTTAAAAACTGAATTAATAAACAGTTACGAGGGAGCATTTTTAACTTCGCGGAATGGACCTTCATAAAAAAATGTTTCGTCTGCCTGAAAAAATAAGCTGAAACTGAGTCCTTCACTTCTTCATCGCTTGAAAACTTCTTTTCGCAAAGTTCATTTTTAAGGTTTGGAAACAAATAATAATCACTGGTAGCCAGGTCGGGACTATAGAGTGGGTGTTCCAAAATACCGAAGCCCACCTTGTGCTGGGTGGCCAGCACAACGCGGCTAGTGTGTATGGGAGCGTTGTTGTGCAAAAGCAGGTCACCTTTGGTCAATTTTCTCCTTCTTTTTTCTTTGATTGCTTCTTTCAATCTGTCTACAATGACGCATAGTATTCTCCGGTTATGGAAACCCCTTTATCTTCATAGTCCGTCAACAAGATCCCTTCTGAATCCCAAAAGACTGTCACCATGAATTTTCCAGCCAACTATGACACCTTAAACTTCTTGGGTGGTGGTGTGCCTTTTTTGTGCCCCTGCATTGAGTCTTGTTTGGACTCAGTTCATAATGATGAACCCAATTTTCGTCTCCAGTAATAATTCAACTCAATAGTCCATACTTGTCTTCACTACAAGGTCCAAAAACGCATCAGAATACTATATGCGGTGTTGTTTTTGAAGCGGTGTGAACATTCTCGGCACCCATCTTGCGTTGACCTTTATCATGCCAAGATGATCATTGGAGAATTTTAAAAATTATTGTATCTGATATTCCAACCATCTCTGCAAGCTGTTGCTACTTTAGTCTGGCATCTTCCAATACTAATTTTTTAACTTTTTCAATAATTTCTGGAGTAGTCATTTCTATCGGCCGACCGGGGCGTGTGTCGTCTTCAAGTGAGTCTCTATCCTATTTAAAGAGATTATGCCACTTGTAAACCATGGTTTTAGCCGGGCAAGGGTCCCCGTAAATGGATGCCATCTCTTTCAGTATGGTTTGAACCGACTTTCCTTGCTTGGAAAGGAACTTTATAACGGCTCGGTATTTTATTTTTTCCATAGTTCAGACTTTCTTCCAGATTGAGTTGTTTGTTCGACGATATTTCAAAGACTAATGATCCGATTATGATAAAACTTGGATTTAAACTAATAATGAGTTACTTAACTACCTATAATTCCGTTAATCACCTTTACTAATGGCCTACCTTCCATTCTGCGAACTTAAAGACACCCCCTCGTATAATTTAGTTCTACGCTTATTCATTTTGTGTTCAGTTAATTGTGAGAAATTATGTTAAAATAATGGCTGTGCACATGCATTGTGCTGTTGATGAATGGAATTGTGCATCTAGAATTAACAAGAATTTAAAATTTTGTCTATTGCCTCTTGCTGTATTCCATATTCGTATTATTGTATCTTATACAATAATACGAATATGGAATCTCAGTTTTCATTTCTTCTACATATTTATTTCAAAGCACGTAAATATTCAAAATATTTGACTTAATATTATTTATAAGTTATGAATCTAAAAGCAATATATATATATTTTTTTCAAAATGAGTGATGGTTTAATTTGAAATTCACTGAATATGGGTTGTTTTCATTAAAATATCATGGCATGCTTTACCCAAATATAATAAAGAAATTTAATGATACACAAAGTTTAGGCATCGGTATAAAAAATAGTCACATTGTCAAGTGTTTCTGTAGATTAGTAAATACATATGCTGGAATATAATTCTTAATTTGTGGGTTTAATTGTCATATGAAACATTATTTTTGACCGTCGGAGTGATTATTTTGTATATATGCTAATATTTACCATTGAATTGCTTTCCTATTTTTGAAGGAGTGTACACCATAATTAAACAAAAACATAGTGTCGTATCTGCCAATCTGAAATGGCTTGAAGAAAGAAACCAAATTAAAAATAATAATTCATACCTATAAATTTCATTAAGATTTATGTTTCTATATAAATAGCATTTATTTGTTATCAGAAACAATTTATAGGTAAAAACATATTAAAGTCTTGCTTCAATTCAATCATGTAATGTGTACGTATATTTGCTGCTTTCACTATGAATAATGGATATGTTTGAAAAAAAATTTGAACTTAATTCCATCCCTACAACAATAGTACACGGAGGTTAAGTTCCAAACATGGAACTAATACTGGTATTATATATCTAAGGCAGGAGATCAACAATATTTCGATATGCGGAATAAGCGGAAACTTAGAAGTTTAAATTATTGTGCTGAGATACATTTTATTTCAGTACACAAGATAAGAAGTTTCTGTCCAACCTCTATTATATAGTTTGCTCTGTGAAAGTACCCTGACCACATTATCTGCACCTGTTAGTTCTGAAATTAGTTAGTACCTTTAGGAAGGTTTGTCTTGAGCTATTAAATACATGTTGCTTCCTAAAAGAGATTGTATTCATTGTATGGATGAAATCAGTTTAAAGCACCAAATGTGATAGAAGTATATACATGAAGTAATTGATATTTAAAGCACATGTCCAGTTGGCTATAGATTTGCCATACTTTTTCAATGTATTCGTTGTGGTCGATTTTAGTAAAATTGACAATTAACAAAAATAGTTAATAGGTTATATGCAAACTAAGGTATGTATTATGAAAATTACTTTCGTTGGGTTTTAAAATAAGAGCATTAACTTCAGAATAAGACTCAATCTTTTTAAAGTGTTTGAGTCAATGAAGATTTAAACAACAATATTTTATTTTGAAGTAGATAAACACATACGTACATGATATTCCCCATATTGTAAAATATGTCAGAAATAATTTGACGAATTCTAACTTTCAATTTAATGTTAAAACTGCAAGGTGAGACGATATAAATAAACTGTATAAGCTAGATAAAGAATAAGATATTTAGTGTGCTCCTAAACCAACAGATTTCCACATATTTTTAAATAATTCCCAAAAGTACAAAACGCAATTAGCAGCCAAGTATTTAGTAACTCGGTCAAAGCAATTGTAGAGACTTAGAGCGAAGCAAATTTTATGAACACATTTAATGACTTTGCAGGTAACAATATGTTTTATTTACTATTAATTATTAATATACATTACTTACTCTCCAAAACCCTCTCAAAGAAGCTTATACCGAATTAATGAATACCAGCACGAATTGTCACACGTAGCCCAATATTTTCTAGGTATTCTCGTTGTAAGGCATATAACTACTTGCAAGGATGTTAAAAATAAATATAAAATTACCAACGTGTTAATAACTATAATAAATTCCACGGCCTAATTACAAGAATATCGAATTATGGATGATTTTTAACGAATTCTAATTATGTATATATTTTGGCACAAAACACCATATTGGTGGCAACTGAATGGAGCCAGCTTACTCCATTAAGTTTAAGCAAAAATACTCAAAATTTTTCTACGTAAAATATTCAAATTATTTAAAGAAATAAATTACGGAGATGATACTTTTTATTCGATGTGACTTGAGTTTCTCAAGAATGTCTTTTAATGTAGACATTTTGGACAAAATATACACTTCATAAAGAAATTGCAGGCCATATTTTCATTTGTTTTCACACTTTATAAGTACAAAATAAAATTACAGTTAGGTATTTATATAATTATACTTAAAATAAGACATTGATCAGCTGTTTTTAATATGAGAAGAATTATGTTCAAATCAGCAATGACACATTTCTTGTTAAGAATGCCAACACTTTAAACTCAATTTTTATTTTTATATTGTATTAAAAATGACAATCATTAATTGTAACAATCAAGAAAAAATAATTGAAGGTTGAAGTAATTATTTTTCCATAGAATTGAATTTCGATGAAAATCACTTCAGGTTATTATATCTAATTGCTTAATTATGAAGTAGTAGTTTTACAAAATATAATCAGTGATCTCTTTGGCTGAGAGGCAATAATCCCGCCAACAATCGCAACTATTTTTATCTAACATATTTACAAAATAATCATTATTTAAAATTTTTCACAGTAAAGTGTAAAATTATAGCAATGCACGAAGGAATTAAAATAATCAAAACTGTTTATCCAACGTGTTTTGTAGAGAACATTACTACAATTTATTGCAACAAATCAACACAATCATCATCATATATATTAATACGCTAAGGTTAAGATGTTACTCTCCCTTTTTAGTAATAAGGTATATAAGTAAATAAATAAATTTCATCAGTAAAAATTAGGACAGAAATATAAAACCTAAATTGATCTTTACAAAAAGTAATTAATTAAAAATAAAGTTTAAAGGCTTGACATTTGCACAAACGCAATAACATATTGAGTTACAACACCCACGAAACTGAGTAGCAATGATATGTTAATCTGGAACATGTTGCAGGCAGTGAATTCTCCCACTGAACTGTGCTGCAGCAATTTATAAACATCCTCTAATTTCTGTCGTTCATCTGTACCTAAACATTTTGAGAGACGTTCATTCATTTAGAACGATTGCCAATATTTAGAATGTTTGCCAATATATTAATTAAATTAATAGTCATAAAAATTTTAACAACTTGCTTCATGAGATTTCTCTCAATAATGTTTTGTCATTAACGATGTCTATATATATTATACTAAACTTCTTTAACACATATTTATTCCAACAAGCCACGAAGCAAGCAAACAATTTAGTTATATTTCCTATCATTTATAACATCTTCTCTTCCTATGACTGTACTATTTTGTATACTTTTTCATTCATTTGCTTTTACATTATGTATTCCAAAGAATTTATGATTTGCTTCTGTCTAAGTCAGAAATTTGTAATTTTTAGTAGAATAATTTGAATATCTTCTGACCATTTTTTTATTATATACATTGCTGTATGAACATATGGGAATGTATGGGATATTCCATCAAAAGGTCATTGGTATCTGGGTACACCACTTCCTTCTAATCCACTCTACTCAACAATGTACCCTTTACCATTTTTTGCTTCTCAGCTATTTTGATACCCCCATAACTCAGCACAAGCACTCCAGAAGTCTCATTTTAATGCATGAAACATAGTTCATAAATAGTGTTTGGGATACAAATGAAGAAAAAAGTCCGAAATCTAGAAATCATTGACTACAAAAAAAATAGTTTTGAATTTTTTCAATTGGATGGTTTTGAATTAAAACATATTCAAATTGTTTATAAAAGAAAAAAATTACGAGCATCATTTTAATGTATGAAAATGAATGAAAATGATCCTAGCTTTGCCCACTGCTTTCCTTTGTTGTAAGTTTTACACCTATCGTATTTGTACCCCATAAACTCACTCGCTCATAAATAAAAAACTTTCTAAGTATAACTATCTCATTTTTTACACAAATATTTCTTGTTTAAAACTATGAAATATTTTGAATTAAACTAATTTTCATGAACTTAGTCTCATTCCACAATCTATGTTTAATAATTAATCAAAAACAATACAGTGTTAAAATCTACAAAAATCAAAACTCATATTCGTCCGTAATATAACCTATTTGCAGTTTAGGATGAGTACTATTTCCTGTCAATAAAACACTGCACTGACGTTGATAAACATGTAACCAAAAGTTTTTGTTTTTGTCATTTTGAAGGAATCTCTATGTTTCTAGCTGGGACTGTGTACAACATGTTCGTTTGATAAAAACTGTGCTAACTGGTGAATAATGAATATAACTTAATATTTAAATTTCACGGTTGTTCCCATAGAAGAACAACAAAAATTTTATGATCGTTGACCTGAGGCGTTTATGTCACTCACCTTCATATACGAGTAATATCTTTACGAGTAGCTCCTTACTGTGTTGGATTGTGATCTTCAACTTCTCACTAAATAAACTCGTTATTAAAATGGATGGTAAGGAACGTGATGTCCACGTGAAGCAATAGTATTTAGAACTTGTTATTAGTGCGGCATTTTTCTAAAATTATAAATATTTCCGAATAAAACATTGAATGAATTATACACTTGAGAAATTCGAATTATTTAAATTATAAATAAACTCATATATGTATATTTCATTTCAATAATACATTTGACTCATCTAATTATTAGTACCAAAATGAAATAATGTTTGTGTGTGTAAATAAACATTTGCTACTGCGTAATCAGCAGCAGGGTTATGGCAGATTTAGTTTAAAACAGAAGGGTGGGAAATAGATGTCTGTTCAATGGGTATATGATTTTGTAGAACTAACGGCATTAAAATATAATTTTGTATGTTCTGACAGAGAAAGGATCAGTTTTATAGTATTTTTCCAAATTGTTGGAAAAAGTTATGAAAACTCAAAAATTTTTCAGACAACAGGTTTCCATGGAGAAATTGCTTTTGAATTAAATCCCTTTGATGTGTTTTTATTTCCTTTATCATGATTTCCGGTATTAATATGCAAAATTCCAACTTTAATACGCATAGATTTCGAGACAAAAAATAAAATCAAATTGTCAGTCAATATCCATAAGAATTTATTAATAACTCTAGAGAAAAAACATTTTTTGAAGTTAATATATTTTGCCTATTAGCACCAAAAGTCCAGGTAAATAAATTTTAAAAGAAATTTAATACATTTCGGCCAAAGGTATTTTGGGCAAAGTTTATTTCTTAGTAGCAGAAATCTGGTAATCCCCCATCTATTGATGATGTATCTTTTCAAAACTTTGACTTTAGTAATTTCAGACATGTGAGGTGACGCATATTTTTATTTATTTTCATTAATATCCCTTGAACTACTTTACATAAAATTTAAAAAAATATGTATTTCACAATTCCAGGAAGTTGTTGTTTAGAAGCAATATGTGAAATTAACACAAACATTTTTAAATGTTTACTACCCATATATTTGTTTGTTAACTATTGAAATATATGTAGGGTAATATCCTTTCATTTTTTTTTCCTTCTAACCATATGAATTGTGAAAAATATTCTCGCCTTTTTGTAACATGCCGGTGTGTAATAGGTCCAGCAAAGAAAAATGTTGGTCCACTGGGTTTATCTTCAATTATATGTACTAAGACACATCTGGAGCCAACAGAATTCACAAGCTAGAAGGCTTTAGCCGAGGAAAGAACATGTTGGTTCACCAGGGTAATAAATTATATAAAAATTAATGAAAAAATAATTAGCAATTTCACTTAGGAGACTTACATTATCACGATGCAGCAGCACCAACCAATTTACATAATTCAAAAATGAGTAGAAGCTGCAGCAAAAAGCCAGGAAAATCTGAAAATAAAAATGAGTGACTTAATGATTTGATCAGAACTTTTGCAAATATTAAGTCTTTTGTCAATTATTGTACTTAAACTGTGTTAATTTTTTAAAATTTTATTTTGAACTTTATCAACAACTTATACCAATATTTCATCTTAAATTCATTTTACTACTGCACATGTACACTTTTATTTCTATGCAGCCTTGATTCCAGCATTCTATTAATAAAATGTATTGATTCTCATTTTTGAAATGTGTGGCTGTTGAATAATAACATATTTATTGATAAATGAATGTTTCCTATCAATAAAGTTATTTATTGAAAGTTTTTTGTGTACAAGTTATAATTTGGAGAAGAAATAGAACAATACAATAATAAAATTAATAATATACAGTATATGAGGGAGAGTAACGCGGATACAAAAACATTTGAAATTAGGGCTAATTTCATATACGAGAAACGGCTAAAGCTAGAAAAAAGCCATAAAAGCACTGATATTGAATTTATAACATATTTTTCAAGAATTGTTAATACGTAATAAAGATAATATTGCAAACTTAATGGAATACATCTTAGAAACAACTCTAATAAAATAATCAATATTTATAGACGCAATTAATTGCTTTTTAAATGACTTACACATACCAAAACCAATTGAAAAAATTGTTTACTGATAGAGACGTTAATGTCTTAAGTCTATGTTGCTTTTTCCAACAACTCGGGCAAGTTTATAGAAATGAATTCCAAATAGGAATGAATTTAATTTACACCATAAACAATTTCAAAAATCATTGAATATATTTACATATTTTTGGGAAAAATAACCTCATTCGCAAAAAGTTTTCACTTTTCCTGTGTGTCAATTTAAACAAATTTTTCAAACGTTTCATTATTTATATTTCTTTTATTAGGAAAGTACCATCTTTATCCAAATAATATAAATTCAGTCTGGTAATGTTAAGAAATTTAGTAATTTGTATAATTAACACATCAGTTTTTTTAACAAAACTCCGCCAACGAATAATAGCAATAAATTAATATTTTTTCTATGTATAAATTTAATTTTTTTCCATTTTTATTGCATCAAGTAGTATTGTAACCAATAGCCCAATTGTTTATGTCGATTAGGATTCACGAGTTTCATAAATGATTAGTCACTTTGCAAACAAAAATGTTAAGTTTATTATCAAGAAAACACTTACCTGGACATCAAACGACTGGTTCAAGAATCGGCATGTTTTAAACAGATTCTTATAAAAGTAGTGCAAGTGAAAATTGCTCACTTTCGAATTGATAATAGAATCCATTTTTGTCGTTATTTTCACTGGTATTAGCAAATTAGATTTTAAACATCTTCCATGTATTTCTTCATAAAATTTCAATTTTTTTTCTAAATGCTCATTTATCAAATGTATCTTTTTATTGATATTAAATACTAAACCCGCAAAATGAACAGATTCGTAATCCAGTATAGCATACGAAATATAAGAGAAGAAATATTTCATAACAAAGTTAAATCCATGTGAAAATACGTCAACTGTCATGAAAATAATGTTAAGGAATAATATAAATGAGAATAAGAGGTTGTTGACTCTTTTAGATTCAAAGAACATCTGTCGTCTATATTCCATATTAAAACATTCGTCCATTCTGTGAAGACTCATAAACAATCGTTTATGTACAAATTTGTTCCAGAAGATTTCAATGAACGTTACGTAAAATAGGAAAATATGTACAAAAGTCATATATGCTAAACCCATATAAAATGATTTTTTGTCATGACTTATTTCCTTTGAATTAAAATACATTGAAAAGATGCCATAAAATAATATTATAAAATTGTGTAATTTCCCCAGGCACAATTTCAAAATATTAATTGATTTGCCTTTCTGTCTATGCAGCCCAAGGCAAGTTTCAAACCTATTGATTATTTTGAAGGTATCACTAATATCAAATGCTTTTTCCGTTTTGCTATCCATTTTTAGTTACAACTGTATATGTATTCGATAATGAATTGTTGTATACAATAAATTATATATTAAAATTACAATCAGCTTCAGTTTCATAAACATTGAGCTACTGGTGTGGAAAGTGGTGTCACACATGATATAAATAGAAAATAATCGATTGTTATTTCACTGATGAGTTAAATTTGTTTGATGTATTAACTTTAATATTTAATGTCATTAAGCAATGTAAACAGCTTAGCTAGCAATTTTACTAATTAACAGCGATGTGAATGTGTTGCGTGAAAGTATTTTCATTTTTGTTGGTAATTCATAAATGAGATATTTAGCAAAATTAATTCTTTAGTTAGATAATACTGTTTTCTGTAAACTACTTATTTTACAGAATGACTATTTAATAAACATTGTAGCAACTGTAATACTCTACAAGATTGATGTTTGTAATTTTAATATTGAAACAGTAGTTTTCAAAACAAGTACAAAAACAATTTTTTTTTATTTTGAACTAAATATAGCTTGTAAGCAGTGGGTTATATGAAAATTATTACGCAAATTCAATTCTAGAAAATGTAGAACTCAAATTCATGGAACATTAAACAATTGATGGTACATTAAACTGCTAAAGACGAACCTCTTAAACCATGACAACTTGGGAAATTATTCATAATTCTAAATAATATTGTTAAAAAAAAATTAATAAACTGATTCATACAAAAAAAAGCATAATTTTACTTGAATAATATCAAATTTAAATTAAGTACGACTTCTCATATTTATTTCATGTTAACAAAATACAACGACTTCTGTTCTCGGGCTTGAGTATTATTTTAAAAACTTTCCTTATGCACATGTGCAAAATATTTCATGCTTTGATAACTTTTTGTCCTAACTATCCTAATTATAGTTTTCCAAAGTCATCTGAATAATTTTATTTCTCGTAATTTCTAAATCTTCAACTCATTCTTTCTTTAAACCAATACTTCTACTCCGCACAGTTTGTATTACGATTTATACCCAATGTCTGACTTTTACAACAAAGTTTCACTTGTTGTGTTTTCAGACCTCAATGTCGTTACAGATTATTTTCTACGCATCAATTAAGTGCAGAAGAATATTTTTATAGAAACCCAGAAAATCTACTATACACAACCATTGCAAACATCTCTGTGTATCTATATGGGAAGGAGAGCAATGCCGAAAGTCTTTTCAAATACTTTTTCATTCATTAAACTGTCGTTCAAAAATATGACTTCAAGGCAGCAACTACACAAAAGAAAATACCTCAGATTCATGCTGGACATATGAGAGTGTGAGGTTTGTTAATCTGCTGTTGTGCTCAGCTTTTTCAACTTGTTTATATGAGTATTTATCTCTACATTGTACAAGATAGAGCTTTGATACAACCAGTTCGAAGTTTCACTAGTTGAAAATTACTATAGGTTTACATAATTTTTTTTATACCTAAACTGTCTCTATTATTATTTACATATATTTATTCAATATTTCTATTTGTTCTGCAAAGATATGGATTTATAATTTGTCTTAATCAGTTTGAAGTAGGAAAAAAACAAAATTGTAAACATAGTAAACTTAGATTAAAATTATTATTATTTAAATTTTAATGTAAACAAATCTAAGTTTGCATAATGATTTAATGTAAACTTAGATTTATAATTCCAATTCAAAGCAATCTCATTATTTTTGTCAGTGATCTCATTATTTTTGTGGTACAATGTTAATCTAAAAGGCACTCAAGTAATGGAACATTAATATTATTGAAGTTAATTATAAGGAAAATAGGAATTGGTTGTTTTTTAATTTTTTTTCTATTTGTGTTAACACTAACTTGAATACATGTTATGATATGGGAAAAATTGTACATTTGAAATATTGATGAATATTTTCAATTACTTAATACCTTTTAGCCAACAAAAATGACTATCGATATATAAGATCTTTCTAACGATATACAAGATCTTTGCCAGTAACTAGGATATTACACATTTTTAGATGAGCTCACTTTTATTCAGATGAACTGAGGTTTTTAACAAGAACTCCACCTAAAATTTTCTGCATAAAGTGTATGATGCTACATTTGTAATCTATTCATGTTACATTATTATAATTTGCATTGATGAGGAAAAAATATTCATTTAACATTAGTGATGTATACTCATCTGCACTAAAAATTATATAGATTCAGCTAAGTTAGAATATGTTAGGGATAATTTTATGATATGTACATAAAAATATAAGATTTTTTTATATTGACTCATTTTAAAGGAGTGTCTCAATATCAATAAATAAGCAAAATGCAATCTGTATAATATTCTGTATTGGCTTGAGTCAGAGGAAAATTTTTAACAATAAAGGGCTTTTCAGTTAACAAATTTTTAGAGGTAAATATCGGAACTATGTTGAATGTTTTTGAACTGCCCATAAAGTGTAATAAATGAAAATATAATAGGAAACATCAACAGGTTCAATTTCAAAATCTAAAAATTATCATTCTTTCAATCATTCTTTTCCAAAATCTAAAAATTATCAATTTTCATTTTTTCAATTGGCAACAATATTCAATTGTAAACACAAACTATTACATAAATGAAAAATATCTTGTGGATTTGATACTGATCTGTGTCATTTAATTTATTCTCTATTCATTTAATTATTCTTATAAACAAATTTGACATCAAATCATGCTCATGATGAATACTCTGAATGAAAAAAATAAGCAACCGAAACCTTTATTCTAATTTTGTTGTATGGCACCTCATCATGCCGCTAGGGCACGACTCTTGCACATCACAATATTAATTATGAGCAGCCTCGCTCTGTCACTACAATAATGTTACAATTTTCATTATAAAGTAAAGTATTATAAAGATTCAATATTGTTTAATATTATAAAGTATTATAAAGATTCAATATTGTTTAATATTATATCATCTATATAATCAAATAACTGTTGCACATCTATACAATCAAATAATGGATTATCAAGTTTCATATTTCATGTTGGCATATTCTAACCGCAACTTACGTTTTTAATTGGTATAAACCAATTAAACAATCATGACTTTAGAAGCAAATTAACTTCTCTCTTTTTAACACTGACTTTTTGTATTGAAAGATCTATGTCTTTGCGATTATAAAGTTTATAAAACTGATAAAAGCAGTTTTATAAACCATCTGGTTATTCTCTAGTTTTGACTGTCGTGAAACATGGCTGGTTATGTTAATTGATATAAATATTGTTAATTAATATAATATTGTTGTTTTAAACACATTGCAAAAAGTACTTAAATGGAATGAACTTTTTTTTATTTTATTATATAATTTAAGATAAACTTAATTAATAATAATAAAAATAAAGTTAATATTCTATGAAATATTAATTTTATTTTAATTATTATTAATAATTAAACTAAAATTATTATTTAATGCAAATCCCTCCATTTATTTAGAGATTCACACAAAATGAAGAATATAAATTAAAAGCTACTATAGAGGGCAAAAACAGAATAGAAGAAAATAATTTTTTTATAATCAGTGAGACAGTGAGGTTTTTTATAATCAGTGATGACAAGATTGGGCATGTGTTTAATCATTTTATGCTTCACAATTTTTTTGTGCTATGCGTTGATATATTTTTGCGATGCGATGCTGATAATTGAAAGATAACAATAACATAAATAACAATAAGATTTATAAAATTAGTAATTAATTTCACTTTAAAGTTAGAAAAGTTGGCACACTGTGAATAGGCCTTTTTAACTTTTGCATATAACCACTGTCAGTAATGCCATCTTGTCGTTGCAAAATTGTAATCCGCAAAGCAAAGGAATAAAAACTGTAAAAGTGAATCCAAAAAATACAACCATAAAAATTAATTCAAATCCACCTAAACAAAGCAAAAGTTTTGTCTTGATGATATTAACTACCAGTCTGTGAAACTCAAAATTTAGATTCTCACAATATGAATATAAAAATATGAATCACCAATTATGAATATAAAAACATATATCACAATCCAACACACAAGACACAGCATTAATGTTAACTGAAACACCTAAAAAGACTAAAAGTCTAGTTAATAAACTTTAGTGTGAAATTAATTTTAATATAATTGTGTATCTCAGATCTATGACTAAAAGTAAATAAATTTTTGCAAAAATTCAATTTAAAATGGAATTTCTATTGATTTTTAAAATACTGGAGAGATTCTTTAAATACACTCGTACAAATGTATAAGCTAGAATGTAAAGCCATGTACCTACCTGTAACTCTTTAGTTGTTTGCGGTTATCTAAACTATTTTGATACATATTTCTAATCTCGTCAGAAGGTGTCTCTATTCCAATTCCTTGAAAAGTATGTTATATGTATATAAAATACCCTTTATGTCTTTCACTTTTAGAAAAAATTTTAGGAAAAAGGTATTATCTGTTTTTTTTGAAAAAGGATCAAATGAGGAACATGCATTTTGATTTTTTGCTCGTATGTTATGTTATCATATAATATATTTTTCATATTATATTTCAAATAATTATTTATGTATTCCATCATCAAAGAGATAGCTCTTGTTAAAATGCATCAAAGAAATATTTTGAGCTACAGTATGAAGGATCGATTGCAAAAATATACCAACGCATAGCACAAAAAAATTGTAAAGCATAAAACTATTAAACACATGCCTAATCTCGTCATCAGTTTCATCTTACTATAGCATTTGTTTTTGGAATTGGTGCTGTAATTTACTGCTACCTCTTCAAATTTACTTAAAACTTTATAAACAAATTCTGGCACCACATAACTTTTACTTCCTTATAATATAAAAAACTCCCATTGTGCATAAAATGGGAAACAAATTCTAACAGATTCCTTTCACTCACAGGTGATTGTGCTGTCTTGAAAATGGCAGTTAAAAGAAAAAAATTGCTAAGTTGTAACATTTCCAGAAGTACTTTTTTGTTATAATTTTCTTGCTGTCTAATTGTTACATAAGTCTATTGAGGACAAAGATTAATTGTAACCTTAGCAAACACTGAATTGCACTTACAATACTATATTCTTAATAAGGCATAATGAATGAGCCATGTTTAATCACTTAGTCTAATGTAATTGTATAATTATTATTGTAGTTTCATTTATTCTAGTAAAGTGTAGTTTTTTATACTTAAATGATGTCTGTAAAGGTTCTCTATCGGTACTTACATAATGAAAGAAATTAAGGTATATTTGTCATCTGCCTTTAGTATCAGTTGCCCATCACCATGTAGAGAAATATCGATTAGGGTGATATTAAAAAAATAAATGAACCTTTATAAATCGGCAGTTACATGGATAAATATTTAAAATATAACTCTGATGCCGTTAAATAAAGAGTGACCACGAGCTTTGAAGTCTCGGGGTTTTCTCTGCTGCACATTATTTAGCATAAAATATTTGTTGTAGATTAAACTACAGGCATGTTTTGTCTTTTGTGGAAACAGTTTCAAAAAAGATGGCTTGGCTAAGTCTTACGAGGGGGTGTTTTTAAGTTCACGGAAAGGAAAGGTAGGCCATTAGTAAAGGTGATTAACGGAATGATAGTTTGTTAAGTAACTCAATATTAGTATAAATACCAAGTTTTATCATAATTAGGTCATTAATCTTTGAACAATCGTCGAACAAACAACTCAATATGGAAGGAAATCTGAACTATGGAAAAAATCGAGTACCGCGCCGTCATAAAGAAGCAAGGAAAGTCGGTGTAGGTAAGGAAAGTCGGGTAAAACCGTGGTTTACAAGTGGCATAGTCTCTTTAAACAGGGAAGAGACTCACTTGAAGACGAACCACGCCTCGATCGGCCTATCAAAATTTCTAGTCCAGAAATTATTGAGTTTGAAAAATTAGTATTGGAAAATGCTAGACTAAAGAACAAACAGCGAGCACAGATAGTTGGAGTATCGGATACAACAATTTTTAAAATTCTCCATGATCATCTTGGCATGACAAAGGTCAGCGCAAGATGGGTGCCGAGAATGCTCACACCACCTCAAAAACAAAGCCGTGTGGAGTGTTCTCACGCGATTTTGAACCTCTGTAGTGAAGACAAGGATGGACTATTAAGTCAAATTGTTACTGGAGACAAAACTTTGATTCATCATTATGAACCTGAGTCTAAATAAGACTCAATGCAGTGGCACAAAAAAGGCACACCACCACCCATGAAGTTTAAGGTGTCATAGTCGGCTGGAAAAATCATTGCAACAGTCTCTTGGGATTCAGAAAATACATTGTGGACAGATTATATGAATAAAGGTGTTTCCATAACCAGAGGATACTATGCGTCAATTATAGAGAGGTTGAAAGAAGTAATCAGAGAAAAAAGAAGGGGAAAATTAACCAAAGGTGTCCTGCTTTTGCACGACAAAGTGCCCGTACACACAAGCTACGTTGTGCTGGCCACCCTGCATAAGGTGGGCTTCGATATTTTGGAACATCCATCCTAAAGTCCTGACCTGGCTTCCAGTGATAATTATTTGTTCCCAAACCTTAAAAAAGAACTTCATGGCGAGAAGTTTTCAAGCGATGAAGAAGTGAAGGATGCAGTTTCAGCTTATTTTTCGGGCAAAGACGAAACATTGTTTTATGAAGATATACATAAGCTAAATGAAAGATCTGAAAAATGTATTAGGGTAGCAGGTGAATATATTGAAAACGAAAAATAATTTTGTATTTTTATTCTCACTCTTTATCCTTCATTCCGCGAACTTAAAAACGCCCCCTCATAGATGCAGATTATTAAAATAATTCTTTTTATGTTTATAAGAATCAAAGTGAAAGTATCCTTAGTTTACATATACTTTTATTTTCACTCTCAAATAACAAATTCAAGTATATTGTATTTATAACTAAATAAAGACCCATTAAAGAAAGTTGATACTATATGTAGAAGAAAATTGTTTATATTAAGCTGATAATAATTTGTAGCTAATACTTCACCTACTATTCAGGTGATTAATATTTTGTAAATCCAATATTCCTGGGAAACTGATTGTCTTGGACAATAAAGATGCTAGTGGCATGTAACTAATTTCATGGAAGGTTCAGATTAAAGAAACCTGTTGAGGATGAGTAGAAGTCGCACCACAAGGATTCCGTACACATTTAGCTGCTCATAAATTTTTGAGGGTACATAATGTATCTATTAAACTATTCATGAATATTAATTTTTAACAATGTAAATGTTTTGCCTATGAATTACAACCTAATTATATTGACAATATCTATCACTGACCAAAAACATGCTGCACATTTCAAAAGTTTTAAGACCCAAAATAATCGCTAGCTTTCCTATAATAATCTGTTCAGATTTCACCAACCTTTTATTTTCATGACTTTTGTCGCAGTAGTTTTGCAAAAGTAAAGCAAGAGAATGCTCTATTTTCACATATTTTTTGGAATATGTATTTAAATGTGCCATTTATAATTATGAATTATGAAAGTTTTTATGTCAATGCGGACACATCACGAGGTGCAACAGAGACCATATGATGGCAAACTGTGCCACCTAGAAAAGCACCATTGAAAAAGATCTCAAATCTATGGATATGAATCCAATGACTACACAAAAATACTGTTGTGGCGAAAAGGTACGTGGAGGGCTAACCCCAAATGAGATATGGGACCATAGCCAAGCAAAATGAGAATTGGCCCGAAATATGAATTTTCTTACCATTTAAGTAGTGAAAACATAGCTTTTGCCAGTGGCTCTATAGATTTCAATCTTGTGACATGTTGGGGGTTTCCTTTTGTTGATCCCTGTTAATTTGAAGTAAAAGAGGAAACAGCCATCTTAGAGAGTAAACAAGGAACACCATTCACTAGCAATGGTCCATTTTGACACATGAATTGCATCTAATTTAAATATTTCAGCTTATATACTGGTTTGTATCTCAGTTTTCAATCATCCCATTTTGATGAAGCAAAGTGCAAGTTATTTCTTTGAACTCTTCTTTATAGGCGGCTATATTTCTTTGAAAAAGCACTGCTAATCATTTTAATTTTATTCAAATATCCAGACAATTCTAAAAATTTTAGATTTTGTGAAGAATTGTATAATTAATCAATTCTACCAGTATCATGGACAAAACTATTGTACAGATAGACTCTACAATGTTATTATATTAGTTAGATAAGCTAGCAATATGTGTGAACGTGTACATCATGCCTCAACGACGACTAACTCCTCTTAGGTTAGAGATTAAATTTTGATTAAATAAGGTGCAGGTTACTTTCTTTTCTATTCTTCTTCATAGATTGCTATATTTCTTTAATACATTCATTGGCAATCTAAGTGATATCACTTTAATGGGCACTTAAATATAGTGGCTCATCATTCTATACCACGGTATGATTTCAAGTAAATTTTAAAGATTTGTGTTTCATCAGCCACATGCACTCAATTATCTTTCTAGTCGTTTACCACTTTGGCAAGGTACAAATAAATATGTGTAAGCTTAAAATAAGTATGTGTGATCTTGAGAAGGCAGTTATTTTTATTTTCGCTCAGTATATTTATTGCCATAAATAAAATTTCAATAAAAATTCTTTAAACATAGAAAACATTTTTGAAAATAACTGAATGTGATTTAATTAAATTAACATTAACATTATTATATAAATTTTCTGTAAAAATCCTTAAACATAGAAAAAACTTTTGAAAATAACTGAACATGATTTAGTTAAATTAACATTAGTTTTAAGTGTTTTTTTTTTCAATAGTTTATAATATGTATATAAAAGCCACTTTTCTTTCAGATCCTCTTCGTATTCGTCAACAAAATTAAGTCATATTTGCTTCATAAGGAGATTTCTTTTATGCAAATAATTAAAAAATAACAATACTCAATTTCTTATGATTTCATTTTATTTTTTAATCTAATAAAGATTATTTCAGCCCAAAGTCAATGGATGGCGGTGTACTTGTGTTTCTTCAGACTCCTATTTATTTATGGTTGTATAACTCAACAAAAAGTCAATTAGAGTTTCCACCAGATAGGCACATTGTTTTTAATTTTAAATGCTCTTCAAAAAACTGCATAAGAAAGAATGACTATTAATATTTTGTAAATAGAGAAGAAGAATGTTTGTCTTTTTCTGATTTATAATTATCTTCGCTCCCATGATAAAGACCTCATTTTTTAACAATTCAGAAAATTATCATTACAGAGCAATGCGACTAAAGAAAAGTACTTTCAGTGTTGTGTAAACCAACTTAGTAATATTATAATTGATATGTCCTTAACACTGACATTGTTGTGTGTTGTTGTACTGGTGTTGGGTTGTACACAGCCATTGTCATTGCCAAAACTAAATCTAATAACACAAAACTGAAACATCAGACCTATTGCTATTTCTGCCTAAAGCCTTTATCTGCATCACTCATTCCTAATTAGTAAATTTTTCAGCCACCCTTTTCAATTCAGCTGTAGTACCACAATCGTCTCACTCTGTCAACTTTAATATTTTATTCCTACAATTGAAATTATTTAATGTACGGCAACCGTTCTAAGACACACTGTAACCATACTACAGGAAATGTGTTCAAATTTCCGATACTGCTTTGAGTGGGAAGATTATGTTTGAGGTGTACATCAAGATAAAATTATATCTTATTAATATTCTCCATACATAAGTACACATATCATTTACACACAGTAATATATAAACTGATATATACCCACTACTAATTCAAGTATTATGATAAATGCCGTTTCCATTTAACCAGTTAATTAAATTAAATCTTTAGCCTCTGATGAATGCTTTCCTAAAGTTCTCTTGAAACAACATGGCGATTATTTTTCTCCCATTGTTACGAAACTTTGGTCTACTAATCAAAGAAAATAAGAACTGGTAAAGCCTAGTACATAACGCTATCTATCAAAATTGTAACAAAAGTAAATTCTTGAAAATTTTTCAAAAGTTAATTTCAATTAAAACTGAATTTGATCACATACTCTTACTGCTGTTTACTCAATAATATGTGTGACCTAGATTAATAAATATGGCCTAAGTAAATTAAATGGTCTTCAGTATTTGTAACCCATGTTTAAGTAAATAGATTGTGCCTCTCACATGGTTTCATATTGGTTCCTGAAAGTTGCCATATTATCTTAATCTCAAACATAATACACCCTTCTATAAGTATTATTATAACATAAGATTCTTGCCGCTAAGTCATGGAATAATTTCTATTGTGAAATACAAAGTGTTCTGCCAAAATACACTTACACATGTTGTATTACAATATTATAACCTTCAAGATTCATACAATCTTAGCTCACTTTATTTCTATCCGTTTTAAATGTGGCTCTTGTAACAATAAGTTTACTTTGATTGTTTTATGAATTAATAATTCTATCATATTTATGAATGAAAATTGTTTATGGTAATTATGTAGATTGTGCCTATACATTGTGACAGATAGAGGTTGTATGAAACGGTAGGTAATACAACATATGCTGTAAGCTATTTATGTTATGTTCATGGAAAAAATTCATTATGTGTATCATAAGAGCAGATGATAAAACTCAAAATTGCATGATTGCTCTTAATATGTGGAACATTCTATTACATAGTGTGATAATAATTTTACACACATTTTAATATAAATAGTTGCCATGACAAAAATATCTCTGGATGCTATAGAGTACACATAAGAAAAAAATCAATATCATAATGTGTTAAAGCTAAATTTCATTTTCATACCAGTACAAACAACTTGTCATAAACATAATTTATCAATTTCCTCAACATTATATTTGAATGGAAAGTAAGTTGAAATGCCTCTATGCACAAAATAACCGAAAGGACTTTGTTTGCTCTGTTAAACTTGTAATAGCAAGCTTGTAAAAACAAAAAAATATATCATTCCATCTAAAAATGTGTGGTCAGGTTCAAATACTCGTTAAGTAGCGAGATTGTTCGATAATATTTAATTTGTGTATTGATGACGCACGAAAGGAGGGGGGAAAGAGGCTTTTAGAGTTAGTGTTATTGCTTCACACACATTACGAAGTTATATAGTATTTTATTTATTGCATTTGATTACCTAGATTATATATTTAGTTGACTTTTATATCCATTTCATTTGAGCCATAGTGGAGTTGAACTGTGGAATAAAATAAAAATATACAGAACAAAAATTTTACATGCTTGGTGGATAATCCCCAATAAATGTAGGCTTATTTATATAAAGTGACCAACATTAAAAATATAAATAAGGCAATTTCATCAGGCTTAAATAAAAAACCTCTTTAATACCATCGCGATTGTGATACTTAGCAAATTAAATCTCAAAGAATTTGAAGTTTTCCATATCACAATTATTGATATTTAAAAAAAAAACAGTTTAATTTGCTAAAAATCTGTAATCAACTTTTAAATTCTTTGTGCTACACCAAAGTTAAGGACACAAGGACTCAATTTGACACCTGGAACTTTTAATTGATATCTTTATTGATGAAGTGGTGTATACATAATTTAATTAACAATTATTAATGAACAGGGATGAGAAGAGAAAATAATAAATTTCTTTCATTGAAAAGATCAATATTATATTTTATTGCTCGTGTCAAACACTTTGTAGATTTAACATGGCAATAAACTAATGAACATTAACTCAAATTACATTTTATCAGAGGGCCAAGTGTTACCTATTTCTGAAATATTCAATAAAACACTCGTAGCAAAATTCAGTTGGAACGTAAATATTTTTCCAGAATCAATATGGCCAATGAATCAATTGAAGATGCCAATTTTAATGTATCAAAACATGTTTGGCATTTTCAGAAAACTTGCTAAACAAGTTCTTACCAGGTTTAAAGTATGCTGTCGAAAGTTATACAGTTTTTTAATAATAGGAACATTGATTGCATTGCATGTTGCTTCTAACATTTTGATCAAAAGCGATTACGATGGCTTGCTAGCTTTCAGGATACTTCAGATAATTCATGCTGTGCATTTATTATTGGTTGACATAACTTGCGACATAAATGCATTTGAAGGGATTCTGAGAACAGAAGAAATGGATTATCTTTTCAAATTTGGAAATTAGAAGAAATTTTTTGATACATGATAAATATTGAAACCTAATAATTATGGGTTTTCTCATACCCTATCATATTCTTTATGCTGCTTTTGATTTTGTGGCTGGGCATATAAAATTTGGTCTCTTCGTGTACCTTCTTAATAAATTTAATATTATGGCTTCCATTATTTTTGATTTAGAAATAGTATTGTTCTCTCTGATATTATTCAGTATAACGAAACGTGTGGAAATGTTGAATGATTCCTTTGAGTGGAAAAATAGAGAAAACAGCGCATCTGTCAGTGGCATATTTGGAAGTCCCCAACATAATCCAAATTATGCCAATCATTTTACATTTATATTGCCTCTCAATGAAAATTCCACTCACCATTTATCTAAATTCTGTATTCATTTGTTAGACCTGTACCACCATTTAAAGAAGGTGTTTGAATTTCAGGTTTGCATTAAATGTTTAATTAAATTTTTGTAATAACATTTTAATAAGTACTTTTCGAAATGTTAATATAAGTATAATTATAAACCTTTCAACTTTATTTTCCAGCTGCTCACATCACTCGCTCTGATATTTTCTGGCATTCTCTTTAACACGTATACTTTCCTAGACGATTTAAAATATGATGTTAGTATTATTAACACATGTGTTAACTAACTTAATTTACAACAACAAGTTTAATCAACTAAAAAGTCCTAAAAATAATACAGTAACAACCATAAATAATACAGGAATTTTATAATTGAAAATTGTAATGCGAATGTAGAAACGGAGAGATAAACACTTCAATAAATGATTATTAGTTAGCTGCAATAGACATGAAAGATATCTGTCCATAGATAAATTTAATTTTCTCTGAAAATAAATCTGTCTTTCATAGAATAACACTGTTTGCTCTTTTGTCACACATTCATTAATAAGGACAATATTTCAGAGATTAGAATTATCACTTTCAATCTGTTGTGTTATGGCCAGTTCACCACATTGTGTCATTGGTAGCCATGTGTCTCGTGTGCGAGAAGATGTACTTGCAGACAGAGGCTACAAAATCTCATTTGACATCAATGCAAGTCAGTGAATAACTGCGTAAGCGAAAAATTTTTCTTTGTGCGTTTACAATTGAATTTCCTTAATGTCGATACTATTTGTGTCAACTTTCTGTAATGTCGCTGCTGTCAGTCAGGCAAGCTTTTCAGTTTCGTGTTAAACTAACTATTGTGTATTTGAATTTTTACAATTTTTAAAACATACAAAATCAAATCTTTGACATATATTATGATGATTAGAACAATGAATTAAAATTCTATGTCGCCATTATCTCTATCACATGAAGAATTTTTGTATGTGACCTGTATTTAGTGATTTAATTTCTACAGTTATCATGAAATACTTGAGAAAACCAAGTGTTTCAACCATACTATTAGATGGCCAAAAATCAGCCTTGTTTCTATAGTTACACGAAGATGTAAGGTTCAAGAATTCCTTAAAAAATTATAACGTACCGGTTCAAAATAAAGCAATATGTAGTCTATTGACAGTATGAAAGTATGGACAGATAGGTTGACAGCTCCTGATATGGAATAATTTTTAGTTCCCTAGATCATTAGCTATGCAACTAAGTATATAGCTCATCCTGTGTTGGACACATAATTTATTTTAATCTGAACTTTGTATTTATTGTGTGTTGTATTACTTCTCTTCTTCAATTTTAAAATAGTAAATGTATTTAAATAGTATAATTGCCATTTCAGACAATTATTGAGTTTTACATACGTGATATCTTAATATATGTCACATTCATGGCTGTCATATATGTCACATTCTTGACTGATATGTGATATCTTAATATATGTCACATTCTTGTATGTCACTACTTTGACATCTTTGGAAAAAAACCAGGCAAATTTTCCATAAATTTATATACTATATTTTATTTAGTATTTTTCGAAACAACAAATAGATTGGCTATCATATAGTTACATGGCTGAAATATACTATTAGATGACTAGCTATTACTACTAGTATAACTATTGGTGTTTTCGTGTGTGTGTATATGTGTGCGTGTACCTATCCCCACAAGTTACACAGAAATTTTATTTTCCTTCTCATATTGGCAAGTTCTCTCTCTTACTTTATAGGCTACAAAAATAATTTCAGTCCACATCTACTCCTTCAATTCAGCTATAAGAAAGTTTAAAATATTGCATTTCAAAAATACGAGAATCGATACTGTTCACTAGACACCACATGATTTATTAGCCATGTAATTAGGTTTATTTTTAAAGATGGAAATTGATGACAGATCAATTAATGAATGATTACACGCCGTGTATCTCCATGTGAATAGTTCTTAAGAAAAAATACTTAGTTAATTCTTAAGAAAAATAAAACTTGACTTACTGAAGAACAAATGCTATATATTTAAACATGGGACAAAGAATAAAATAGTTATTAAAAATGTTTTGATGTGGCAGCACTATACGCTACATAGCAGGCATGTTTATTCAAAAACTTTTATTGTCACAAAAATTTACTTGTGTACCCCTGATTGTTTCTGACCAACACTGGATGAAAGATCCTGGCGTCATTCGCTTACGCAAGATCTTAACCAAACTTTACATCTAAGTATTTGCATTTGTAACAGTAATTATCACTAAAAAGTACAATTAATCTTTTTGTCATTGCAGTTAAAATTCATTCATGTGGTGTAGTTCACAGCGACTATTAAAAAAAATTTCATCGTAAAATGAAACTCATTTCATAACGTCATAGGCAGATATTGTTATATAAAAAATACTTGGTCATATAGAAAATATAACCTACCTAATTTGTTTAATTTTCATTTTATTGAGCTTGTCTACAATGTCATGAAGATTAAATGTTTTATATAATTTGCTTTCTGTTGATAAGATTTCTTTATTTCTATAGCTCATCTTCAGTTATAGTTAATATCAATTTATTTTAATTACTTGAAGTTTCAAGGAGACACTTTCAAAGACTGAATGAATGTTGTACAGATGAATAATGATTTATGTATCTGGTTGTTCATAAATACATTTAAAATAAACTAGCTTCAGTAGTGATTCTATATTTTTTGTTTAACTGTATTGAGAAAGCGTGAATCACTTGGTGTTTAAAATCTCTTCGTCTTTAATTATTTATTCTCCAATTAGGCTCCCATAGTAATAATATTGCCTTTTATTATATATTTCTAAGAACAATCTCTAATTATTACTCATTTATATATTGTCATCATTACATTATTAATAGCATAATTCTATAATACATAACATAAAAATAATAATGCATTCCTTTTTACATATGTATAGAAGAAACGTAAAGCAATGTCAAATAAAATACATTGAAACATTAATTAGTGTTGAATGACTTACATATATTTTAGTCATAAATTCCATTGGATTGACGAAACTACCAGGTTACAATATGGGCAACAAAAGTATATGAAACGAGTTTGATTATAGCTTCGAATTGGTGTAAACTATTACTAGAACCTCTATAATCTATAAGTTGACTTTTTTTTGTATCCTCTTTTTTGATTGGATTGAGTCATGTGAATATGCAATAGAGTGTAGCTCTGAAATTCGTCCCTAAACTTGACTAACCTCTTAATGAACTGTTCTTACACTATCAGCTCGCCTCGAAACTCATTGATATACTCTTATATAACCAAATATTTAAAGCTTCACTTTAAAAAACTCCTGTTATCTACTTCTCACAGCTGTTATCAATCACTAGATGGTAGGAAGTCAGGCAGTATGTAACATGAAATGTAATATTAATAAACAAAAATGTAATTAAGAATTATATTTTCAAGTATTGGTTTATTAATCTCTATGTTCAAAAACCTATACGTGAAAATATAAATTTGTTCATAAGTAGGGTGTACTGTCAAAAATTATTTAATCAATTTTAGTAAGGCTGTTGTGAAAGCATTATAAGCTTAATATTATCACAATTAGTGTTGTTGATTCCAGACAAAGCTGGTATCCGTTGTTAGTTTAAAATAAATAAGCATCAGTTTTCTTTTTCAAATTAATTTCTTTAAATGCACTATCCTAATTGAGAGATTCCATAAAATGTTTAGATTCATTTACAGAACGTTACATAAAGCATAAATTATTTCCTTTTTTCAGCATCCCACGTCCATCGTCATATGAAGCTTATTAAAAACATGATAGATGCAGGTGAATTCGGTCAATTCACAATTTTTCACCTGTTCAACCTGCGAGCTTCATTGCTGCTTCATTTCCAAGGAATGATCATTAGTTATTCTGTTGTCTTGATTCAATTTATTAATGTCAGTGATCTGTTTTAACATTAAAATTCAATTCGATGGAGGAAGAAATCTATGGAAAGGTTATCAAATACTTTTATATCGACGGACTGAATTTACATGGACGGTGTGAGTTTGCTTAAATACTTACTGTGATAAAATAAAAAAATTAATGTTTCTGTTATTGATACAAATGTCTACATATCTCCTACCCAATTATTTGTTGTCACCATCAATTAAAATAAAGAGTTAAATTTAAATGTATAGGGATTAATGTCACCAAAATTTAAAAAAAATTGAAAGTTTGCAATTACATAAAAATAAAAGCATTGATAGCTTGATATAAACTTGGAGACATTTTACACTTTTTCAATGAATATTTTGCTTATAATAAATTATACCGTTAAATACTAAAATATTATGCTTGATATATATTTCCATAAAAAATTTAATTCACTGACATGTAATAACTACAATTTTAGCCAAAATGTTACGTTGACATTGAACTTAGTGGTTTTCAGCAACCTAATTGAAACCTTTAAAAAAACTTTCGGTATGTTGAATAAATTACAAGATTAAAGTTTGCAAATGCTATTGATTTTATATACCGATAAAATAATTACTTGGAAACTAATCTAATAAATAACTTATAATTAGATGGGGTTTTTATAATGATAAAACATAAAATTTCTGCAGAACTACTGGTAATTAATTACAATCATATGGAGCAAGTATTTAATAAAGCAAAGTTTTGTGGGAATGATCTTATAATTGGATGGCTTTATCTATCACAATTATCATCCATACATGCATATAATAATCATGTGATCACAGTATCGTATTTAAAGGATAAATATCTTGACTGTACAGTATTAAGCTATGGGTGATTATAACCTCCATAACAGCTATCCTCAAGAAGACTATGCACAATTATACTGGGAACAATTTATACAACGAGATGCATTTTGCTAACTGCCGAAAGTACCACGAAACTCACAACATAAATGGTCATATCTTTGGCTGGTGCTTTCGCAATACAGATATTATAGTACATAAAGCAGAAGCGAAGCCAAAGACAACATCTCTAAGCATACACATTGATTTCAAGACTAGACTTATAATGAATAGAACACCCACCTATGAATTTCAAAAGGCCGACTATGTAGAACTCAATAGTTTCTTTTTAAGAAATAACCAAATTTCACTTTACAAACTGGAACCATTGGATGACAAGGTTGACTAGTTCTATGAACAAATCAATGAAGAAATTATACAATTTGTCCTAATCCACTTGAAAAATATGAACAATTTTCTTAGTTGGTACTCCAGAGATTTAATAAAAAAACAACCTAAAAAATAAAGTAGTCTACAATTATTTCTGAAAATTAAAATCGGAGTGCAAAAAGATTGGTAAAATATATTGCAATAATTGTACATCAAGGGGATGAGGAAATGGTGAGGGCAGATGACAGTCAATTTTGGAATTTTATTAAAAGTAAGAGATGAAACCACTAGACATTCCCTCTTTGATGTGTGGAACGAAAGAATGGCTAACAATAGAAGAAAACTAATTTGCATCTTTCTTTCAATGAATTTATGTAGCCAATTCTTATGATATTACTTCCTTGCCTAAGACTCAGACTGAAAAACTACTAGTTTACCAGGATATCAATTGGTCTAAATAAATCACCGGTTTGGAAGATGTCTTTGAAAAATGCTGTACCCAAAGGTTACTCAAACAGTTTCTCAAAAATTGTACTGCCAGTGTCTGCCTTCCATATCCATATCGAAACTGTTGAAAAAGATTATTGTCTCATAAAAAAAGCTTTTTGTTTAAAAATATTATATCAATGCAACAACACAATTTTTTAGGTAACAGATCAATTGCTAAAAACTTTTACCTGTATGTTAACCATGTACTCAACGCAATTAAACTGGGTACACGAGTACACATGTCTACACAGACTTGAATAAACTTTTTGACATAGTTGAACACAACACATTAATCAGGAAATTAGGTTGATACGGTATAAAAGATAAATTATATGACTGGCTCCGCTCGTGTCTATCGGGTAGACATTTGCAAGTTCGTGTAAATGGCCATATTTCAACAGAATATGAAGTGAACTCTGGTGTTCCACAAGGCTTATATCTAGGACCAAACGTTATCATCATTTTCCTTCACGACATTGGTGAAAATATAAAATCAAATTACTTGCTACATGCTGATGATTTAAAAATGTTTAGAAAGATAACTGGCAATGATAAAACCACATTCTACAACAAGACATACCAACTTGACGAGCATCAACTCGTGGAACTCACATCTGTTAAAGACTTGAACACACATCATCAACAATTAATAAATTTCTCTATCAATATTTGTAATCAATATCTAATTTACAGTTTCTTAAGTCGGAGACCAGTCATAGATCTTACTTTTTTCTACAAATTCCTCAATGGACACATCGATTTCCAGGAGATATTAGAACAATTCGGCCTTATCTGGTTTAAACCATGATTAAGATCTCATAGGTTGGTAAACACAGTGAAATCTTTGAAAAGCTATATGTACCATAGGCTGAGTAACGGAGTAGTAAATTTAGTCAATAAATATTTATTTCATATTAATTTTCTGAGGTTCTTTATCAACTTTTTATTGAAGATAAAAAATACTGAATGGATTCACTGATTTCATTTATAATGAAATTTACAAACACCATATTACTCATTTCTAATTTCAGTTACATATAAGCGATTGGCATAAATAAGTAAATATATAAATAGTACTGAAAAAATTAAGATGGAACACCAAATTATATCGTATATTTTAGATTAAAATTATCAATGTAGGGTACATAACTTAACATTTCACCATTAGTTCCGAATGATATATATTATGCAAATTAAATGGAAATGGACTTATGATAGGAGACATTGTTTTTAAGTTCACATTTCTTTTTCTATAGCTTTCACACTTTTTGGTGATACACATAACCATTCGGCAACTTAAATAGAAATATTTCAAAAAGGAATATTTAATTTTGTCCTAGCTAGACTGACACAAAAATTGTCATAGATTTACAAACTATCTACATATAAAGTATGGGCGTGTATCCACTCCTTAGATTCTTACCTCTGTATTAGGATCATTATAAATTTTATACATTTTAATATTAGACTAATTATTATACAACACAGTTTGGTGGTTCCCTGTTGCCACGTGCTTAATGTTGATACATTATTATTCATGCTTTTCAGCTCGCAATATATAAAAATTGTTATAATACTGAAATACTTGGCACTCACAATGTGCTCCTAAGGTCTGTTAACGTTTGCATAAGTTATGTAGAATATTGTGCTTAAACTATAATTTTTTCTTTATAAAATATGTTATTGTAATGGACTCAAGTAATATACACAGGTCTCTATGTTTCTAGTTTCCAACAACTTTTCTATAAGTTACTAACAAATAAATGCCATATATTTTAACAATGATTACAGGCTGGATTAAAAACAATTTCATTAAACAGATTTTGATTAATTGTATTTCAGCTATCCATAAGGCTATAATAATTGGTCACTTCCATCAGAGTAATCCATAATAACAATTTTCTGCATAATAATTTTAGCTACAGTTATAAAGCACAAAACGCAACTGCATAATGCATAAATTTCTAGCTGATCGTGAAAAATTTCTTTGACAAATTATCAGGGCACATTCATACACTAACCGAAACTGATCAAATAAGAGCATATAAACAACATATTCTGGTCCCCCGTATTTATCTCGGGCTTAATATGTGACTAAATTCTCATGACAACATTTGTGCATGAATATCTTGGTGAATATTCTGCGTGGAGGTTTGCCTTAATAAAAGAATGAGTCATGAACAGTTAATAGCCTTCAGGAGGAAACAAATGTCGATTTGTATCTTTGTAATTGGCTGAGCAAGAGTATGTGAGCAAATTCCAGACTTACTGTTGGTTTCGTCCTGAACACTCACTGGGTTTGTGAATATAACTCATGGTTCTGCATGAAACTCTCGTCGAATGCTTCGTTGTTCACTCAAGCATGATGAATTAGTTATATTGATTAATGAGGCATATGAATGAGTTATGTTGATTACTGAGGCATATGAATAAGTTATAAGCATATAAGGGTATAAAAAGCGCTCCTGAAATCAGCCGCAGTTAAGGTATTGCAATTTTATATGACACATTTGCATTTAACCCATACTGTAACCCCTTGAAGAGTGAGTTTTTAGTGTGCAGTAACTAATTGCTTCGCTTTAGTTTTGTGGATTTGTAACAACCATGAATATTTTTGATACTTATTATAATCAGTTGAGTTGTGTTAATTATAAGTTGTGTAATAAATTAAAACTGTAAGATATATTGTCACATGGTTTTATTCATTCTCATAGAATGTATTTGTGTACAAACATTTTTCACATTAGTTTATAAGTGATATACATGAGATGTACAAATAATTGTCATTAGTCTCTAAATGTCTGAATCAAGTGGTGACCAATTTTGAGAAATGAATTTGAGCACAAGATCATTTTACAATTAGGAATGATCCAATGTTAAACAAAGTACCATGTCACTCAAGGAATTTATTAAATTACAAATTCTTCTTTGTTGGGACTGTTTGAGAACCATGGTAGAATACTCATTTATAAATAATCCATGGTGGAATACTCATTTATAATAATTAATGGTCATCAACAATTAATTAATCATCTTATCTTTTGAACATGAGCAACTTTCAATATGTAATTCCTGAGGAGCAGATGATCTTCAACAAAGGCTGCAATAAAAAAAATGTCTATGATCTGCAGCTGAGTTTAAACTTGGTCTGCCGCAAATCTATTTTTATTTTACAACACTCATCCAAAATTCAATAAATATACCTGGGATTTAATTCAGCTCAGACAAACTAGTATTAAGGGATCTAGTTAAGTTGTTATAATAAGGTATCACAAACCATAAAACATGCACACACATACACCCATGGGAGGAACTGTAAGTTACAGAATCAATATAAATGCCAAAACTGCTTTCAAAAATTCTTGGAAAGAAGATAGCAAAACCCCAAAGAGAAGCGTAATGGATTTAACATAAGATAGAATACAAACAATCCCTTTCTATGATAATTAGCAACCAAGAACCAAAGCTCTTTTGTTTTCAACAATGTGCAGTTATGGATTGCGAAATTTAATCAGGTTTAAAACGGAACCCCCAAAACATGAAATAAGAATGTATTTAGTTAATCTTATTAAACATCCATCAAACACAAATTTGTAAAACTTTTTGTCTAAACCTAAAATAAGTACACAGTAGGCACAAATGCACACAGTAGGCAGAATTTCTGGTTGGGATATGTGAACAGAAAATATATATAGTTAAAAATACAATAATGTATGTTTTAATACAAAACTGTTTTAGTGCCATGGTTTTTTACTCATATATACTTAAAAAAGCCAAAGAAATTTTTTGTTTTTGATGTCATTTACCCTTGTTTCGAGAAAAAACTCTATCTCTTATATTTTCGGTGTTTTTTTAAAAAAAACATGTACAAGGATAATAAAATACAAAGAAAATTATTGAAATATATATTGTGACAAAAAACTGAAATCAAGATCACATAGTATTTTTGCAGTCCGGTACATCCTACGTATCAGCAAAATAATTGTTATCGTCACTATTATCACTATCACTTAAAATTTGCATTACGCCAAATTGTGAGCGCACCACAATGTCACTCCCACTATCAATTTCTTTACAACTTGAAAAACCGATCATTTTCACTCGAATTATTTTCATATTCCGACATTATGGGTTAAAAGTTTTCTTTTCCTGGATCCTTTTTATATTGTAATTACTAATAATATTATAATTTAAACTTTATTAACACGTAGAAAGATAAAAAATTAGGGATGCGTGCGAGCAACCTCCCCTACCGTGCGCTAAACAGCAACTGATTTCGCTCGTGGCAAATTTAGTTAGTACGCACACGAGCGTGATGGCGCTCGTCGGCACTCAAACGGTTAAATCATACATTTCATTATGCCTCAACTTGAGAAATTTTGTGCAGTGATTGGTACATAACTAATATGTGCTTTGCAGGAGTGGTTTGAAAAAAATAAGTTTCAGAACCATTAGTCAAATTACATAGGATCTAGTCTTTATTTTTAATATACATTCTAATATGTTATTTGCAGATAAATTGACACATCTATGAAACTTGTAAGACAATGTTTACTCTAAATTAAACATAAGGGAGAGTAACAGAGACAAAATAAACTTCAAACACTGAATAATTAAATGCTGCATATAAAATATGACTCGGCACAAGGAAGCATAAATTTGACGACGTTTCATCTTTTATCAAAGTACAAAATTTATTTCTGTATTTTAGTTTGAGAAATTCATTCACATTTCAAATTCTTATTATCAATTCTCTAAATGTATTTGTACCCCTAGTCATTTCAATTGAAGAATGAAGCAGAGTACAAATAATTTCAAACATCTTAAACTTATTTCGGCACATTTTTATCCTCATGAAAATTAGTTCTTCAAACTAAACCTGTGGGAAAACGGTAAAAAAGGTAATTTTATTTTTATTTTGACTCTGAAACAAAGAACAATCACAAATGTATACTTTATATATTATGTGTCTATAAGACTCTCAGTATTCATCAAAAATGGATACTGAAGCTCAATTTGGAATAGTAAAAATAATGTGTAATCACACTTATTTGATAAAAATGTGACAATTATTGTTTTAATTAAACAATTGCGGAAAGCAAGGCAATGTAGGTGTAATAAGAGTCAATACTAGTCACAATAGACCAATATATATAATTTTTGAACTGATATTTCCAAAAAACCATCTGTAGCAGTTTCTACAGTATGATAACTAACAGATCCACAAAGCTGCAATTCCATATCAGAAATTTAAGTAATTTACTTCCTTCTAAATGAAGTTTTGTAGTCAAATCCAGTACACGCATGTAAAAAGAATAATATTTGGCAAAACCCTTATCTTGAGTTTCAAATTGAATTCGTGTAATCTAATGTCTCCAACTCAGTTCTCACCATCGTTTATATTTTTGCTCGCAGAACATGCATGTTTCCAAATAATACAATCTGAATGTCCGCATTTGATGTCCTGACTAATTTTAGAAAGACAGTGAACGACAGGCAGTGAAACAGACGTGACGAATCTATAAGTTTTATTTTTACCTAAAGAACCGTAAAAGGGAGGCAAATAGATTATATTGAAAGGGGACCTGTGTTGTATATACCACTTATGATATGAAATAGAAACAAAAAACTATTGTCACACACCACTTTGATAACAATAGTTGACATTCTAGAAGAGATAATAAATTACAGGACTGTACTTTAATACATTATAATATACACCAGGGAGTCTCTTTAATATTAGTATTTGTAATCAACCAAAGGTATTGCTTCTTGCTGGATCTGTTCTAATAACAAACTAAATGAGAGTTGAACAGAAAATGTAAAAATCTAGAACAGCAACCCAACAAATTTATATGAAATAAATTATTGTAAATTTAAATATAATGATAAGACAAATGCAGGTGCTTGCATTTACATGTGAAAGATACAAGTTTTTACAAAAATTAGACATTACTGAGACTGTTATTACAACTATTATGACTGAGAGCTATTACTATAGACTCTAATTATGATGAGGTCTTATCATTATAATGATGAAAGATTGAAATAATTAAAAGAAATGAAAAATAATTACATTACCTAGGTAAATAAACAAAATTTACTCACTTACGAAAAGGTTTAAGATGTGGAAGTTTATGATATGTGTGAAATTATTTTTGTGACTAGTAGCCCATGTTATTATGAAAACTAAATTTGCTTTACCATATTTTGATATTAACTTTTTTTCCAATATTGGTGCCGCTGCTTCGAAAGTTATTTTTATGATAGCAACTCATTAAATAAACATAAAGAAACAATGTGAAAAATTATTACCACTCCATACAATTGAATGTTCTTCTCATTAAGGACTATTATGCAATTTTAAGTTTCAGATATTACGACATGCATAATGAGTTTTAGCATGAATGCAAGTAAGATAAATAGTTTGCATTTTATGTGCGTAATAACAATCTACATAGTCCCAATACAGTATATTCAATTATAAATATAGTAGCTATAATATACTCCAGGTAAACTTAAACTTAGTAGTGACATTCATGAGGGAAAAAGTGAGCTAAAATTGTATAAAGTTATGAAGGTTGCAACATTGTGACACAATATGTGTGAGTGTATGTGCGCAGATTACTTTGTGTTTCACAATGAAAATTATTCCTTAAATTAGCAACGTGCACCTTACATTAATATATATGGAAAGACGTGTAATGTTGGAAATTAAGAGAAGAGGAAGTTTTCAGGAAACAATCTGAGATTCGAAGTTAAGACTGCAAATCTGCAGTTGAAGTGAGAATGTTTATTAAGGCTATTCAATACATAAAGATATGTCTTGTAGAGCAACGACGTATTTTCAGAAATTTGAATATATTTTCTAAAGTCAAAGATATAATAGAAAGGTAAATTTTAAATATAACTAAATTTAGTCACTACGCAAGCAATCGCTAATAAAATACAGATTACTTACATCTCCATTACCATGTAAAAAGCAGTAAAAATGTTTGACCGTATTAAAATTTAGCATTATTTAATTTCATTGTTTTGAAAATTAAAATTAAATAATATAAAATAAACAAATACGGCATAAGCTTTTGAAATCTATTCAGGAAATTATTTTAGTTAGAGATCCAGTAACAGACAATATGCACAAGTCGTGATTACACCTTACTATTTCTCTATCACACAGTACGGATTGATGGATATGTCGCAATTGTACTTCACATGATTACTCGTTATATATCAATTGTTTTACTCGTTATATATCAATTGATGATATTGAAACTGATGAAACATTAAGCCATTGTTCTCTTAGAAATTGTCTCTTTTACGGCAGTTTTAAATGTTTCAGTGGCTTAGGAGATTAGCCATGGCATGCTTGTTAACTCACATTTCTTATTAATTAGACAAGTTTAGATAAGTTATTTAAGTTTACAGAATAAGTTGGGGAGTTGAAAACCATGACAACAATATATAAAAGTTGAAGTATTCCAGTTTGCTTTAATTTAAACTATGCTACTCCATGTATGTAGCACCTAACAGAGGTTCCATATAAGTATAAGGAACTGACACTTGTCCGTTGAGCGGATATATTCTTACCTGTTTTGTTAAGTAGAAGTTAAATGTTATTTTCACAACTGAATATTGATTATTTTAATAAATGAGTGTTTATTTAATAATATTTAGCTACACATTACTCAATTTCTCTTTTTTTGTATTTTTTTATTTTGTTAGTTTTTCTTAATTTATATATATATATATATATATATATATATATATATATATATATATATATATATATATATATATATATATAATTAAGTAAATATTATAATGATAAAATTAGTTTTGTGTACTGCCAAAACGTTTTCATTTATGTTAAATTTATACAACCTTGCTCCCATTATTGATATTGGAGCATCCACCATCACCCCCATGTTTAATACTTTTAGATTACCCTCTATATTTCCTTGTCAATGAAAGAAGACAGATCCACAAACATCTTCACAAAACAAGCCAAAAGAATTTCAACCTGTATCTATATTGCTATTACTATCAAGAGTCTTTGAGCAGATTGCACTAACTCGATTTGTTAGTTTTCTAAATACTCAAAATTTAGTAGACCTGCTGTGATCTGGTTTTAAGTCAGGGCATAGTACTTTAATAAGTACTGTCAAAATGGACTGACGATGTGCTCCTAGCCATTAGTAATATTACCCACTTCAGTAATGCATTTCATTCTGTGGACTTTGACATTTTAATTGATTAGCTTAAACCATTAAATCTGTCATGACCATATGGTGATTAGTTCAATACGTGTTTTTATGGGCGTAAATATGCAATTAAATTTTTCTGAGGTGCTGTTCTTTCTCAACTTCTTGTTTTTATTTTTGTTGATCCTGATATCTGTGGATTTAAAATATTTTAGGCCTTAAAAATTGTCTCTATAGCTGAGCATCAGTAAAGTTTTAAATAGTTAATGATACACGACCAACATACCTTATATCTTCTATGTTTTGTATGTAATATCTTCCCATTACAGCTTTATACCTCAGATCTAAAGTCCAATATCGGCCACTGACTCAAAATAGACTTTGTATGGAGATTCCTTTAGCATTTATGCTGCTAGATTATGAAATCAACTGGATTAAATACACAAAGTGCACCTTAATTGTTTGTAACCAAAAGTCATCTGAAATTGCATTACCCATCATTATCAGCAGATCAAGATCCCTTCTATAGCCTATATTTATTTCGTTCCTACACTTAATATGTCATTTTGCCTCTATTTTACATAATCTTAAATTCATTCTATATGTTTAATATCTATACTGTGAAATTTATTTTGTAAATAACATTAACATTCATAAATCACTTTCTGTCCACTGAACTTACTTGTGCCCACCAGTACTTATCTTTCTCACTCAATTCGTTGTGGTTCACTGTAAGAGATTATTCTTGTAGCAATAAGTAACTGTAAGCTCGATCTTCTAAGCTGACAATAAGTATGATAAATAGATAAATTAATTAAATTATTAAAGAGAAATAATATAATCGAAGAAGTGTTACGTTTTACCCGCATTACCAGGTTTCTATTGGTTTTAATCATGTTTAAAAGGTATCTATTGTTAATGCCAGAAGGAAACACTTAATGTTATATAGTCCAAAAATATTTAAAAATGAGTTTTTATGATGTTTGCCTAATGAAACATTTTATTTTTTATATTGTTTTATTTCACATTTTTCATGAGAGTACACCAATTAAAAGTTGTGCACGTGGGATTTGCATATTAAAATATTTTGCTAAAAAGATTAACATACAATCAAAGGATTAACAGATAATTTAGCATACACATTGATGAAAAGAAGGATACACAGATTACGTTCATTCCTTTTTTTTATACATTTTAAATCCAGGTATAATATATTACTTCCCGTATTATTATAGTTTTATCAGATTTTATCTCTGTATTTGTTTTATTACCTTTATATAACCTTTATTTTCCATAGCTATCCTTTAAGAATGTATGGAAATTACAGAAACAATCAATATTATAACATAATGGGTGTGGGGTCAGGCATGTAACTCAATGCATGACAAGATGATCGCATGACAACACAAATAACCTTGAGCAAATACAGGAGTCTCAATTGTTAAAAGACTAAACTGTTTGTAAATGAGTAGGTCCCACAAAGAACAGTTTTCTGTCGGAGAAGCTGTGCCTATCTTCCAAACTGTTATTATAAAATTGATCGAATATTTAATTCCTTTTTTTCACTTTGAAAATTATGAAATGGAGGTTGTTGTCAAAAAACAAAAAAAGTGACAGAGACTAAAGACAATGAATTGTGAGTAAACGCAAATGTATATATATGTAATTAGATCTTCAATTCTTATCTTTCTTTTAATTCTACTTGTATGCGCCACCCAGTGAAACATGTTGCGGGCCAGGCGAGTGGACGCGTACAGTATATGCCTCTATATTGCCACTAATTGGCAGCCAGTGTTTGGAGTTCAACATCTAATTAATCCCTTAGTTAGCATTGATATTGTGAATCTTGAGAAAGGAATGAGATAAGAAAAAAATTATTGATTTGAATTGTATTAATATGGATTCAGCAACTTGTAGAATCCAGCTTGCTATACCAATTAAGTGACACCTTGAGTGTTATGTTATTTGGATACTTTTAGTTAAATTAAAAATTACCACAAAAAATTAAAACAAGGAAAAAAGTATATAGAATTAAAGAAACATGTGAATATGAGTATACACAAGGAAAAGAAAAACAAATTTATAAAGAACATATGACGGAGCAAATGGCTATAATTATAGGTGTCGTTCCTAGCACAGTATACAGGCCAGTTTAAGAATATGGATACTAAGTTTGCTACCACATCACCGTAAACTAAATCCAAATGAGGTGATCTGACTACAAATGAAAGTATTTGTGGCAAAATAAAACACTAATTTCAAATCAAACAATATCAAAAAACTTCTACATGGATCAATTTTACTAGTTATCTCTGCAGCATAGTTGGAATGTATATAGATCATGCGCCCATAGAAGAGAAATTAATGGCTGAGCTTAATTGTGTAACAGATGATATAATGGATAGATTTATATTTAATACAGAAGAATTTATATCAATTACAAATGATATTATTTCTTTTCGAGTTTTACGAGTGTGTGGTGTGAAGGATTCAATTGGATAAAAAGCAAAAATAATTACAAATTTTATATCCTTCGGCAACCATAAACCATATTTTTTGCACAACCCCACCAATTAAGCATTGTATTTGACCTGCGGTTTTGGTAGGTGAGTCTAATCGAAAAAATTAATTTCATTCATTCTGTAATTTAAATATACTGAAATTATTTCTATTCCCCAATTTCTTCTAGAATGGCTCACATTATAATGCTGTGACAGAAAGCTACTAAAAGATGTTGTCTTCTTATATTTATTTGATACCAACTAATTTGAATTCAGTAATTTAAATTAAACTCTTGTTCCATAATTACATGTCAATTATATAAATTGTGTGGAAATCTATGGAAGGTTGGTTAGTTTTATATTGTAAATACATCAGTAACAACAAACTGAAATTATAAATTTTTAAAAAATTGATAAAAACAAACTGTCAGGCTAATCGTAGTTGACAAGTGCAAGATCATATTGTAAGAGCTGAATTCAATAGAAAACGATCAAGTAAGAAATGCAACATCAGCAAAGAACATTCAAAATGGGATTTGTGACTCAATTTAAATTTGAATTCATGGGATAATAGTTTCTTTTTATAAAATGGCTTTTCGATACTGCTGTCACTTGTAAGTTATAGGTAAATTAGTTTTATGGCAGTGCAATGAGTGATTTTTTATTAAAAATTGAACAAAAGTTGTTTAACACTGTGTATTCAACTGGAGCACTGCTCAATAGAATTTCAAAAAGCTAAAATATAGCTAATTAGTTATTGACCACATCATACAAATTATTGATTTCAAATATTAATTATTTACATGAGACCTATATTTTTGTAAAAAACTCAGTTTATTTTCAGAACATCCACCAAAGTATAAATCGAAACTTTAGTTGAATTTTAAAATACAATATAAATGCAATAAACGTACTTACATAATTTAATTATTGCTGAACTCTTTTGAAAAAATGTAATTCATTATAGAGATATATTATAATTGTATTCTACATTCAGCTCTTTGTAGTGTGACTTTTCTCTCTAAAATACTTCGTTTGATTATAGCTTTAACCTCTGGAAATGTTAACTCTGTTTTATCCCTTAATATGAATCTGTATTTTGCTTTGGTTGTGCATAAATTACCAAAGTATTAAATTACATCACTCTCAATAATCACCACATGAGTTGGTGCCATTGTTTACGGTCCAGTGGCAGTTACAATTTACAAATAGAGGATTTAACTAGTATAACATATATCAGAAGCAGATTCAATTATAAGTCTTGGGTTTTGCACAGAAATCTGCTCAAAGATTTTGTCCTTGAATACATTTTTATATTCTAGATAAAATTATTTTTCCCTAAAATGTAAAATTTTTCATCAACTGAAATAATTCTCAATAAATGATAGCACAAATTATTATAAAAAGGCCAACCTCTCATAATTCCATCACTCCTCACTCAATTGCTTTAACATGAAATATAGCTTGTGTCTTTCATTTGAATGTTTTTTCACAATTTAAAATTTAATACTTTAAACCTACCTGATAGGTTTAAAGTATTAAATTTTGTTTTGTTTAATTACAGTTATGATAAAACCCTGCAAGCTTTCGTAAAACAAATTTTTAATATTAATCTAAAATTGTCAAAGTAAATGTATAACAAATATTATTACCTCAAATGTAAATTCCAGCTTTATCTACAATCAAACAAGTTAAATGTACGTGAATGTTAATTGAACAGAAAAAAGAACCAATATTATTAAAATATTTTTGTTATTAATATGTAACATCTCAGTTCATAGAGCAGATAAATATATTGATTGTTCTGCTTACATGTTAGAAACACGTAAGCAGAACAATCAATATATTTTTTAAAAAAGTTAAAATCAATCACTTGTTAAATAAATTTATTTTATATAAACATAGATACATCATTCTATACAAATTATGACAAATGAAATACAATGACATAATTAATATAACATAAAAATATAAAATTGTCTACATTATCTAACATAATGTAACAGGGTACCTCAATATATGCAGGCAGGTTTATTAATTAGTTTTAGCAGCCGTTAAAAATTTTTTAAAAACAAATTTGAAATCAAACATAAACAAATATATCACAAATATGCCAAAAGCGGAAGTAGAGTCTATATGAATATTCTGATGCCGATATGACATTGTCAGATATTTTAATTCCATTTTCAAAAACTATGAAATTGTGGTGATTAAAAATTGTATTATTATATTGTATTGTTATGCTATGTATATGACATAGCAGATAATCCTAGAAAGCTAAGAAACAGAAAAAGAAAACATTTGAATATATGTCTGACTTGACTTGCTGACTTTGATAAAAGTTAGTATTAAAACAAGACGTTTGCAAATATCAGAAACTGTAAGTTAAAAATATATTTAATCTAATTTATAAATAGACAAATTGATTACATGAATTCATTGCTTTAAAAATAAATTGCTATTATCTAAAAGACATCTTAGCTCCAATAAAAAATGTTTAAAAGAATTTGTTCGAATGAAATAAACACAAATTTATAACATTCTTCAAGAACCTGTAATATAATAATGATATTTTGCTACATAGCCAGGACGTAGATTTTTAAAATACACACAAATATGGTAGTTTGTGCATAATCTGATCATAATAATTTTTAATTTCAGATATGTTTTTTCACATAAAAATGACCAAAAATGTTATGGCCAATATATAATACTTAAAATTATTTTAAACGAGATTATATTTTTTTTTACTTTACAAACTGAAAGGCATTGGGTAGATAGCTGTATCAATTGCAAACATTTTAAAATATGCATATACTAACAAAAGCCTAGCAAATATTGTTAAATAATAATCACACAGACCCTAACAAATATTCATAAAGGAACCAGATTATAATTCTCTCTTCTATAATTCAAAAGAGATCACTGACATTAATGAATTGAATCATAACAACTGAGTAACTCGTGACCAGTTCTAGAAAGTGGAGCAGCAATGAAGCTCTCAGGTTGAACAATTTTAAAACTGTAAACTGGCCCAGTTCACCTGCTTCTATCATATTCCTAATTAGTTGCATATGACGACGGACTTCAGATGCTGAAAAAAGAAAATTAGGTAAGCTTATAATTAGATATTATTAAAAAACAAGTGATAGAATATGTGATATTTAGTATTTAATAGTAATGGTAACCTTCCTTTTCCAGAACCAGTAAAAGTAGTAGTGACAATGTCAAGCTTTGGATGTTTTCAGAATTTAAACATAACTTTCCAAATTCATTCACTAAACTTTGTTAAATAGTCTATTATATTACAACGCATAACAAAAAAATTTACATTTCCAAATATTGCTTATAAACATTGAGATCTGTTTTAAAAGAATATAACAATAAAATGTAAGCTAATGTACTTATATTAAATTGCCCATAATGTACTGTCTGTCTTCTAATGTTGAGTGATAGGAAACTGCTGAAGGAACTAGAAAAAATTGATCAACATAATGTATTTTTGTAATAGGTCTAAGGTCACGCACAATAACTTTTATACCTACAAAGTATAATTATTACAAAACTACAACACGACAAATAAATTTTATTCAAATATTTGAATTCAATCGATCAAAATCAGTAAAGAAGCTATTAAAATTAATAACACTCAATACAGACAATTTTGTCACAAACAATTTTAGGTGAGCAAATGAGTGTTTGAAATGTTTCATAAATGAAATTGATACATATTTTAGAACTTGACCCATAAATGGTGTTTAATGTGCCTTTTGTTCACAAGGCACAGGTAGATGGTTCAAAGGAATATCTTATCTCTCTAAGAAGTTTAAATAGATTAATTACATAAAACAGATATAGAGTGACAGGTTAAGGGTGAGGGGGCAATGATTGAAGGCCACTTCGACAATGAGATCCCATGGTCAGATCAACGAAATCTCAATTAATTCAATTTGAATTTTTGAGTAACCATAAAAGAATAGCATAAAAAAATACATTTAATAATTCTGCAAATGCAATACAAGAATTCATGAATGTGATATTTTAACAGCAGCATTTATAATGTGCAGAGAAATATCGACTGAATGTATAAATCTTGATGGTGTATACCTGGAAAGGTATGTTTCGTTTTATGCAGATTTTAGGAGCAAGTGCAATCAAAATTATTTCTTTAATTGTTCAAGTTGTTATTACATGCTTGATGTGAGTAAAATACATCTGTATGTTCATTATGAAACAAAAAGTAAACTGGCTAGTAAAAACAATACTAAGGGCATTTTTCGAAATAAAAACTATCTGCTTTATAAACAAAATATATTTCTTTAATCAAGAAAATCAATCTAATTGTTTTTTTGTAAATAAAAGATAGTAATGTTCCAAGAGGCTAAATTGCTAGCTACATTTATATAAAAATATCTAGTTGATTGAGAAAAATTTAAACAAAAGCAAGAAAAGGATAAAGCCAAATTAATGTAATAAAGAATATAATATTAAACAATCTATGTAAAAGTGTGATATGAAGAAATTACTTTATCAACAGAAAAGATAATGCTCCGAACTAATGTGGCAAAGAGAAGTGATAAACGGAAGAAAATATAGATGATATCGGAAAGGAAACCTACATGGAACCTAAAACAAGAATTGGTTCTGAGCATGTTTTCATTTAATCCAACTGCAACATGTCTATAACTGTATTGAATTCTATGCAACTTAATAAATCAAGGATTCTAGCGAGACATATCAACATAAAGAGAGATTCTTTATTTCTATAGAAAGATAGAGTGAACATGCTAAATTATCACGTAAAAGCTATGGAGCAATAATAATAATAATTAGAAATGGATTATTGAAAAAATATTACTCATTTCAATTGTTTTATTACTGAAAAGTAATGTAATAGATATTTATTACGTCCAATTTATTGATTAATTAGATCAACATGTCTTTAAATAATCAACAACAAGGGTGTCTATAATTAAACTAAACATTGAGGTGAGACTCAAACTAATAACTAAGATTAGTCTCAATGTGCATGACTTTATTAACACTTATGCAAAATTTCAATGCATATTATAGTAATGTGGAATTTCTCAAGAACTCGACTGTTTATAGCTGTGTCCAATGATTTTTGTGTTTAGTTTTTACCTCTAATTTTTCAGGGTTAAGCTGATGGGTGACATAATATAAAATCCTGAACAAGATCAACATTTGTAGAACAAATAAGCTTGCTTTGAATTCACAAATGATATGACAAGTTTCAGCGGACATGTCAAATAATTTTACCACTCTCAATATAATGCTAAAAATGATATTTTTAGCATTATATTAGAAATTCTTGGCATTTTTTCTAAAAATATTTATTTGTTAAATATATTATTGAACTTAGAGATGTGGTTGAGATAGCATTCAGTTTATTTGGCCATTCTGCTTCTCTACATGTTTAAATAAAATTAAAATTTCTGCTAGTATTTTGTAATGAAAGAACCATCATTGCCAACAAGGCTGTTAAAATTGATACAAACAGCGGGCATTGATATTGAGAGATGTGGTAGACTAATCAGGTTACTATCAAATGACATTTTATTAACATTGCAAATTGAATTTGTGGATCAAAGATTTAATATGTAACTCGGTTTATACAAGAACTGTCCTAAATTGTGAACATATTTGAGATTCTTCAGTCAAAATTGTACTATAAATACAACCAGATATTTATAGAATTTAGCTGAAACATTGAGTAAGTTAATGACAATAGAATTTATTACTTATTTTTCACAGAACAAAATGAAGAAAGACAAGCTCATTTTCGTAGCACTGACCCGTTCATGGCAAATTTTATTAAATATTAAGCTAAATTCTCTTTTTTTTTGGCAATCTAATATTCATATACATCAATATTATTCATTTGGCATTTGTTTTAGAACTTTTTTGTTATAACTAAATAATGCTACTAAATAATGTTAATATATATAACCATTGATGCGTCACTTGGTGTATTTCTGAAGATATCAGAAATTTATCAAGTTTTGAGATATTATTTCTTAGTTTGCATATAAAATAACAGAGAGTTGTTTTACAATGATTCAGACAGGTTTATTACATACATGATATATATGAATATGTCATGTATATAAAGATCAATTATTGTTATAAGTTATAGAATTGTAATTATGGTTATTATTACATGTACTATTCTCCAATCAACGAAAAGGTTTAACAACATACAGTCAATATAAAGTTTATTACGGAATGAATTTAATACTGACCCAGGGGAGGTAAGAGTACTTAGTTCGATTGGTAAGTGTGGCTATAACTTATAAGATATGAAAGCCAACTATCGATCTAATCTCACACATTTGCTGCAATGCAATTTATTATACGAGTTGGTCAATTTTTATAAACAAAAAGTTAAATCAACTTTGAAGATATTTATATTGCGTAACACATTTCCTGTAATAAACATTATCTTGTTTTGTCCCGAAGATTGTCTTGTTTATTTTTTATTATGGAAAGTAATTTCATGAAACTTCAAGCAATGCTTCAAACGTTTTTCTGTGACTTTAGCCCCAACGCTTACTGCAACTTACATAGAATACAATTTGAAACAATTCCATAGAATTATATCAAATTATATTCTCTGTGGGCTACGTAGCTGTTAACAAAAGTTAATAGTGCAACATAGTTGTTGAAATATGATGATAATATATCTATGGTTAACCTGTCTGTACATTCGTACTGCTTTATATAATAGACTTTTACAGCAAAAATTATGATTGCTACATTGCTTTATTTCAACACGAGACTAGCTACGCTCGTGCATGGTTCTTACTACATGACTAAGGAGTCATGTGGGAAGTAATTTTTTAACATATTCTTTCATCTTATTTCTTTATGTATCAATATAAATGAAGATTAGAGGGTATTGCATAGCATTTATGAAATATTTTTTTCTCAATGATTTCATGGCGCTTATGTGAATTATTAAATGAATTTCACATATGAAAATGTTTTATTTAATAGTGGTAATGACGGGGGATTTTTATTTTTCATCTTTGTTATAAATAAATATGCTGTGGACACAATGTAGTGTGGTTGATTTAATACGTTTTAGAACTTGTTAAAAGTGGAATGTTGTATAATTACTTTAAATTGAAACTGGAAAACTTCCCTCCGTCTGCAATCGGCTATGGGCCGAAGGAGGTTATTAATAATTTCAAATATAACTATAGGAAATATTTACAGATTTAATTGTAATTGGAGATACAAACAGTTCAGTCTGTATATATTTATTGCATATAAACATAGTATTGACATTGAAGAAAGTCATTCGTAATGCGTAAAGAAAAATTGTTGACTTACGTAATTCTTCATCGACATGCATTGCTGTCAAACAAGATTTTGTACTTTCCATCTGCAAGTACATCTTCTCACATATAAGACATACGACCACCAAAGACACGATGTGGTGGAATGGCCGTATCATGAAAGTGATGGAAATTGATGTTTCTAATTGCTGAAATATTGTTTTTCTTAAGCATTGTATAACAAAAAGCATTGAGATTCTAATTATTTCTATTGACAGACTAATTTATTTTGAGATTTAATTGAATTGGTCACTATTATTTAATTTTATGTTTGTCATCTAATAAATGTATGCTCGATAATCTATGCCACCCTTTTAATCTTTACAAGCCAATTTTTAAAAACAAAATTCCAAGCAAATTCATTATGTAAATTAAATTCTGTAGTTTCACCATATATTCGAGAATGACCGAATATGTTTGTTTATAAGTTTCACTGATGGGATTTAATATTTCTAATTTTGGTCATGGACTGAATAACTCTACAATGTTATCAACAGGGATACAATATTATCAACAGGGTCAGAAAGTTCACAAACCAACTAAAACTGGTTACTTTAATTTAGAGAAATACTTAATTGATGCACAAATTTATTGTAATAATTGATTTTATATTTAAAAAAACTTTGAGTCAAAGTTTGTTATATTACAGAAACCAAACAATTTTATCAATTTTTCTATTTATTTTTTAAATATGACAACGTCGTTACATAAAATAAAAAGAAAGTAACCTATGTTCAAATGTGCGAACTGTAAGTCTCTTCCTGACAGTGCTCCACTCATTTCTCTTATGTTTTTCCACTTATAAAAAATTTAAATTTATTTAAAGGAATAATTATATACTATAGTTGAAGAAACCAAGAAAATGATTTCTAATTGCTTCATTGACTGTGTTATAACCTTCCTCGTAAGTACATTCTCTAACGTGTGAAGATTTTGTTAATTTATTACACTACTCTTCAATTCATACTCCTGTAACTTTACGATTGTATTACCGTTTTTTGTTTACACCTTTGCAATTCATTAATTTTGTGGTTGCAAGTAATGTTAGTAAATATATGAGTTAATAATACTTACACCATATTTGAAATCTTCAAGAAAAATATATGTGTTAAGGAGTGTACCAGAAAATATTAAAGCGAGTGACGTGAGTAGCTGAAAAATAAAGTTAAAGGTTAGTTCATAATGTAATAACATTTCTGAAAGAGCTTAATAAAAATTAAAATATTACCACAAAACTTTAATTAAAATCAATAAAAACACACACCTGAAATTCAAACACTCTGTTTAAATGACGGCACAGATCCAACAAATGAATATAGATCTGAGATAAATGATAAATGGAATTTCCACTCAGAGGCAACGTAAATGTAAAATGATTATTGGAATTAGGATTGTGTTGAGGACTCCCAAATATGGCGTCCACAGATGGGACCAAGTTTTCTCTATTTTCAGATTCAAAGAAAACATTCAATAATTCCGCACGTTTTGTTATACTACATAATATCAAACAGAACAATAGTATTTCTAAATCAAACATAACGGAAGTTATAATATTGAATGTAGCAATAATGTACGTGTAGAGGCCAAATGTTATTCCTCCAGATATAAAATCTAAAGCAGCATAAAAAATATGATAGGGTATAAGAAGGCAAACAAATATGAGGTTTCGAAATTTATCATGTCTCAACAAATTCCTTCTATACTCCGATTTGAAGAGATAATCTATTTCTTCAAATTTTATAATCAATGCCTTAAATACATTTCTGTCACAAGTTAAATCAATCAGCAATAAATGAAGAGCATTAATTAATTGAATAGTCCTAAACACTATCAACAGCCTGTGGTCGTCGCTTAAGATCAAAATGCTTGAAGCAACATGTAGCACAATCAATGTGCTCATTATTAACAAACTGTATAACTTTTGGCCCCATAATGTAAACCTGGTGGGAGTTTGGTTAACAGTTTTTTTGCAAACACCAAACACACGCTGATACACTAAAATTGGCCAAAGGGTATTTTCAATCGATTCGTTTACCATATTGACTCTCTTAAAATATTTTTTCACAACTCATTCGTGCCAGAGAAGTGTTTTATTGAGCGAGTAATGAACAAGTGACGCATACTTATTGATTGAGACCTTGACTTGTCCTTTGATTTAACATCCATTAGTTTATCATCGTGTGGAATCTCTTGAATGCTTAACATGACCAAAAAATATAATATTGATCTTTTTGATGTGGGAACTTTATTAACCACATATATATAAAACCTTATATATATATATATATATATATATATATATATATATATGTGTGTGTGTTTGTGTGTGTATGTGTGTGTGCGTGTGTGTGTGATTTTTGGTGTGTTTGAGTCACAAATATATTTGTAATTTCATTTATGCTCTAGACTATGGGAAGACTAATGAGAAAAATCTAACAAGAATATTGTAATACAAAATGACATAACAGATTACTTTTACCTCTAGTTGTGTAAAGGAATAAATGACAACCTTTGCTGTTTAGTTTGTAGAATCCAGAAAATAATAATTAAAACACAGAAAAATTGGAAAAAATTTCAATAAACACAAAATAGCATCTTCACTAAACAAAATCTCGTTAAATTTTCAAACTGAAGTTTTCCTTTGTATCCAGGCATCTTGCAGCTTTAGCTTTCAGTCTCCAGACAACAAGGTGCTCAAATATATCTCATCTTAGACCATGAGGGGAAATTATCGCTGTATTAGATTTTTTTTTCATTTTATCATGGTCGCCGGACACGAAAGATTGTCTATACCTTTTCCTATTTATTTATTAACTGCACCTGCAAAGAATTATGAAATAATAAATAATAATAAATTCTCAATAATAATAATAAATTCTAATAATAATAATAAATTCTCCAATAATAATAATAAATTCTCCAGCACCGTTTTTACATTTTCATTATTTTTTTCATTTTCATTTTATTTTTACTTTGCCCAAGAATTATTTAACAAATCTACACCTGCCATATACTGCTTATAGTTATGCCCTATCTGGGGATAATCCTCCTTTATAAAACTTTCTCATTTTAAACTGTGTCTTCTAACTTTGACTTGCTCACTTGACTTCTCACTCTTAAAGTCTAAGTCTTCCTTTTTACCTAAATGTATTTTGAAACTAAATGTAAACACTCTATAGCTTATAGCCCCAGTTATACAATTTGTTTTGTCCTTTTGTGGAGAGTTATAAGCCAGGTATTCATTTGTTTATCGACAGCGATTCCTTTTAGATATACCTCAGCATTTTTTAAAAATTGTCCAGTAATTTTATGTAACACCCATCGAGATGTAAGTAATTTTATATAGGACACTTGGATCCCTTAGATCTCATTTGAACAAGACATCTTACAGTGTGATTCAAAATAAAGTTAAATAGCACTGCATGGAGTGACGCATCTGGAACATTCAGAGGAAGTGAGTTTTCAATGTTTAAAATTTTATTCCTAGACACTTTTTTGTATTTTATTCAAGAAATTAAACTAACAAAAACAAGTTACTTACAGTGTATGTGACTCATTACAACTTGTCACAATAACTGTACAGTGCCGAAACTAAATAAATTTTAATGAACTACATGTACAATATTGATATTTTTAATTTTAATTGATGAAGATTGTAAATATAATAATATAGCTACTATTTCTAAAAAGCTATACATTTTATTAAATTCTATATGTGTGGATTAGAACAATCGTTTGAGTACTTCCTTAGTTTGTCACGTAAGGAAGCGAAAAAAATCTACAAGAGATTTACATAAATTACATTTATATTAATTTGTGGATGTTTTAATGTTGTTAATTAAGAATAAACATATATTGTTATGATAGTTGGTAAAGGTATTATAGTTTAAAGTTTGCATTTGATCGTGATAATTACTTTAAATCAAGTTTAATTTTATCTAACATTAAGTTTAAAACATTAATATATAATACAAAGTAATACCTATTTCTTTTTGTTTCCTACTTCTCCCCTATTTTCCTGGCTAAATCAGCTCAACAACATCCTTTTTTTATCTTCGTAATCTGTCAATATAGACGGTGAGTTAAATAACCATTATCGTTTGAATTTGATAATAAAATGGAAACTACGAAGATCCAATAAATTAATGTAATGTGAAATCATATAAACATTACCAGACTGATCATCATTGATAACATTCTGAGCTGTGTTGTGACTACATTAATAATTATGTTTACTTTCAGCTGGGAAATCATTGCGATGGTAAATTAGGTTTGAAATTTTAATTTAGGAACTAACTGAGGTGTTTATCTTGTGACTCAATCTCTCCCTTATAACTTTTGATGTGAATTTAATTATGCTTGATGCATTTTACATAGGTAACTTCCTTTTTGTATATTAAGCAGTGATATGGAATATTGAGAAGACTGGATAGTTTACCTTACTTGTGTTTACGCCCATCAAAGTCCACCAAATTTGTATTGAAGTAATCAAAAAATTGTTTTGATTAAGAAGTCCATACATACATATATTTATATACATGTGAATATGTCAATGTTGTTATGTGTGTGATCAAAGAGATTCCAAAATATATTTCCACGTCATGTTTCTTTAATGTCAGTGCTTTGTTTAGATGCAATAAATCTTTGATTTGATAAAAATACACCATACAAATTTTTATATTTTTTTATATAATGATACAATATAGGCTAATGTGTATTGCATTCTTGTGCAGCTTTTCTCAAACTCTTTCCTTGCCTGCGCAATAGAACAACTCAAAGCATATTGGCCTCTGAACGAATACCTTTTTTTCTTTTTAGAGCACTCTTAAAGAAAAAATAAAAATCAAATATTAAGGTTAATTTCTAACTACAAAAATGTGACGAAAATATGCATCACGTAACATTACTAAAATACGCTTCATGAATAAAATAATAATAATTCTCAAATTGCAAGTAAAGTACTTGATGTTACATGTTACACATTACCAGACTGATCATCATTCATTGTGTCCATTGCACAACTGTTTCATTGTTGACTAAGATTTATGTAACAATTTAAAATATGATCTAGTCCACATTAATCTATGAAATACATATAATGCTAGGTAATCATGAGAAATTTGAAATTCTCTACCATAATTTAATGAAAAATAAACAAAGCCAAACATTCTTATTTTTTTGCTGAAAAAATCCACAGAAACATCTTCTTCCCTGTGACGCCGCTGCAAACTGGGATAGGACTGGAGTAGGTCCTTACATGATATAATGCCTGATCTAGCAACATCGCATTTTAACAAATGACAGTGTTTCTTTGTGTACCACTATTTCATTTTTCGACACTTGACCCTACATATAAAAATAGATTAGATATTAAAAATGCCAACAATCCGCCTCCGATTAACCGCAACGTCAATGATCCTCGCATTATTGCAGCACCCCCTTTGCAGTCACAACTACCTGCTGCCTATGAGGAGGAACATGACTGAACCATGATGCACTGCCGATGTATCCACAGTCCCGTGACTATATTGCAAGTGACCTCCACAATGAAGCATGAACTTACGCTGGTTTGAAAATGCTTCACGTGTGGGGTATTCATCCAGATGCCACAGAGGAAGCTGTTTTAGAATATATAAAAACAATATGTTCAGAAGCAATCTGGATAACGAACAAATTTAGTTCTTTTGTGTTTTTTGTTTGTCATTCAGAAGCAATCTGCATAACAAACAAATTGTACACAAAAGGCAGCGACGCATCCTGTAAGGTCACTGTGCTCAAGTTGACGTTTTATTTAAACCTGATGCGTAGCCCAAAACTGAATTGGTAGAAAAGTGACAATTTCAAAGTGAAACACTAAGTAGATTTTACTTTGTGAGTAAACTCAACATTTTCTACTAAAATATTAGAGAATTGTCGTCAAAACTTTTTTCAAAAGTTTTTTCTGATAGGGTGCACGCTATTGCATATAATTTATTTGCATTAACAAAAACATGGTTTATTTAGTCAATAAATAGAGCAGCATTTTTCATCAGTTGGTTTACAGTAATGCGAGCGGGCAGAGTGAGTTGCCGCTGAAGTAGAGGCATGCTGCTAACTGATTGCGCTTCGTTATAACTGATTCCCCTGGATGTGGGAATATCAGTGAACCTGATGAAGCTGTTTATATATTGTATAAGTTAATTGCTAATATTTTAATCGACTGTGTTCCAGTGCTAAAAGGCAGGTTATTATATACTAGTGGTATTATTATCTGGCTTGGTTTAATGCTGAGTTTATCCACAACATTTAGACCAAACCGTTTTACCATAAACGTTACAAAAAAGTTGGTTTGAACTGTGATCATGAAATGTTTACTTTTCTGCACACGCATGTAAAATACGGAATGAGAGCTCTAGATTGTACATACATACAAAATATGGTAGCCAGTATTATGTCCGACTCAAAAATATGTTGGATGGATCTTTTATACATGATAGGATTACACACTCAGGTTAGTTGGTGACTAAAACTTTCACAGAATATTTCAAATCAATGTTTCTGAATAATGAACTGATATTCCACAGTGATACATGAATTAAGACTGCATTAGTTTCAAGGATACCTGAACTAAAGAATTTTGAAACATGGTCACAATATACTCAACATCATGAAAATTGTGGGAATGCCGCATGACAAATCTGAGGATCCTCTAGGCCTTCTGAGAGGTTTCAGTGAGATGGTCCTGAATTTAGATATAGATGTTAGATGTTTATTCATAATTATACTAAGATCTAACACGGATGATACTCCATTTAACTGATGATATTCCATTTAACTTGTAATTCTGAATCAAGAACACATGTTTACGTAAACATGGCATTATTGCACATTTGCTCACATTAAATTGTAGTTTGTTACTCAGACTCCATTGAAATACTGAGTTGACATCACTTCGAGACAGCTCACAAGCAGATTGCTTTTATAATCCCTAGAATAGTTTCAAATCATTGGCATACAGAAGGCAACGAGCAGTATTGACAACTGAGGGTAAATCAAAAATCATAATGAGAAATAAAAGAGGGTCTACATTACTGTCTTGACTGACCCCAGATTGAGTAATATATGGATTTGAAATCTCGTAGATTAAAATTTCCTAACTAAATATTTTATTTTTGAGCCCAAAAGTAACTATAAAAAACTTTTACTAGAAATCATTGTCAACTTGGTCAAACGCCTTCTTAAAATCAAAATAAGCGACATCTACCTACCGTCCACCATTTATCTCCCTAGCAACATAATCTACAAAATCAGTAAAATTAGTGAAAGTAGACCACTTTGGACAAAAAGCGTGCTTACATTTCATTAGCTGGTACTGATAGGTATATATATATACGTAACAATATAAAATTATTTCAAATACTACTACAGGCCTATAATATTTTACATCATATATAGATCACAACTAGATCATAAAATACATCACAACTAGTTTTGAGAACAGATATTTACCCAAAGAAAGATATAATTATTCCAAAGGGATGAATAAAATTCGGAAATTAAGAATAATTTAACATAAAAACGAACAGTTTCATAAAAATGTCAGAGCACAACCAATGCTATTGTTTAGAGTGCTATAACACAAATAGACAGTAACGTCTTGTTTTAATTAAAAGAGAACGGAACTAATGGGTCGATATATTGATACAATAGAAAACAGCTTGGTAGTAACTTTGCTGCTTTGTGTGAGAATCTTTCCCAAAATTTTTTTTGTTGTGGGTTAGTATGTCTATATGAAAAATTGGTTAAAATGTATCGACAGAATTTCAAGTTTGGCAAAAGGTTTCATATTAGAAAGTATACACTAAGAATTAGCAAGTTTTAAAATGGAAAATGGAAGTCTCATTCTAATGAGGTATTGACCAGTTTTTATCCACACTACCCATAGGAGTCTAATGACACAGTTGCTTATATAAATAAGAAATCCTGAAAAAAAATGCCAAGGTATACCTAAAAGGGAAGCACTGTTGACAGACGAACAAATGTATATTGTTACAGAGGCCTCTACCACTGTATTACCACTTTTCTTCTTTATTTTAGTTTGGTTGTCAGATGCAAAAATTGGAACATGAGATATATTTTACGCTTTTCTGTCTCAACACTGAAACACTAGATACAAAGGGAAAAGCTTCATATGTTGTGATGAATACCAAATGGAATTTGCTTTAACAACAAGAATAAGCACTGAAAATTTAATGAAAGAAATTGTTTAGGGATGATGCTATCTTGTGTTGTGTTTTTTAACATTTCTTTTTTGTTTTTTCATAACTTACTGTGGTGTACAAACAAAAAGCTTAAGACTATCATTCATTCTTACATATGACCGAAAAATAAACGGAATTTGTGATGGCATAAAATAAAAAAATTCTAATATTATATTAAAATATTTATATCAGTTTTTTTCACTTTAGTGAAATTACATATTTGTCATGCAAATATAAAAAATTATACGTAGTATGGGTTGGTAAATATCCCACATTAAGAAGATCAATATTATATTTAGTTGCTTGTGTTATAGGCACTCTATAGATACCACCAGACGATAAACTAATGAATGTTAACTCTAAATACATTTAACCAGCAAAGTAAACACCACTTGTCTCTTGAGCACTCAATAAGACACTCGTGCTGGAATCTATCTTTCTTTGTATATTTGTAATATACAAAAATCAATATTTGTGGAAAAACTGCGTATTGAATTCCCATCAGGTTTAACCGTTTTAGTGCCATGGTTTTTTACTCATATGTACTTAAAAATGTCAAAGAAATCTTTTGTTTTTTATGTCAGGGAAACAGTAAGGTAGACAAGGGTAAACCCTTGGCTGGAAAAAAAACTGTATCTCTTCCAAAAATTGTCCAATTCTAATAATTTTATAAAAACTTCTACAAGGATAATAAAATACAAAGAAAATTATGGAAATATATATTGTGAACAAAAATTATAACAAAAACTGAAATCAAGATCACATCATATTTTCGCAGTACGGTACATCCTCCGTATCAGCAAAATAATTGTTGTCCTCACTATTATCACTATCACTCAAAATTTGCATTACGGCAAATTGTGAGCACACCACAATATCACTCCCATTATCACTTTCTTCAAAACTTGAAAAACGATCAATTTCACTCAAATTATTTTTGTATTCCGACATTATGGGTTGAAAATTTTCTTTTCCTGGATTCTTTTTATATTGTAATTACGAATAATATTATAATTTGAACTTTATGTAACATGAAGAAAAATAAAAAAATTAGCGATACGTGCGAGCAACCTCCTCTACCGCGCGCTAAACAGGAACTGATTTCGAGAGCGCCCTCGCGCTTGTGGCATGTTTAGTAAGTTTGCGTACTAGCGCAATTGTACTTGTCGGCACTCAAACGGTTAAGTTATGGCGTCAAAAATTATATAGTTTGTTAATAAGGGGAACATTAATTGTGCTGCTTGTTGCTTCTAGCATTTTGATCTGCAGCGATGACTACATCCATATAGTGTTCAATGTACTGCAGGTAATTAACACCCAGTATTTATTGTTGGTTGATAACGTGTGACAAAAATGTATTTGAAAGTTTGATTTTGATAAACTGAAGAAATAGATGATCTTTTCAAATTGGAGTATTATAGAAATTTTTCGAGACAAGATACACCAAAACTCTGCTGTCATTGGCTTTCTTATACCCCATCTTATTCTTTATTTCGCTTTTGATTTCTTTAACGAGGAATAAATTATGATCCTTACATATGCATTAATAATACATTCAATATTATTGCTTCCATTATTTTTGATTTAGAAATAATATTGTTCTGTTTCATATTATTTAGTATAACAAATCATGTGGAACTGTTAAATGTTTTCTTTGAACTAAAAAGTAGACAAAATATGGCACCACCTGTTGATTCCATATTTGGGATTCCTCAACATAATCCCAATTCTAGGTATCATTTTACATTTGTATTGCCTCTTAACAAAAATTCCAGTCATCATGTATTTCAGTTCTATATCCATTTTTTAGACCTACGCCACTGTTGTAACAAGGTGTTTGAATTTTAGATTTGTATTGAATGTTGTAATTGAAATGTTGTAATAACATTATAAGTAAAACTAAACACTTTAAAAAAATTTCAACACAATTATTATGATGAACTAACTTTTAACTTTATTTTTTAGGTAATGACGTTACTAATGACATTATGACATTTAAAATATAATGTAAGTATTATTACCACATGTACTAACTAACTTAATTCGCACCAAAAGTTTAACGATAATAGAATACAGAAAATGATCATGCAATCATAAAGAATAGAGGATTAAGGGTTAAAAACTTTTTCACCCTTAATCCTATATTATTAAAAGAAATAGCCATTGACTATGTTAGTTAATGAAGTATTTAAAATTAATTTTGTATATATGTTAAATCAAGAAACATTAATAGTTCGCTTAAACCTATTTACGTTTTTTTGTCGATGAAAGAAAACCGGCATAAACAAGGATAGCACAATCATAAAAAGATCTTATACCAAGCAGTGGGTGAATATATATTATTTTCTTTTTATGTTATGGGACAAAGTTATTACTAGGCTTGCCTTCGGTGAATGGGCAAATGATGCAACTAGTTTTCATGTTTCTGCTGTTGTTCACATCATCCTTGTGTATAGTTTTTGATGTACCTACTTCTATTTATTCTTACTTTTTCTTTGTGTTGAATTTATAAACATGTCTTATTTTCTTACTTCTAACGTGACTGGTTGTGCTTTGTACCTTTAGAAAATATGAATGTGGCAAAACATGTCGCAAAGTTTTTTTTAAAAAATTTAATTACTACAGTACTTTCGTGCGTCATTTAATATATAAAAATTAATATAGTTAAAATACATATAAATCATATATCTATACAAGATATAAATTTATAATTGTAATTTTAGTAGGGAGGATAAAGAAGCACGTGAGATTAAAATTAGAACCTCGTATGGAAATAGAACAACATAGTATTTTATCATTTCTTCTGCAAGAGTTTATTATATAAGACATTATGAAAGCACAGACAGGTAGAATATCGATAGACACATTGTCATGCACGAACAGATAAAATATCATCTGTAACGATGAAATGTACTTAAATTACATTGTATTAAATGTTTGCGGTCAAATCAATAATTGACTTTCATATTTTATTAACTTTGGCCTCTAACAACAGCTCCTGACATTGAAAGGTTTCAACAACCTAACACCCTCAGCAATTAAACTAAGTATTCAATGCCTCTTGGTTAAGTTCTTATTTCTTTTTAGCCTAAAGTTTGCATCGATTATGTGTTGAAATAATCTTCTTGGTTGATTAAAGAACAGTTAATGCATTAAATAATACAATTACAATTGTGTAACTGTTGACAATCATACACATAAGGCATTCATATAAGCAACAAAATTGCCTAATCGGTAACAATGAAGGTTAAATAAATATATAAATATAATTTCATTATATTTGCTATCTCATAAATATACTTCTCTCTCTCTCTCTCTCTCTATATATACATATATATATATATATATATATATATATATATATATATATATATATATATACATACATATAATATAATAACTTTTTTAAAATAATGACCAAATATCTAAGTCTGTACTTCCTAAAGTTGTCCGAGAGTTCCTCTCCACCCCAATAAACTTCGTTCAATGGTTTATGGACAGTTCAAATCGTTACAGTCAACATAAAATTCATCAATTCAGTTATGAAAATTTTAAAAATATTTTGCATTTCCCAGATGGATGCCGTCACATTTTATGACAATTAGAATCCACATGATTTATTTGTTTTAAAATCAAGTTTTTATTGAAGATGAAAAGGGCCGCTAAATAATATAAGCCATCATGGTACCGTGTGTAAGCAATCATAGTATCCATATGATTTGTATTTAAGAAAAAAATATTTATCTATGCAGTGAAAGAAGCAAACGTGGACATATGTTGAACGAAAACTTAAATCTTATTTACAAAATATGTGTTTCTAGGCCTTCGTTTTGCTGAACTTATCTTGAAAGTATAATGTTTCCTCAAATTTGTATCAATAGATAGAATTGCTAATTTTATTAATTTGTCTTCAGTCGTAGCTGATGTTACTTTCAATTCATTCATAATTAAACATTTTTAATTGATCTATATAAGGTCCTACTTGACGAAACCCTTGTGCCACCTATGTGACAGCTGCTGATGAACTCATATTGGTAGTGCGTACATATCCTCTAAATATTTCAACTTCCTGCACCATTTGTAAATCTCTCAATAATCTCGTGAATGTTATTAAACTTTTCCTTAACTGGTGCTCTTATAATAAGATCTGACTGAATAATAGTAAGTTAAAACTTCATCCATCGTAGAGGAAGTTTGAGACAATTTTCAGATAAATTTATTTACATATAACAAACAACAACCTATGAACTTTAACTTATAATGTTAAGTGTCTTTTGATAGTCATCTGGTGGCTATTTTATAATTTTATTCTGCCACCTCTCTCTATACCCACCATTTGTACCAATAATTTTGGAGTTACTGGCAGCAATGTTTCTTTCTGCTATTAAAAGTGTTTACTGAACTAATATAATTTTTGACATTTTTAGGCGTTTTTGACTTATACTAATTTCTAAATTGATGTTTGATAAATCTAACTAATCAAAAATACAGGTTTATAAAACGTGAGTCTGCATATGCACCCCTGGTTTTTATTTGACAGATCACATATTTCTTCTAATATGTTCACTATTTCTCCCACATTTTCTATGACAGGTGTGACGATATCATGATGAACACGAACATGTATACAAAATCTTTTTTAACTCTTTTAGAACTTTTGCAAAACCAGAGGAGTAGTGGCTAGTTGTAACAATATTATTATTTATTTTTTTTGAACATTCATTGAATTGCAATATGTGTCTGTCAGTGGGACATTCAGCAATTTTGTGATCATAGTGTATGTATCCAGCGACACATCATTAATTACTAATGCCTTTCCTCATATGTGGTCCTGGAGCCTGTTCCATTTAAGTCTTCTAACAAGGTGAGGAATGACTATCTATTCTCTTTTTAACATTTTTGGTATTTTTTTGGTCATTTCCTCGATTGTAGGCATATATAGATCTCTGTGAATGGTCTCATTTGTAATGTTTCATTGTGCCTGGGTGATCACTCCCAGGGTTTTGGATTGGAGTCTCTGAATAATGATGCTGGAGCTCGGAGTTGTTTGTTATATGGAGCTGGAGCCCCACAGCTGAATCCCATAGATAGTTGCAATAATACATTTATAGATTATAAATATTGGCTGTAGGTATAGCTGTGATTACTTTCGTAGCGTCCAGTGCATCTTCTTGATTAGCACACCAAGTTGTTCCCTATTGGTATTAATATATTTACGCCATGTAAGACATTGATCCAGGTGCAACCCAAGTTAAGTAATATCATTTTCATGTCGATTTTGTTCGCCATTTATTTGTGGGGTAGGGCATGTTTCATGCCAAAAGGCTAAATTTTTCTGGACTGAATTTATCTCGTTGACTTTGATACACCTTTTTTTTAACCGAAGTGCAATTTCGGTGAGTATATTTGTTGTCATGTTTGGCTAGAAATGGGTTGCTAATATGATTACATTCATCGTGAGTAAATATACCAATTATGTTATGTATAGGTGTTGGTTGGAAGGTTATAACTATGAATGAGGTTGAGCCAATATACTACTACTATCACTACCCTGTGACCCATCTACTTTAATTTTATGGGGATCGGTAATTGTGTCACCATAAAATGCCTGTTGCTAAAATAGTTTCAAATATTTTTAAGAATTGTTGTGACAAGTTGATTTTGACTTTGTATAGTAGGTCCTTATGCTAAACTCTGTCAAATGCCTTTAATACATATAGAAACACCACAGAGCAATACAGCTTGCAATGAAAGGCTTTATTTATGGTCACTACTAGTCTGTGAACCTGAGCTATTATGCCAGATCTTTGACAAAAACCGAATTGGTGCTGAGATATATCTTTCTTACTTTCTATTATTTTTAGAATCAGCCTCAATAAAAGGATTTCATTTACTTTGGTTAGTTTAGGCAGTAGTCTGATTGGTCTGTACGATTATAGTTCAGGTACATGTTTATTGGGTTTCAAGATCACGGTTGTTTGAGAGACTTCTTACTGTGGAGAGAAAACATGCTTTCAAGAAGAATTTCAGGTGGGTGATAGCTTTTACAAGTAGTTCTCTCAAGATTAAGTCAGTGATTAAGTTGTTCCCAGGAACCTTTATGGGATCAATGCTAGGCATAGCATTGCTCACCTCAGCATCAGGGTAGCATTCAATTACTGAGTACTCTCATCATCCTTGGTGCCGTCAAAGTTGTAGGGGGTGAATTTGCAAGGCACATTGTAAATATATTCCAATTCGCTTACATTCCCCATATAATATAAAACAATTATTCAAAACTAAAATTAAAAATTATTATGCAGCAAAAAGCAAAATAAGAGTGACACAGCCAAGTATTGATTCTAAAGTTTCAAAAAGGAAATTTCCATTTTTTTGTATAATCCTCATCCATGGCAACCTCGTATATTAAATTAAGAAAAATTAAAAAGCTTTCATTAAACAGGTCGCAGGTTGACTTGCATTGTCTGGTAGAACTACTACTCTCATATCATAATGCAATAGAAAAATACTTTTTATTTTTTTGGAGAAGATGTCAAAAATGCTATTTGGCTACCACATGAGTTAACTTAAAAAAGGGCCCAAATGTGCTTGGGGCCGTTGAGTTCCGATCTTACAAATGATTGGCTGAAGTATCTCATTACATGTGATGAAAAGTAAGAGGCATGTGTTAATTTTCTTATGAGCATTAATGGCTAGGAGCTAGAAAAGGTTGTACTCTTATCTAAAAGTGATATTAACCAAAGGGTTCTGTTAGTTGTGCAGTTGGGGTATAGAGCAAATTATTTATCTCTTCCAACCAATTTACTGCTGATATTGGTACCGTGGACAATTGAACAAAGTTCCCACTAGACATCCTATAGATAAAAACATTTTTTAAATGACAGTGCTTGACCTAATACAGCAAAAGTTACCAGTGAAAAAATACTTTCACTTGGGTGGATTTTGCTTCCTCTCCTATCGGAATCTTCACGTCTGTCACCCTCAAACTATCATCTGTTTCATAAAAAAGACGCAGCTCTACTTAAAAAGAACTTACCCAAATTTTCAATCAAAATTATAAAGAATGTTTCAAAATTTTGTTTTAATTTCGTTAGTCTTTTCATAAAATATTATATTTTTTAAAATACGAACTACTTACTTCAAAAACCAACATATTTTTTAGTAAAGAAAAGCAGTCCTCATATAATTTCAGTTAAGTATATTATATAAATAAAAAAATATGTGTGGCACTCGGGGACTGCCGCGGTAAAGCTATTGCATAGCATTTTTTATCAACTTATGCAATTATAATATTTTTGATCACTTTCTTCATTAATATATTTGTTTATTCATATTTAAGACACTTTATACACAAATCTCAATACAATTACATGCATAATAAACTGAGATCAGTATGTGATGGGTAGAAGCACGTATATAGATTTAGGTAAATGAAATGTAAATTGTTAATTTTTCCCATTAATTTTTTCTAATATTTATACAAATTGTTTTCATAAAATAAGGATTTCATATAATTTAAATTAAAATATTTAGTAGCACTGAAATATCCATCTCTTTTTAGAGTTTGTGAGAGTGTATTTTTTGTTGTTATTTTCTTTGTTTATTTAAATTGTTATTACATTATATTTACAGGGAGTTAACTTGTCTGTATGCGCATTTTGCAGGAAAAAGCAGTACATTAAATGTACCATTAAAATTAGCACATCATTAAAAATGTAATTTATTTGATAATGATTTATAATGAATAGTTCCTTCATTAATAGTCATGGTTTTCAGATTCACAGTTTTCAGATCATATTTTTCCACACCAAAGATTATCTATATTAAAAATAAAATATAATTTTTCAGTAAGAGAAAGCATGCGAAACTGGTTTTCAGAAGGGAAAGTAAAAATGAGAAGGTTAAATTATTATTCTCTATTAACATATATTATGTTTAAAGAAGAAAAATCTAACTGTTATTAGAGGATAAAAACAATGAAGCAGAAAGAACAAATTTCTTTTATAAAATGTAGAAAATTTTATAAAACCTAAAATATAAGTTGATTCCCACCAAGCCTTCATTTAATTAAGTGATGCTGAACACTTTCCTGTATCCATATCCTGCAACTTAAAATCCTAAAAAATGGTAGTGAAACATTAACCTAAGGAAGGACCTTTTGTTTCGATAGAAAGAAAGGATTACCATTATAGTATCTTGCTAGTTTTCTTTACACGGTTTTTTTAACTTTATTAAATATGATAAAATTCCTTTGAGTAAATGGTATTTTGGCTTCCGATAAATAAGCTTTCTTTTATAATCAACTCTTTTAACCTGAGGGATATCTGGAGCAAAAATTTATTTCTGGTTTTCATTAGCATCTTTCTATAAAATTTTATGAAATTTGGAATACAGCTAAATTGAAAGAATAAAACTGTAGAAAAATAAAACACGAATACTGTCAACTAAGAGGTGAAGAAATGGTGGAATATTTTGAGTTATTTTTTTGATACCACTTTTTCTTGAATTATCAAAATCCCACATTTCGAAATCATTATTTTTTTGGCAAAAAATTAATTGGTAATTCTCACTTGGAAAGCACCAGATATCTTTGTCTTCACAAAAATGCACATTTACAAAAATAAACTAATAAAATGAATGCAAACAGGAGATAATAACTAATTCAGTAAATAAAATTCGCTGACCTAATATAAGAGGTGCGCATTTGTTAAATGGATATCTAGCTATTTTTACTCTCTTTTTAGCTTTGAGTACTCTGAATGTATGTGATCAATGAATGACAGGACAGATTGTTATTAAAACACAGTGATTTTGTGTGTGTGTGTGTGTGTGTCTGTGTATGTATGGTATATGATGCACTCAGAATACTACATGTGATAGTTTCGTTCTGAATATAGCTGAAAGCTGACAAATGGAGGTTCTTTCACCCTATAAATTAGCTGCTTGAAATGATGTCATTAGTTTTACTTTCTCATAGAAATCTTTTTTATCAGAAATTGTACACAAACACTCAGCGCATTAAAATATAAAACATACTCATATTTTCTATTTTTATGTATTTAGGCACTGAAAATCCACTTCCTTTTAATGTTCCAGATGTATCACTCCATGGAATGGTATTTAACTATATTTTGAATCAAACTGTAAGAAGTCTCGTTTAAATGAGATCTTAGAGAGCGCCCTAAGGGATCTAAGTGTCCTTTATAAAATTACTTAAATCTCGTAGGGTCATTTATAAAATTACTGGAAAATTAAAAAAAATGCTGAGGTATATTTAAAAAGAATCTGTATTTCAATAAACAAAAAAAATTTCTGTCTTATAGCTCTCCACAACAGTACCAAACAGATCGTATAATTGGTTCCATAAGCTATGAAGTGTTTATATTCAGTTTTGTAATATATTTGGGCAGAGGAAGACTAAGAATGAGAAGTCAAGTTGAGAAGACATGTTTAAAATAAAGGAGGTTTATAAAGGAGGATTATCCCCAGATAGGGCATAACTATAAACAGCATATGGCAGGTGTGGATTTGTTTAATCCATTCTTGGGCAAACTGAAAATAATAATGAAAATGAAAAAATGTTGCTTAAGAATGCATTTCAAAATTCATTGCAGATGCAGTGCAGGGATAGACAATCTTTTGCATCCGGCGGCCATGATAAAATGAAAAAGAAAGAAAGAAAACACAGCGATAATGTCCTCTCATGATCTAAGATTAGATATATTTGAGCAACTTGTTGTCTGAAGACTGAAAAGTTAATGTCGCAAGACGCCTGGTTACAAAGGAAAAACTTCAGTTTGAAAATTTAACGAGATTTTGTTTAGTGCTAGATGCTATTTTGTGCTTGTTGAAATTCATTCCAATTTTTCTGTGTTTTAATTTTTATTTTCTGGATTCCATAAACTAAAAAGCAAAAATTGTCATTTATTCCTTTACAAGACCAAAGGTAAAAATAATTTCTGATGTCATTTTGTATTCAAATATTTGTATTAGATTTTTTTCATTTGTCTTCCCTCAGTCTACAGCATAAATGAAATTACAAATATATTTGTTACTCAATCACATATATATACATATATATATATATATATATATATATATATATATATATATATATAAGTATATATATATATATATATGTATATATATACACACACACACCTATATATATATATATATATATATATAGAATCAATAAAGATCCTACATCAAAAAATATAATATTTGATATTTTTTTTGTCATATTAAGCACTCAAGAGATTCCACCAGACGATAAACTAATGGATGTTAACCAAAGGACAATCAATCAGTAAAGTATGTTACACTTGTTCTTTGCTCACTCAATAAAACACTCGTCTGGCATGATTCAGTTGTGAAAAAATATTTTACGTGAGTCAATATGGTAAATGTATCGATTGAAAATACCCTTTGGCCAATTTTATGGTATCAGCGTGTATTTGGTGTTTGCAAAAAAACTGTTAACCAAATGTCCACTAGGCTTACATTATGGGGCCAAAAGTTATACAGTTTGTTAATAATAGGAATACTGATTGTGCTACATGTTGTTTCAAGCATTTTGACCTTAAGCGATGACCACAAGCTGTTTACAGTGTTTAGGACTATTCAATTAATTAATGCTCTTCATTTACTGCTGATTGATTTAACTTGCGACAGAAATGTATTTAAAGAATTGATTCTCAAATTTGAAGAATTAGATTATCTTTTCAAATCGGAGTGTAGAGGGAATTTGTTGAGACGTGATAAATTTCAAAACCTCATATTTGTTGGCCTTCTTATATCCTATCATATTCTTTATGCTTCTTTTGATTTTGCAGTCGGAGGAATAAGATATGACCTCTACATGTGCGTTATTGTAACATTCAATGTTATATCTTCCATTATGTTTGATTTAGAAATACTATTGTTCTGTTTGATATTATATAGCATAACAAAACGTGTGGAATTATTGAATGTTTTCTTTGAATCTGAAAATAGAGAAAACTTGGTCCCATCTGTGGACGCCATATTTGGGAGTCTTCAACACAATCCTAATTCCAATAATCATTTTACATTTACGTTGCCTCTGAGTGGAAATTCTATTTATCATTTATCTCAGATCTATATTCATTTGTTGGATCTGTGCTGTCATTTAAACAGAGTGTTTGAATTTCAGGTTTGTATTTTTATTAATCTTAATTAAAGTTTTGTGATAACGTTTTAATTTTTAATAAACTCTTCCAGAAATATTAATATATAATTATGAACAAACCTTTAACTTTATTTTCCAGCTACTCACGTCATTCATTCTAATATTTTCTGGTATACTCCTTAACGCACGTTTTCTTGAAGATTTCAAATATGATGTAAGTATTATTAACTCATATATTAACTAGCATAACTTTCAACCACAAGTTTAGTGAATTGCAAAAGTGTAAACAAAAAACCATAATACCATCATTGTGGTTTTTTGATTACAAGATTGCGGATTGCAGACTAGTGTAATAAAGTAACAAATTCTTCACACTATAGAGAATGTACTTATGAGGAAAATTATGACACAGCCAATGGAGCATTTAAAAATCATTTTTTTGGTTTCTTCAGTTATAGCATATAATTATGCCTTCAAATCAATTTAAATTTTTTATAAGTGAAAAAAGACAAGAAAAACGATGGTAGCACTGTCGTGAAAAGACTTACACTCCGCAATATGTGAACATTGGTTACTTTCTTTTTATTTTATGTAACAGTGTTGTCATATTTAAAAAATTAAATAGAACAGTTTATAAAATTGTTTTGTTTCTCTAATATAACAAATTTTGATACTAAGTTTTTTAAAGATAATATCAATTAAATATTATGTATCATTGGTGGCCCTTTGTCTTATATGTGAGAAGATGTACTTGCAGATAGAAAGCACAAAATCTCGTTTGACAGCAATGCAAGTGAATGAAGAATTACGTAAGTGAATAATTTTCCTTTACACATTTCGTATGACTACTTTTAAAGTCAGTTCTATGTCTATGTACTGTAAATATACACAGACTGAACTGTTTCTGCAATTACAAATCAGTCTGTAAATACTTACTATTATTATATTTAAAATAAATAATAATCTCTTTCGGCATGGGGACGTACTGCAGGCGGAGGGAATTTTTCCAATTTTAAGTTTACGACTTCTAAAAAGTATGCAATCAAATCAGACTGCATTGTGTATTTAGCATGTTTATATATATCTAAGATGAACAATAAACATTCTAAACCATTACCGCTATTAAATGAAAAATTTTCAAACATGAACTTCTTTTAATGATTCACCCAACTGCCATGAAATCATTGAGAAAACAAAATATTTCACGCATGCTATTCGTTCATTACTTAATATCTATTTACATTTAAACTGAAAGATATAAGTTGAAAGAACATATTAAAGAATGACAAAATACGGGGGCCATGTAGGGAGGAGCATGTAAGAGTTAAGGTAGTCTCGTGTCGAAATACAGCAATGCAGCATTCCATAATTTTTGCTGTAAAAGTCACATTACATATGGCAGCATAAATGTATAGACAGATTATCCATAGTAATATCATAATATTTCAACAGATAGATCATCATCAACTATGTTATATTGCTAAGTTTTGTTAACAGCCACGTCTGCAGAGAATATAATTTGATATAATTCTACAGAATTATATCAAATAATATTCTATGCAGGATGGGGTATTAAAGGGTCAGTCACAGAAAAATGAAATGAAAACAGTTTGAATCTTTTGCTTGAATTTTCATGACTTTACTTTCTACAATAAAAATCAAAACAAGACAATGTTTGGGACAAAATAACACAATGTTTATTGTAGTAAATATGTTGCACAATATTAAAATCATCAAAGTTAATTTACCTTTTTTGTTTATAAAAAATTGAGTTACTCTCATAATAAATTACATTGCCGTAAACATCTGAAGTTAGGTGAATAGTTGGTATTTATATTTTATTAGCTGTGGCCCCTGACAACAAACCCCTGACATTGAAGGGTTTTAACCTCCCACCACCTTTACAAATTGAACAAAGTACTTATCTCTCCTGGGTCGGTACTAGGTTCGTTCCGTACTAAACTTTGTGTTGATTGTGTGTTGTATTAATCCCTTTTGTTGATTGGAGAACAGTTAATGTAATAATAGCCACAATTATAATTCTATACCTCTTAACAATAATTGACCTTTATATACATGGCAAATTCATAAATGTTATGTATGTAACAAACCTGTTTCAATCATTGGAAAACAACTTTCTAAAGAAATAACTAAATTCAAAACCTAATAAATTTCTGAAATCTTCAGAAATACAACCAAGTGACGTCTCAATGGATTTACATACTAACATTATTTGTTGGGAAACTACTAAATAATGTTAGTGTATAAAACCAAACAACAAAAAAATTGTAATTACAAATGTCAAATGAATAATTTTTTACAAATGTATAATGAATAATTTGAAAATTAGCTTACCAAATACGGAAAGAATTTAGTTTAATATTAATATATAACCTTATTTAAATCATTAAACACGCATATATATATATATATATATATATATATATATATATATATATGTATATATATATATATATGTATATATATATATATATATATGTGTATATGTATATATATATATATATGTATATATATATATATATATATGTGTATATGTATATATATATATATATATATATATATATATATATATATATATATATATATATATATTTATATAAATACACAGAAGCTTACTTGCTACTTCAATTTTTATTATTCATGTGATGTGGCAATAAAATGCTTAAAGAAGTAATTATTACTGTGGACTATTCTATGTTACCGTATATAGTCTAATGTTTAAATGAACTTTATAAATATATAAAGAACAATTCTA